>JAZDUA010000533.1:0-600000 GCA_038098605.1 Gryllus longicercus | reverse complement strand
AATTTCCATCGATGTTTCCAGCAACAGCATCTCGTAAGTGAATATATTCTTCCGATCGTAGTTTTGCCTGGTTGAATCGAAGGAATCGCAAGCGTTCGCTTTCGACCTTAGCATACATATCAACAATGTATTGATGGAACAGCTGACGATATCGAAGGATATAATTGTCTTGATGTTGTCTAACCATTATTCGGTGTGCGTAGTAGTTCATTGAGCTAACTTTATTATTTCTGTAATCACCTAAAAAAATAAAAAATTAAATGCAATACGAAATTAAAATCTATACATACAGTAAGAAAGTAAATAGATAATTGTAAAATTTACCGGTATTTGGATCATACTGTTTGATATTAAGGTGATATTCATCTTGTCCTTGCCAAAATATCAATGGATATTGTAGTGCGTCATATGAACGGTGTAGATCCGAAATCGTACTGACAGTGTTGTCTCGCCGTGTAATTTTTATAGATCTTTTGTCAACTGGATCACCAACCATGATAACAGCAACCTCATCAACAGTTGGAGCGTTGAATCTACCAGCATGTTCACCTAATGGTACTTTGTCGGCTTTTATGACGATTTGATAATTGTCATTTTGCAGTCGTGGCGAAACTCTTTTGATCAATTGAATTAGTTGATTGTGATCTTCTAAAAAATTTTCCAATAATATCACAATTGCTCTTTCCTCTGCTTGTTCAATAAAATTATACAGGCACCGAGTCGTCACGCGCTCTTCACAATCGCCCATAAAATAAATTTGAAGAAATTTTGGATTGTTATCAGGCATTGGCATCAGTGATCCGATTTTATGGTACACCTGGCCTTGAATTTTGAATGTAGTTTCAAAATTACGTCCATCGGATGCACGATCGCAAATTTTAGTTGCCCCAAATGACGTCATTTGGAAGCAAGAATTAAATTTGCGTATCTTACGCAAAAATAATTTGGAATCATCTGAATTGCCAGTAAGAAGGGATAATAAAGGCTCCGGCGGAGCGGGTAGAGGTGACAGCACAACTTTTCCTGATGCGCAGCACATGCCGGCTGCTTCATTCCGAAATTTCAATGCCTGACAATATTGACATACTTTATCCATTCCACCGATAGCAATTTTTGAATGCGCCGAGTAGTTAATATCTGGTGCATATTCAAAGGCAAGCCGAACGAATGATGCACGTGTTAATGAGCGGCTGATCCGTTGCCTTTGTCGATCTAGTCCTCGTATTGTAGCTATGTTTCGTTCTCGTGCCGCTCTTGTTCTCGTAATATTCTGTTGCAGAAGTTCGTCACGCTGTTCTTGAGATTCTTGTGTACGACTTTCTGCAGTCCTGATTCTTTGAGCTGCATTTCTTGTTTCGATTTGTTCTGGTAATTGCTGAGCTCTTTCAACACGTTTGCGTCGTGACCCTTTGCTGCTCGCGTTGTTGAGGTTAGATTTTTTCGGTGGCATTTGACTGAAAATAATAATAATAATAATAATAATAATAATAATAATAATAATAATAGTTTAAATATTAGAAAGAGGAACTGAAAAACATGTTATCATAGCACATTGAAATAATAAGTGCAAAATAATTTTAAATGGAGGTAAAATAATCTTAATATATATAAATCCGTTGCCTTTGTCGATCTAGTCCTCGTATTGTAGCTATGTTTCGTTCTCGTGCCGCTCTTGTTCTCGTAATATTCTGTTGCAGACGTTCGTCACGCTGTTCTTGAGATTCTTGTGTACGACTTTCTGGAGTCCTGATTCTTTGAGCTGCATTTCTTGTTTCTATTTGTTCTGGTAATTGCTGAGCTCTTTCAACACGTTTGCGTCGTGACCCTTTGCTGCTCGCGTTGTTGAGGTTAGATTTTTTCGGTGGCATTTGACTGAAAATAATAATAATAGTTTAAATATTAGAAAGAGGAACTGAAAAACATGTTATCATAGCACATTGAAATAATAAGTGCAAAATAATTTTAAATGGAGGTTAAATAATCTTAATATATATAAATCTCGTGTCACAGTGTTCTTATGATATTCTCTTGAATACGTTCGTTACACTGTTATTGAGATTCTTGTGCATGACCTTCTGCTGTCCTGATTCTTGGAGCTGATTTTTTACCATAGCAGCGCCATCTATTGATTACTTACTCAACCCAGTCGAACATTCACCAATAACAAACGTAAATAGAAGCACTCACGTTGCTTTGGATGTACCGTGTAAAGTCTCCCCAATGTCTTAGCTTTGAATATGCCTGTAATGGAAGGATGTGGTTTTCCTTGTTTCCGTGGCAGCACAACGCGTGCAACGCGTGGCCGGGTCAGCTAGCTGATTGTTGTATTCTTAATATATATAAATCTCGTCTCGTGTCACAATTTTTGTCCTCAATGGACTCCTAAACCACTTAACCGATTATAATAAAATTCGCACACCATGTGCAGTTCGATCCAACTTGAAAGATAGGATAGTTTAAATCTCAAATTATAGTCGCAATTTTAATTTATTGCTAATTATTTGTCTGTTATTATTTGACAGTCACAATTATCTACAATTATTACAACAATCAAATTTGTAATAAATTAGCAATAAATTAAAATTGCGACTATAATTTGAGATTTAAACTATCCTATCTTTCAAGTTGGATCGAACTGCACATGGTGTGCGAATTTTATTATAATCGGTTAAGTGGTTTAGGAGTTCATTGAGGACAAACATTGTGACACGAGATTTATATATATTAAGATTATATATGAAGTCACGGGCGACGTCAGCGCGTGACACGTCTCAATAAATCTCGACTATTGCTAATTGAAACCAACATCTGGCGTCGCCAATGAGTCACATCAAAGAGCTTTGGGGTGGCGTCCGAGGGGTACACCTGCACGAAGAAGATTCCGTGCCGCAGTGACGTGTGTGAGCTGGTCCGTTGCACATACTTTTGCTCATTCAGTGCAACTTCAGCTTAAGTACCGAACCACATGACCACAATACGGGCACTTCGTTGGGAAAGTCAGTCCAGACGCTTGCCGCCATAACCTCTGGAGAGTGAGACGCGTTGAGAAACGTTTTAAAAGTCACAGAAAGTGACAATTTTCGACAGTGACAAACCAAAAATAACACAAAAAAGGGGTTCAAGATGCAATTTTTAAAATCTATGCTTTATATATCCGGGTGACTCATAAGGTGATAATTTTGGAATCTGCGTGTATTTAAAAATTCTGATAATAATGAAACGAATATTGCATCATCAGCCGGAGTTCGCTGCGTGGATTGCGTCATCTGCCGCCCCCCGAACTGGACGGTTCCGGGTCATGCGCGAATCGCGTGGAAGTGTGGCGCAAGTTCCGAATAAGTCCAGTAGGGCGCCAGCCAGGTGTAAATTCACCGCTGCCGGCGGCCGCTGGCAGTATGCAGTCAGTCAGTCTGAAGTGGAGGCTGAGCTGTGATGTGTGCATTGCGGTGAACAGTAGGTGAACAGCAGTACAAGGGACAATGATCAGCGCTGTGAATTGTGGCCTGCGCCGCGGACTGTGGTCAGTGCATTGTACAGTGCGATAGTGTAGAAGAAGTGAAATAAATAATCAGAAGTGAGTCGTGTGTAAGGCAAATAATCAAGTGAGAAACACAAGTGCAGTACTGTGCAACATATCTGTAAATAAATCTAGTATTTTATTGTTTCAGTAAGAAGCAAAATAAACGTCTTTGTTACAATATTACCTGTGTTTTGATTCACCACTAAGAAACGTTACAATATTATGACTCAAACTGGCGCCCGAACCTATTGGCTCCAGACGGATACAATGCGCAATAACTCATCCATGTCTTTTCATCATTGCAGGTTCCCTAGATGCGCGCCGGGGAAGGCTTCAAAGAAAGTCATGGTCGAATTCACGCGTACGGTAATATGGCCAATGGCCGTGTCCGAGCATAACTCCAATTCCGATAAACAGAAAACAACACAGCAATGAAAGATGTGTTGCCTAGTTAATTGGGAAAATATGTTTCTCGTACGTGTGAAACATAGTTTTATCCTATAGCATCTCATGTTCATTGGCAAGAAGTGATGACCTGAGAACCCTTTCAACTGGCGGAGGTTGATCAGTGTATCAATTGATGTCACTGCAGTGCCTCCGACCGAGAGGTTCTAGAGTTCCACTCCCGACGGTACGAGGATTTTGGACACTAGCTTATATTGACACTAGCTTGTCAGCTATGTCGAATTCAGCCGCTGTCTGGAGGAGAATTCTAGCGGGCGGCTCCTCTGATCGGTAGTTTTCCGAGGTTTCGCCGTTCAACACCAGGCGAATGCGAGAGCAGTACTCTAGCAAACGGGCTACGGACTACGAGCGATCTTTCCTTCCTCTTCCTTGTCCTATCCTCATCTCCTACACACACTAACATGCACTACACACCACACATGCCAGGAGACTGGTCTGGAGTTAGTCGCGGCTGGGGTGGTGCCCCGTTGGTGGGAGATACCTGGTTGCGGAAAATTCCCGCAGAGCCGACGCGGGTCGCCATCGAATCTCCTACTGTACTAACAAACTGAGCCGTTGACCCGCTCTGAATTGCTAATCATAGAATCTATCTCTTTTAACGCCTTGAAGTTTGTAACATGTGTTCTAAGACGTCCGCATAAATTCACATAATCGTTCCTAGAGCGTTGCCCATTACATTATAGCAGGCGCGTCCTCTAAATAATGCGATGGAGATGTATAATCATGGCTTGCTCCGTTGTAACGTAAATAGTTTGCGTGCCACGCTGCACGCAATAACCTGCACGCATGCCCATTGGGGGAAGTTGAGTGCTAAAGAACTTTCGGGTCACGGAAATCATAGTGGCACAGAAATTATTCTCCAACTTTCTTTGAGGGTTTGTGGTCACAAGAGAACAATATCGAATACCTTGGTCTCTTCACATTTTTCACAGAATAGTACGCAATCTATTTTGTTTAAACATTCGTATATCAAATAAGATTTTGCAAAAGAAAAGCCAAAATATCTAAATAATATATTTAGACTGTCACTAGTTACAGCGGTCCCATTTAGGGCATACACCACATGTTAAAAGTTAAAAATTTTAGCACTAGTGTTAAAAGTGAGACGATGCTAAAATGTTCAGATAAAACTGTGAATGCATCCAAGAAAAAAATTTCCTTCGTCTGATGGCATCGACTACTCATCTTATTGTATCAATGATTTCTATACTTGAATTAAAATAAAATGAAAGCCATTAAGGCTGTCTAAATTTTAGAGTATGGCACACGTGTTAAAAGTAATTTTAATGTAATGTAAAATGAAACACCTTGTTTCGCGTGCGTCATAAATATTTCATATCTTATAAAAATGACAGGTTACGGCTATCAGAGCGTGCAATGTGAGATTACGCGTACCGCTACGTCTTTCGTGAAGGTATCTGAAAAATTGCGACATAGCGCAAAAACCACTTTCGCATGAAGGTAGCTAACAAAGATAAGCAATGGTTTTTGATAACTTTGAAACAAATAATGGCTCGAATCGAATCTTATTTAAACGAGCTTAGAAAAAATATTGTGATAATATTTTGTGAGATAAATGATTGCTTCTTATACAATCTCTATTGATTTTTTAGATCAATCCATCGGTTTCGGCAAAAAAATATATGGATAGTTAAAAAAATTCAAATAGCAGTTTAAATAGAAAGGGCCGAAACAGGTGATTCACGCAAAAATCGATTTTGTTCTCCGAGCGCAAGGAGGTCGACAAAGAGACTAGTGCGGGTATCACCTCGCGCCCGTGTTTAGTGTACTATTTTTTAACACTCCGTGAGCGAAACGCAGTGCGTCAATTAAAGGAATGTAAATTAAATATACAATAACAAGAAATACTCTACTTGTTCAAGAGTAAATTTATTCCAGTCAGTGTCGTAACCCTATTGTTTGTAAATAATAAACAAAGACGCCATCAAGATGAAAGACAACTGCAAATAGTTTCAGATGCGCACACACTTCACCATGTTTCGCACACTGTGAAAAAATTAGCTGTTTCGCACAGCACGAAAACCAGCACGAGAAACCGCGTTTCGCGCACGGCGTGTTAAAACACAATTCCACGCATTTAATACTACTATTCTTTACGTAGTTTTTTACCGAGTCAGAGCAACTGATTTTATGAGATTTATTACATTGTACTTGCTACAATATTTTCACTATTATCGAAAAATCGTTTCGACGTTTCTTCACTAGCTGCTTTGATCGCTAAGTTCATGTTTTTGGACTCAACTACCATGGACATCAGTCCAGTAAATGTGGTGCATATTACTTCCCGGCAGGTGACGGTTTTTTATCCCCGTTGGATATGCTGCGTCGAACTACAAGTTATTTTTAAGGCTTCCCTTCCAGGTATCTCCCATGAGGAACACAGTCTAAAACAAGATAAGCTCTAAGCCCCCGATTAAGAGACAAGCTCTAAATCTCCCGACATGTGTGAATGTGTAGGGGGTGCTAGTGTATGTATGCATGCATGTGTGTGTATAGGGAGAAAAATAGGCGCTCGGATGAGATGAAATAATCGCGCTTGAACCGTTTGTTAGGTAGTTCTCCGGCATTTGCCTGGTATTGGTTCGAGAAACCACAGAATACAACCAATCACAGCAGCGGCCGCTATAATCCTCGTCCAGACAGTGGATGAACTCGACCTAACAATGAAGCAAATGTCGGCAATAGGTCATCGTCGGGTTTAGAACCCTAGACCCCTCCTGTCTGAGACGCTGCATATTGAACGGCCATGTTGCTGCGGAGCCATCGCAGCCTGAATATTCCAATAGATGCTCTCTCTGGATGAGCAAAGTTGGAGATATCATTTCGGACGTGAGGTTATGAAAGGCCATTGTCTGCTGTGGGGTGACAGTGGGGCTTTCTAAGTCACTAACTACATAACTGGATGAAACTCAGCCGCTGTCTGGAGGATTGATTGATTGTCGATGATATGATGATGATTGTGAATGATGATGATTCCGGGCGCGTCAACTAATGAGGTCATGGATCCCGTACGTGTTTTTACCCTCAGGGGTGTACAGTAGTCGCGCTGTTTGGCGAGATCCGGCGCCGACCTACCGTCGGCTACATAGGTTCCGCAACTAGGTATCTCCCACCATCGGGACACCGTCCCAGCCGGGACACGCTCTATGCTCTCGACCGGTCTCCCGGCATGGGTTGTACTCTAGTGCATGTTAGTATAAGTGTGTGTAAGGGGTGAGGATAGGACAAGGAAAAAGTAGGAAAGTTTCCCGTCTGTTAGGGTACTGCTCCGGAATTCGCCTGGCGTCAGACCACAGAAAACTACCGACCAGAGCAGCCGACCGCTTTAAATTCTCCTCCAGACAGCGATTGAGTTCGACCTAGCTGAGAAGCTAGGACCTAGGACCTCCCGATCAGAGGGACTGCAGTGACATCAGTTGATGCCCTGAGCCACCTCTCTTGGTCTGACTGGAGGGGAATTCTAACGGAGAGTTCCTGTGACCAGCTTTTACATGATCTTCAGTTCCACACATAATGCACTTCACTTTTGGGACTGTTGATTACCAGTGTTGCCAGATGTATCGTGCAAACATTCGCCGTTAGATGGCTGTAAATCCGCCTCCGCCTAATATGAAAAATTCAAGTTCCTAAGCGAAAAATTTAAATTTGCATTAAAAGAATATGAATTCAACGTTTTTTGAAGCAGTGGCCCTACGAACTGCTTGATTAGTTTTATTATTTTTTTGTGAACATTGTAATTAATAATTTATCCAAAAATTTATACTGTTTGAAATCATAATACTTAGATATTATCCCGACTGGGGCTGCGCGCTACTTACAGGGACGAAACCTCGCAAGCCGACATATCAGTTCCCGAGATTAACTTGCACTTCACTTTTGAGACTGCTGACCAGGGCTGTTGATGCATCCAGAAACAATAAATAAGCAATCAAACTCCTCTGATAGGAGATATTTTTGCGCTGTCTGCAGGTGTTAACATGACCTCAGTCACAGACTAGCAGCTGTCCCGTATAGAGCTGAGTCGCAAATCAGCTTATCTCGTTTCGTCTTATTGCCCATATCCTACGATCTAAGAAAACTCCAGAAGTAAAAGCACAGCAAGACAAAATAAAACTAATTCATCTGAAGCCACTTTTAAATCGCAATAGTAAGCTCTCATTAAACAACGCCATCACCATCTATAAATCAATAATTAGATCCCTAATTCTTTATGAATTCTGGATGAACTCCTCTAAAACTAATATCACTAAATTACAGATCATCCAAACTCATTTCTTCAGACTTGCCACTCATGCACCCTGATTCATCAAAAACCTTTAACTGTACGAAGAATTGAATTTACCTCTATAGTTCACCATATTGCGTTCATAACTAACAATGTCTTCTCCAAAATAAACCAATAACTCAAGCAACTCATTACGACTTAGCAACCTCCTACCAGCTCTCAACTAGAATAAAAAATAGTTACCCATTATATTCATTCTTCAGCAATTTCCAAAACTGAATTAACTCCATAGGTGTTCTGTGTGTTTCCTATTCATGTGCAATTAGATGTAACTGTAAGATTAGATTTAATATTAAGCCAGAACATAATTTAGTAATAAGTCAGAAAATACATTTCATGTAGTATTTATAATACTGAACTACGTTTATTAGTTCGTTAATAAATATATGTTTAAAAAACTCTAGCAGTTCAGCGAGGATATGGATGTCTGGGTGAGGCGTCACAGATCTGAAATACTATCGGAAGACGAAAAAACGAAACGACCAAAAGGGCAAAGAACTCAGGGAAAACGAAGGCGAAGACGACGAGAAAGAAGGCGAAGAAAAAGATCACAGAAATGAAAATGAATATGAATTCAGAGACGAACAAGCCGAAATAAAAAAGTCGAAGACGAAAAGTCGAAGGCAAAAAAGTCTAGGAAAGTGGAGGGTAAGAAAGAAAATACGAAGAAAGTGAAAGCGCAGAAGTCGAAGGAAAATAAATCGAAGGCGCAGAAATCGAAGGGAAATAAATGGAATTGGCATAGCAATAAATGGCTAATATCGAAGGCTAAGAAGCAATGAAAACAAAGAAGTGGTCGAGAGGTTTTGATCTACAATTTTCTTTTTCGCACTCCCGTCACGTTGTACTGTCTCACATATTAAACCCAAAGGGCCTTGGATGGCGTTGCGAAGGAAAGGGCGGGGCGAGATAATGCAGAATGCGTGGGTGGCCTTGGCACGTCCCGCCTTCATGCGCTCACTCCTCAGACAGCGCGGGCACACCGCGAGCGGCCTTCTTGCCAACTAAGGCTGGGCGCACACTCGGCCACCGGTGACGAACACTAATTGCTGGCCACTAGTCGCTGACCGCTGGCACTGGCTGGTCACTAGTGACTCGCTACTAGTCGCTGGCCACTAGACGCTTGTTACTAAACGCTTGTCACTAGTCCCAGGTCACTAGTTCCCGGTCACTTGTCGCTGGCCACTAGGCGCTTGTCACTAGTCCCTGGTCACTAGTCCCTGGTCACTAGTCCCTGGTCTCAAGTCCCTGGTCACTAGTCCCTTGTCACTAGTCCCTTGTCACTAGTCCCTGGTCACTAGTCCCTGGTCACTAGTCCCTGGTCACTAGTTCCTGGTCACTAGTCCCTGGTCACTAGTCCCTGGTCACTAGTCCCCGGCCACTAGTTGCTGGTCACTACATCAGCGACCACTTGCAGCCGTCAATCTGTCTGATCCCGACGATAAATCGTGACCACTCTTACTTTCTCGTATACGTTCGTGTATATGGCGGTCAGGAAAAAAGAGTGTAAGTCAGAAAATGGTCAAAACGACTTATGCCTACTGTCCGATTCCTGGAAGTGAGTCGATCATTTCATATTTTCAATCTTCCGGATAATTAAAACATTGTTGTTAACAAATGGCAAAAAGTTCTTCAAAACAAAACAAGTATGTTCCCAGAAAACCAATAAAAGGTCCTTGCTGCATAGTGTATTTTTTTTACTTCTATTCTTTTCCTAGTGAAAGTTACGTAACTCAAAACATAGATTACGATATTTCAACGGAGATACACGTTTTGGCGTCTCCTGGCACCGAAAAAGTCTTTATTTCAAAACGTCCATCTGCCTGTTTGTCTGTGTGCCTGTTCGTTCGTCCATCTGTACATGAGCAACAAAAGCTCACGGGAAAATATTCATGGGATTCTTTCCCAAATTGAATATTCCGGTTGTAGATCTATGAAATTAGCTCACAATTGCGCATTTTCAAATACGATGAAACGCTATTTTGCAGAAAACGGCTCCAATTTTTGTGTGGTTTGTGCTAAATGCACTAATGCGTACAATGAAAGAAATGCCACATTGATTTTGTTGATTTTTATTAAAAAAAGTTAAACAATTTCTTAAATATCTCTAATGTCAATATTTACATTACCGTCATTTGTGATACGTTAACGCATTTACCAGTACATTTGCGTAAAACAATATATGATGTTTCTGGGAAGATCGTTAGTTTGGGTGAAAATGAGCGTCAAAACAAAGATTGTCAGAAATACTCAAATGACATTTTCTTTAAAACTGTTCCAAATTTGTCACCGAAAATGTACATATAAAAGCAATTCTTGCCCTCCTATTGAAGTGTTTTAGGGGGGAATAGATGGCAGCTGAGAAGAGAATAATGTAAAACTGGAAAACGTGCCTAGAAGAGATAAGGAAACAAACTAGTTGGAGAAAGTCTTCTATTCTGTAGCATCGTCAGTTTCTCTCTGTTACGAGTCTTCCGCAAAACTGTTTCTTCAAACGTGATATTCCCAAAAAGAGGCTTTGGGAGTTTCAAACGATATTTTAATTTTTGAGGGTACTTGACATGTAGTCTCAAAAACATTTTCTAAATTTTCTCAAAAATGGCACTAATTTTCTTAAAAAATTGTCTTCGGATAGTGTAAAGAACGCTTAAGGGAATGGTGCCGGTTTCACGTGCGTTGAAATCCCAGACTTTTCGAAAATTTCTACAGTGCAATTTGTTTTGGGCGTCTTCCTATAACTATAATATTGCTGATAGATATTTCTTCATTGATGAAATCCGTTTCTTAAAGACGGATCTTTATATAAGTCTCGGTTCAGTTTTACGAAAATATGAATATTTTTCGTGTAGTATGACGCGAAATATAGGCAATTAAAAAAATCAATATTTTTTTTTCCAAAATACGCTTCAAACTTTTTATTAATTATTTTTCCAGAGATAGAATAAGCGATGCTTAAAAGAATGAAGTGGGTCTCATTTTCGTTGAACTATCTTAGTTTTCGAAAATTGCAAATTTAGAAATATGCGAGAAAGTATGTGCTGTTTAGCACATTAGTTTTCACTTATCAGTTAATTATTTGAAAACACAAAATCTTCTTTTCGAACAGCTGAAATTCTTTTTTTTACAACTTAAGTGATTTGTGCTCTCTATCAGCAGGAACTGAAAACACGTGGACTACTTTTCTCATGTAATGTTTATGAAAACCGGAAACGAATGGTTATTTAGCGTTTCGCCCTCAACTCACACAAAAACAGTAAATAAACTGGAACATATGAAACACGCTTTCTCACACATCCTCAACGTAGTTTACACCTCCTTTCGCAACCAGAGAATATCCGATATTTTATGGTCCCAACCGACTAAAATGGCTCAGGGCAACATCTGTTACCAGTGCACCGTTCCTGATCTGGTAGTCGTTTGTAATGATGGGAGAAAGCACGAAAAACTACCAATCAAAGCAGCTTGCCGCTAGAATTTCACTCGAAACAGCGGCTAAACTCGACATATCTCCTATGTTCTCCAGCTCCTAGCTATAGAACTATTAAATAAGATACTTCAACCGATTTGTATCACTTTTGTACTCATGGTCTATTTAAATACAATAAAGTAAAGCGGGACATTTGTTGCTGAACTGCATATTTGCCTAATTTAGATGCGTTTTCTTTCGATCTCTCTCTCTATATTCCCTATGCTCTCTCTTTAAAATCTGCTAATGATGTATGACTTTTTGACAATTTATATGCCACCATCATACCATCATACCATCATCACCATTAAATCCTTCATGTGAACTACTTCTGAATAGGGAATTACTCTTCAGTCCTACATGAAACACATTTAAGACGAAAATATTACGTATCTATTGACTTATGTCCTGCAACAGTTTATGCTCCCGTAGGCGCCGCGATCGTGGGTATTTTCTGTATAATTTTAGCTGTCGTTGCTTTCCAATTACCCACCGTCGCTGTCCGTTCTATTCGCTCTTGAGGATTGTCAAATAAAACACTCAAAATTCCATCTCAAAGAACATATGTAGTGTAAAACCGATTTGCTCACTTGGGGACTTTAATCGTTGTCTATGACATTGTTTACGTTGATAACAAAAGATACAAATGTGCTCATGCGAAAGTAAGAAATTAAAAAAAAAAAATTCCAGCAAAGAATATGTGAATAGTCATATAGCATAGTCATATGTGAAATAAAATGGTAAGTGTCGGTATTCTTAGTCAAGTTAAAAGGCACGGATTCGGCGGAATAAAACCTTAACCCCCACATTCCTCAAGCTTCCATTGCCTCGCATGCGCCCGCTACGGACGGACTCGCGAAAGGCCACGATACGACCCATTCTGAAAACATTTATCTTTTGCTTAAGCCGACACATAGAACGTCCTCAAAACTTGCGCTGGTGGTTTGCACAAGTCAAACGACTTGATTTATTACGAGTTCAATTCTTTCTACAATGTTTCCGAAGGTTTTTCCTGGGGAGGGCGGTGTCTTAAAGCACTTAAAGGGGTAGATACAGCTTACAGCAGTTAAATTTTTACTACTTTTCCTCTTTTTTATCCATTACAATCATGCTTCACAGCACTGAAAATGAACTGAGACACAGAAATATTTTATTTCTGCAAAGAAAAATTTGCTTTTAACATAATTTAAAAAAAATCAAAATTCAACTAGTTTTAAAGCAATGACTTAGTTTCTCCCTGCTAAATTTAATACCTTTGAGTATTTTTACCAATTTCCTTGGAATTGTGGGAAATACTTGTACGATATACACAGGTATATTGATTATTAATAGTTCTTTTTTATTTTATAATTTTTTATCACAAAAACTATTGAACTAAAGTGTATGATTTAGCATGATTTTGTAGATAATACGTGATTACATGCAACTTAAAAAATTCATAGCTTTAACATGATCAGTTTTTGAACTATAAAGGAAATGGAATTCTGGAAAACAAGCGACGAAGTTTGATTCATGAGTTTTTCTTGCCTTAGTCTTTTGATAGATGCATGATATCGTATCTTTTAAGTCATAACTAGAAAACAATTTCAGATGTCAAAATACTTATTTTACCAAAATATTTCTACATACTTAATGCATGGAATAAAAAAAGTTTACAAAAAATCGATTTTTTTAAAAAGGTTTTAAGGTGAATCTTCCCGCTTGGAGGAGCCGCCACTGGGGTAGTTGAGTTTCCGACGCCGCAGGCCGTCTTGAAATCGGGAAGCTCGGCCGCTTTGGGTCCACGTGGGAGGGCTATCGACCAGAGAGCGCGCGCTCCACCGCCACGGCCACCGCCGCCTCCACCGCCGCCACCGCCACCGCCACCGCGGCGGCGTGCCGCATGTCCGCCAGTCTGCACCCGGTCTGGGCGGCCGCCACACCATTCCACCCAGCCGCACCAACGCTCCACGTGGAGACTGCCACCAGGCTACGAGCACCACTTTCACTCTCTATACTGCTGGTGAGTACGCGGTGCTCCCATCTCAACACTACCTTCACCTGTTATTGTACGTATGTATGTAGTTGACATTTAGGGTACACGATAGAAAAAAGAACAGTTGCAGTATTCCAGATCCATTATACTGTAACAAGTTTCCTTGTTATAGTATCATGGATCTGGTATACTGCAACTGTTCTTTTTTTTCCGTGATGCAAACATCATCCACAAAATATCGACGTTTCGAAATAAGGCTGTTTAAATTTTATCACCAAAACTATTGAACTATTGTATGATTTTGCATGGTTTTGTAGATAATACGGGATTACATGCAACCTAAAAATTTCATAGTTCTAAATGTTCGTAGTTCCAAATTTCAATGTTCCAAATACATCAAACCAAAACTATAGGTGTTTTTAAACATAGATGTTTGCAAAACCATTTTAGAAACCTCTAACATCAACGTTCAAAGGAAGTGGGGGTTAATATGACGGTGGTCGTGTTTATAATTTATAATTCAGATTTTGCTGACAAAAAGAAATCAAAAAATTACGGAACAATTTACAAACGTTTATTATCTTATTGGATAATACAAAAAGTGTACACTACAGTTTTCAACAAAAATCGACTGATTTATTTTTCACTCTTACTCACTTTGGTCTGATGGATGTTCAAATTATATATTTCTAAAAATTATTGTATTTTTATATCAATATCTTTTTTCACGTAAAAATTAAATATCAACGAAGTAAAAACAACGAACTCAAAATGTTGCTGTTAAAAAAAAGTATCAATAAAATGATGTTAAATGCATCAATGTTTGTACGAAAATATCGATGTTTGAAACATCGACATCGAGGTCGCATCTCTAATTTAGGGTCGGAGTTTCCCTACTTCGGCCAGCTACCGGTGTTCCCAGGCCTGGACTCTGTTATTATCTTTTATCCACGCCTGGGAAGTAGTAAGGGAGACGTGGCGGGCATGTTGGGCTCCCATCTCCGTAACGAACATACTTACCATGCCTGAGATTTTCTTTCGTTGGCTTGTATTGTCAACGTAGTTATTTACATTGTTACGTTACAAATCAAAATAGTTGTTTTCTACAAAATAGAGATTTTTGTCGTGTGGGTTGTAACGGTCGAACGTTTTGAAAACGGAGAATAAAACTTTTAACAGAACAGCGTGCAGGAGCAAAAATACTGCTGATCAAAAGTATTTAACAACGGATTTCCAACAAAATAGCATTCACACTGCTCGGGAACTACAAATAAAATACTGCAGAATTACATTGCAAGAAATTAAATATTTAAACACAACCGCTCTTCTGGAAAACAGCAATAACATAGAATGGTGTATTCTTGTTCACAGTACAACGGTTCTTTATGTACCAAGAAATTGGTGTTCCTTAACGCAACACGTGAATACCAAATATTTAATGGTGGCGATCTCTTCCTTGAAGCTTTGCTATTGCTCGACGTCAGGTGTGTCGAAAATAGTAACATACTAGTTTGAGAATTAAGTCAATATACGCAACATAAGAATAAGTGGAATAATGTAATGAAATATTTTAATTTTTTTAGTCAAATTCGAAATCGTTTAATTGTTTTTTGGATTTTCCCCAGTTCCTTGGTATCTAACAAAACCGTAGAGATCTCTCTCATGGGAGGAGGTTAGAGAGTTTTCGTTCAATTTCCGCGCGCATACTAAATTAGTAATAGAGATATCGAAGAAAATGAGTTTGCAAAACAAATATGTGCTCGCTAGCGCTAGTGTTGTGCACCGGTAGACAGACAAACAGACTCGCAGTCAAATAACCGAACGTCTCTTAAACAAATATTTTTTTCAGACTTCTTACATACGTGAATATTTGTCAACATTTTGTATAGTTTTCCTGAACACTACATAGCTTACGCATACTGTGTATATAAAAAGTGAAAATTTTGATATTTCAAGATTGGACATTATACTGGGAATGTAACGTGCCTTCAGATAAGTTAAAGAAAAGCGCGAAAAAAGATCATATCAAACCATAGAAAACTATATAGATAGGCAAATTTTGTGCTCGCTCCGTGTTTTTAAGTACCGCTCACCCAATGCTAGGATAATTAAACCATTTTTTTCCATTTCTACAAAATTAATTTTTCTAATAGAGTTTTTTGTTTATTTGGGAATGAACAATCTTAAAAGGAGAGTTTTCAAGCAGCTGGCAAATTTCCCTTACCCAAACACACGTGCAGATTGTATACCATCCGTATCACGGAATAGGATATTCCAAATAAGTAAAATAAGGTTCAAACTTTTTAACTGTATAATATTGCTTAAGAAACTTAATTCACACACATCTGTCGTCCGAATGTCTCCCGTCTGCCCTGCATGTTGCCCAAATGTCCCCTAAACGTCACATGTCCCTAACTTATCAATTAATTCAATCTTCTCAATTCTCATCCCAAATTTCTCAATGAATTACAAAATTTCTGTTGCAAAATCTTCTGCAACTTCTTTTATTACTCCCGGGATTAGCTTAACACTTTCATATTTTTGTCCCCTAATATTTAAAGAGATAAACGCTCTATAGACTAATTGTGTTCACTTCTTCTGCAATTTCTCTGTTTCTTATTTTGTAGGAGAATCTATATTAACATTAAAAGGCGAGTGTTTTGTATCTTTACGTGAATAAGATATTAGTAACGTTTTAATATGTATACGTTGTTAGTCACAGTCATTTTAAAATCGACATTTCGCCGCTTAAGAATATAAATGTGAGTAGTCGATCGTATGAACGTAAATGTGCATCTGTAGCAGTACTCACAGTTTTGTTCTCTTGTTGTTTACATGACGTTTTTCACGTTCAATTAGCTCCAATGCAGTATTGCTCGTACGCTTTCGCAAATTTATTTTTTTAAATGCTTTAATACGGATGCAAATTAAATGATTGACTTTCGAATTCAACGCCACCTACATAGATGTATTTGGGTGGAGTTGGTTTAATTCCCGCCATACTTACTGGGATCGCAGCGCCGAAACACGAAAAAACATGTTTTTGGAAATTTCTTTGAATCTTATGATCGGATTCAAAAACAAATTATTATTTCCCTACCAGGAAACCGAGACGCGTCGAATGATACCTCATATGTCTCGACTGGTGCGCGGGAATTGGTCTAACCTGAGTGACGGATCTGCACACATGAACACACGCTAACACACACTCGCAGTAACTCAAATACTGTATAGGGCCCTTTTCTGAAGGCCTTGTTTATAGAAGTGACACACACTTTCAAACACCATACCGGTTGACTACCGGTGGCGTTGCCACTGCCTCTTCAGTGACTACATCACGAGAACTCGGGTGGGGTTCGAACCCCGACGGGGTCGGATTTTCGACACTAGCTACACATCCAAGTAGAATTTAACCGCTGAATGGGGGAGAATTGTAGCGGACGACAACTGCGATGGAATTTCCCCGTCGTTTATCCCTTCAACACCACGAAAGTGGCGTAGTAGCATCCTGGCAAACATGTAACGAACCGCGCGCTATCTTTCCTTCCTCTTCCATGTCCCATCCTGCCACTTTACTCACACACACTTACACGCACTACTCAAGCACAAATGCAGTAAGACCAGCCAGGAGATTTGAGCTTATTTACGCTGGAGCAGTGTTCCGCTGGGAGAGAAACCCGCAAGCCGATTTGTGGTTCTCACTTTGAGTAACGAGAGAGATGGCTCAGGGCAATACTTGATGTCACGGCAGTTCCTCTGTCCTAGGGTTCAAGTCCCGGCGGTAGCAGGAATTTCGAAACTAGCTTGTCAGCTAGATGAAATTCAGTCGCTGTCTGGAGGAATTCTAGCGGCCGGCTGCTCTGATTCGTAGGTGTCCGTGGTTTCTCCAATCAACACCAGGCGAATGCCAGCAGTACCCTAACAAATGGGCCACGGATCGCGCGCGATCTTTCCCTATTCCTCCTTGTCCTATCCTTATCTGTTACACACACATACACTAACATGAACTACACTACCACACATCCCACGTGACCAATCGAGAGCTTAGAGCTTGTCCCAGCGGGGGGAGTGCCCCGCTGTTTGGAGATACCTGGTTGGGGAAAACCCCGCTGGTGGACGGTAGGTTGCCGCCGGAGCTCGCCATAAAGCGAAGGAATCATCACCGACACCTCCCGAGCAAAACATGCACTACACTTACGGGAATAATGACATATTGCCCCGAAAGCACTAAAACAATTAATCACATTGAGAGAAGGGGAGCAACACGTCGATCACTGCTCGGGATATAACGTGCATTACACTAACGTGAATAATGCTCTCAGTAGTAGATACTGCCTGTATCAAAACTAATTCACTCACTCCGACTAATACAAATCGATGCTCACGAGAAAACGTTCTACGTAGTATGAATATTTTTTTATTGTACTTTAAATTGAAAATAAATCATAACATTTAGCCGTGAAATACCAAACAATTTGCAGAGTTTGTACGGCATTGACGGCGGACTATTTGACTATCGAATCCGTAAAGCTGTAATTTACGGGTGTTAGGGAAATTTATTACAAAATTAGTATATATGGCCAAAAAATTGTAACCTTACCTTAATGATGGTTTGGGGTTTGGAGTTTGGGGGTGTTTTTTTAAAAATATGATTGTGTCATTCATTCTTTCATTCATTCGTTCATTTATTTATTCTCTTACTCTTGCATTCGTTCACTTACTCCTGCATTCGTTCACTTAGTCCTGCACTCTATCCAGAATGCACTTAACTGGTCTCCCGCCTTGTGTAATAGTATAATGCAGGTAAGTGTAAGTGTGTGAAAGTAAGGGGTGAGGATAGGACAAGGAAGAGGAAGGAAAGATCGCGCGCTGTCCATGGCCCGTTTGTTAAGGTACTGATCGGAGAAACCACGGAAAACTACCGAATAGAGCAGCCGGCCGCTAGAATTCTCCTCCAGACATCGCGTGAACGAATTCTACTTTCAAAGTATCGAATATTCGGCACCGTTGGGACTCGAACCGTAGGACCTACGAGAGGCTCCGCAGGATTATCAATTATTGATGCCTTGATTCACCTACACCTGTCTCACTTGTGAAGTTTTCTTTCATTAAGACTGCTTTTGTATTCCATAAAATACAATAAATGTGGTGTTATAGTTTCTTGCAAAACCATGACATTTGTGAAACGTACAATCACGGATCCATCAAAGAGGGACAGAGGTATTTCTGAAAGAAAAGGGTTGAAATAAAAGTTACGGTATATGAAAAGAGATATCAGGAACATTAATAATTAGTGTATGCTGCATTGTACCAACTTTAAGACCAGAAATTCCTTAATATCCGGTCTGTTGTGATCACTTTGAACACGTTGAGAGCTTTCGCTTTGGGAATGATAGATTGTTCTTTGTCGTGAGTCTCGTCAGAAATGTCATGTTTTGATGTGTCTTTTTTTCGTAACCTTTAAAGCTGTTTCTGAAACACAAAATAAAAAATGTGTGTGTAAGCTTCATATAAAAAATATAATGTGTACGATTCACATAATAAAAATAATTTGTGTGTTCGTAAATTAAAACGGTGAGAATACTAAAGAAAATACTGTACTAGAAACTTTGCTGCCATTATTTATTTTTGCGAAGTAAAGTAATCTCTTTATGATGCTTATCAGGATTTTAACCTGTTTGAAATCGAACGGCATTCAAATTAATAGTGTTGGCAGAAGTCATTTGGAATATGATACCGCCGATACAACATAGGGAACATTTAATTACATCTCGGCAAGATTTGTTCAATCTGATGTACTAAACACGAAACTATTGAAAGGCTCATTTTATAGGATGTCAAATACGCCGATATTTCAAACAGTCCTTTCTATTCCGCACGTCAGTATCAAATATATCACTCATTATTATGTAGGATCATTTTACATGTGATTTATTTCATATATATCTTCTTTAATATAGAAATTTAATATTGAATGATAAAAAGTTTTACCTTAGTTAAATTTTCAATAGTCTAGTACATAAAGCAGTAAAATAATTTTAAACATGTTTAATTGTTCATAATTCGTACCTTATGTGTGAATGTAGAAATTTACAATGTAGTCTCTGGGTGTATAAAATATAAATTTTACAATTGCGTGTAAACACTTATGGTGTGATCTGTATGAATGCCGTAGTTTTGAAATAATAACATATCCAACCATTAAATTACATCAACCTCATTACTCATTTCTCTCATCTATGTTATAAAATACCGCACAATATTGTTAATTTAAAGCACTTTGTCACGAAAATTAATATAAGTTTTTTAACGATTTCAGCTGATTAACAGTTAAATTATCGCTTAGATTTTTATTGGATGGTAGTTTTTCCTCATTACCTCATTATAATAGCAAAAGCACGCTTCAGTCATGTGTCTGTTTCAAAAATACCGCTATATTATTTAATACAAAGTAGGTCAATAAATAATTTGTCGAATCATAGATTTTCTAACAAGCAAAATTTGGATTGGTTGATTGATTTATCAATTAATGTTTCTGAGCGTGTCAATTGGAGGTCATTAGTCTCGTAAGTGTAGTGCATGTTACTGTCACTCGAAGTGGCACTGAATTTCCTTTGTTGGATGTCAAGATCCGGCACCAACCTACAAGTCAGGGTTTTCCCAAACCATGTCTCTCTCACCAGTGAGGCACCATCCTAGACGGGACAAACTCTATGCTCCCGGTATGTGTGGCAGTAAAGGGATGTACTTGTAAGTGGATGTAAGTATCGGGATGAGGATAGGACAAGGCCTTGGCCAGTTTTGTAGAATACCACTCCGGTACGCATTCGCTTGATTGTAAACATGGTGGAAAGAGATGGGTGGACTCTCTCGCATTGTATCAGACTTCAGCCAATGAGCTTCAGGCACCAGTTTGCATCACAATATTAGCGGGAATTATAAATGCGGTCAGATACCAAAATGAACACCTTGCTACAATTCATTAAAACAGATAAATGAAGCGCTTTTTTTTAAATGTTACGTATTTTATTTCAATTACACCTTCATCGCGTGGTTTTTGGTTTGTAATCGTTGAAAATTGTCACTTTATGCCACTTTCAAAATGTTTCTCAACACTTGTCGTTCGCGAATCAAAATGGCGGCTAAACTAGTGTCGCTTTTCAAACGACATTCTCGTGTTTCACGTGGTTTGTGACGCCAAGTGGTGCTGCGCAGAACGAGCGAAAATCGGTGCATCGGAGGAGCCCATCTCTTTTCTTCATGGTTGTAACTAGGAAAATGAACGATCAGAAAGCGCAATCGGTTCTTCAACTCGATGTCAGCGGGGGACAGAATCCCCTTCCTCGTAACTGGCAAGCACAGGAGGGGGAGAAGCCTTTGTTGTGAGGGGCACACTCGCAGGTCGATTCAAAATTGGTTTACGACTCGATTGCTGCGCATTATTTGTGATGATTGTCATTCCTCCTAAACCGTCGCTGTCTGCAGAAGAATTCTAGTGATCGACCGTTCTGATCAGTAGTTTTCCGTGATTTCTCTCAATAACAATTTCTCGATTAGGACCGAACAGGGAAAAATTTAACAGAATGTCCAAGAATATCTTAACCTGCAGATTACCGTATGATGAGTTTCTTTGAGACTATTGCCTCTAAATTTTAGTTTTTAAAGACCTATAACGCTCAGTTTAGGAGTTATTTAACAATATAGCGGACCGAGTGATGCGGGTTGCATTTGACGTGAATATTTAAATGCGTTTTTCAACAAATCCTTCATATTTTTAAAGTCAAAGTGCAATTCATCTCGTCTCCATGAAATTCTCTTTCTTTACAGACCACATTTACAAAAATTGGGTGCGTCTGATTGCCTAAGAAGGTATGTATACTACTGAAATAATATAGAATATTATACCATTCGTTATACTTTAGATAGATAATCAATGATGCAAAAAATCGATCTTCTAACAATAAAAGGTTTGGAGCTCCCTAATATCAAAAAAGTGTTTCTAATATAGATAGAGTGTTTTTTTCCCTCCAAAACGTCTTTCCTGTCATCAGTTAGACTGTTCCGCTACCTACCTCTCGATTGGTTCGTCTGCTTATTTTTATATAAGTCTGTGTCTCTGTCGGTCGATCTGTCTCTCAGTCGGATTGTCTCAGTCGGATCAGGTGTCTGCCTGTCTACATGTATGCGTTTTTCTTTCTTCTACAACTACATTATTGAAGGTAGTGGATTTTTCTTATTAATACTTATAATATTATTTAATTGTTATAATCCAAAAAATGTGATTTTGTAGCACCACTTGTTACGCTCTGCGCCCCTCGAGGGAGATGCTAACCTTTCGTTTAATCTTTCTTTTGTGTACAATGCGTAACCTGACTTAAGCTCCCTTCTGACGTCTAATCGGAAACAGTGTGCATCAGTTGTTTGCGTTTCGAGTTAGTTATCGATTATTCTTGCATGGTCATTTCACATTTTTTCACTAGATGCGAGATAGAAGGTTGCTATGCAGCCCAATGTAAACAAAGAATTTTCTCGATTTTCCTGTAGTGTTTATGAGATAGTTCCTGAAAAGATTTGCTGCAAAACGCAGAATCAAGCTTTACAAGAACCTGAATATCTAGAAGTCTTTCAAATAATTTGTCTGAACAAAAGTGTCACATAGTGACTCATTTTCCCGAACTATGTAAACTAGATTTTATTAAAAAACGGAAACATTTCTTTCTCTGAACGTTTGGAAAGGTTAGAGCGCACGAAATGGCTTAGGCATGTGGCCTATACTTTCCTGGCCTGTCCACAAATTACATATTTAGTCCAAAATATAGCTAATTAATTAATTTACCGATCAATTGGCATATAAGGCGGACGCTAGGGGGAAAAATTTGAATCAAAATTAACAGATTATTTACGACATCCGGCTAAAGCTGACATTAGACACGGGGTGCTGGCTAAAAAGGAAGGTGATTGTTCGAGTGTGATGCGTGGTGTGTGTTCGCAAGAAGAATTTTCGCTTAAAGATGCGTTGAAAATTGAGTCGCACAGTCTCCAGGTTTCTTTACGTTAATCACGAATGTCGAAGAACGGGGACTCGACATCAACTCCGAAATGTTTCAAGAAGCGTAGTAGTGATTCGCACAACGGTCACATAGACTGATCGTCGTAGCTTGGTAGTGACACCGGCGCAGATAATGAGATAAGGTTAGGTTCAGGGGCATCGCGTAAATAGAATTTTACCACTGGCACAAAGCAAATCGAAATGATATCCCTTGTCTCTCACTAGCATTAGAAACTTCCGAAAAGCAGACAAATTTCTCTTTACCTCATATTATATTTCGACAACGAGTTTTGCCTAACCGAGCAACTCCGTATAGCCGAGATCAAATTCTTCTACAATCTTATTTATTAACTATTGTAGAAATCACGCCCATTCATGAAATATAAAATTGGTTCACGAGATTCGTCCATACGGATGAGGAACAATTAGTTATGCCAACGTTTCGAAATAATTAATTTCTTCGCATTTGGGCCGTGGCCCGGTTCAGACTTGTCGTGGATGAACCCACGTGCTGTAGCTACTCCATGTGGAATTGGGTTCGCTGGCTGGAAATGAGGCTCTACTTTAATGTGTATTAGTAAGTCCTGATGAAGAAATTAAATATTTTGAAACGTTGGCATAACTAATTACATTGCTTATCCATAGTGACCAATCCCGTGTACTAATTTTATAAATCTTATTTATTACTACACAATAGTACAGGGAGTAATGGAATCATCTCAACAAGACGATATCAAATTTTTGATTTTGTTTAAGTTTATTTTGAGGTGTAACTGCGTAAATACGAAAGCTAAAATTTTTGTGTGCTCCAAAGATGGTTAATTTTGGAACAAGTGGCAATGAGACACGAACACGCAATTTTCTACCTGTCAATAGAAATGTATATCTGCCTGTCGAACTGTATGAATGGTTGGATAAAGAAATAGAAGTATGTAAGGCATAACGGCCAAATTAGAAGCTTTTAAGCTAAACACATCAGGAATAAGAACATTGTGATTTTGTGCAGTTCCGGAGGTCAAAGCCAGATATATTTTAATTTTGGAGGAACTTTACATGACGACCTTGCAAAGTTTTCAAAATTTTGTGGAAAATGGCTGCAATTTTGTCTTTAAATACTTTGCTGAAATTAAAGAAAAAAACATCTATAAAAATGGTATAGTTCCGATATGTATACCACCGACCAATAAAAATTTAAAAAATGTAAAGTTCAAATTTATTTTCGAATTATCCTGCACCTTCAATATTAGAAGCAGATATTTCATTCTCAATGTAATATATCCCTAAATTTTAGATTTTTCAATGAAGAAATTCACTTAAAAATATGAATAGTTGAGTAACAATTATTTATACTAAGAGGAGAAAATGCTGAGGATTTCTAAAGTTCATATATAGACATTTATTATACTTTAATTTGCAATCATGCATTTTCCAGCACCTATACTTCCGTGATTTAATGAATTTTAAAGATTGTCTTCCAGTTGAGTCTGTTTTCACGATCCTTATCTTGTAAAAGTTTTTGAATTAAAGTATGTCTAATTTCTTCCAATCATATATGTTTGGATCTGCCTCCCTTTATCCTCCATACAGAAACCATTGTAAATTTCTCTAATCTTTTGTAAAAATTTTTGCATGAAAATGTTTTTAATGCGTTACTAGACATAATTTATAGGGAAATAACCTCTAAACTGCTCGACGTAATTGGTGGATCTAGAATAGTACCCATAAATGTAGCTTCGCTATGTGCACATTTTGTTGCTCTTTTGCACTACTACTACAAGCACTTTTGCTTGTAGTAGTAGGAGAAGAGGTAAAGGTGTGTTACTATTGTTAGCAATGCAGAAAAACAAAACCTGCAGTTCGTTTACTGTTGTAAATACGTTTTCTATAACTCGAGAATAAAAATGTATAGTTTTTCAAATGTTGCTAATCTCGCGCTTTTTTAAACTTTATTTTTATTTATCTCTAACTTTTCATCATCCTTCAACTCTTTATAGTTAAAATGATGGGAAATCAATAAAACGTGCGACATGATCCTCTCACCAATACTGCACATACAGTTTTTATTGTTGTTTTTTTGACTAAATAAATCCAAATCCAAAAGTCCCTTGACATCTTCGATTAATTAATTGATTGACTGTTTTGTTTTTCCGTGCGCATTACCTGCTATGATCATTAGTGTAGTAAGAGTAGTGCATGATTTTATCATGACAGGCGAAGGCGTTCTTGCCCAGCTGGGCGGTGAAATCTGGCGCCGACTGACACGTCAGATTCTGAATTTTTCTTAACCAGGTATCTTCCACCGGCGGGGTACTGCCCCAGCTCCTAGCTCTAAGACAGAGACTGGTCTCCCAGTGTGTGGTAGTGTAGTGCATGTAAGTGTGTGTGTGTGTGTGTAAGGGAGGAGGATAGGACAAGGAAGAGGAAGGAAAGATCGCGCGCAGTCCGTGGCCCGTTTGTTAGGATACTGCTCCGGCATTCGCCTGGCGTTGTTCGGAGAAACCACGGAAAACTACCGATCAGAGCAGCCGGTCGCTAGAATTCTCCTCCAGACAGCAACTTAATTCTACATTGCAATGTAGCCAGGGTTTCTTCTGTTTGGTAATAGTCACGATATTCACGATGGAGCTGCCTTTTTTTATTCATTTCATTCTTGGAAGGAATTATCTGAAGTTGTCATTGTAATAATTAGTTACAAATTTTTAGCCGTCAAAACATTTCACTTTAAAATATTTTGCTTACGTGAGTTAAAAAATTGCACGATAATGCAAAAATGTCTTGTCTAACCCCTTCCGTTCGTTTACTACTGATTTATCAGTCGCTGAAAATGAATTTTGATAACTCTTTCCAACATACATCCGCCCCATAACGTAAGCACATAAAAAACCCTTCTGGAATTTGTTGTTTGGAGAACTTTTTACGATTGTTCAGGAACTGGAATAACTTTCCTGCAACAGTACTTGAACCCTTTCCTCTCAGTGCTCAAAAGTTCAAAACTTAATTATTATTAAATAATTCAATATTTTATTAGTTAAAAACTTAGGCAATTATTATTTGTATTATTTAGTTTAGTACATTAAATTCATAATCTAATGATTACTAATTTCATGTTTCTATTGAAGGGTTGTGTCGTGGGGTGAAGTGGAGTGAAATATATAATGAGAAAGATGTAAAGTGACATGAAGTGAAGTAAACGAAGCGTAGTGTGAAGTAGTTACATAATCACATGTTTAATGCATTGAAAGATTTATCAATCAATTAATTTACTTTAACAGCGCGCGAGAGTATTTTTCAGAACATAATCACATCGCTTTTCAGCGATACCTTCCCTTGGACCATGTTTTTTAATAAAGGTTTTACGGGCAAACAAATGCGTTTTGGCACTACTTATGACGCGACTTTAGCGAGAGTTTTTAAGACGCTTTCACGTTTCACACATTTGCGTATAATTTCATGTTTGCACGAAAGTAGCCTTGATTCATAAGTAGATCCCATTACATCACTACATGCAGCTAAAGAAATCTTATCGAATAAGATCAAAAATCTCTACGTGCGTGAAGTTAACGACTTTACAACTGCGTTAATGTTGTGGTTAATTTTGGAATGCCTTTAAGAGCAACGAATGGTTGTGTAGACGAACTTCCTCCTATAATCACGAATTCGACAGCTCTAGTTGAATACCAATCACATTCCTTCACTTAATTCAGCTCTAGTTGAATACCAATCACATTCCTTCACTTAATCCATATTATATACGACAATTATTTATGCAGGATAATAATTAGCTGAAATATGTTTCCCTATAAACAGAGTGGAATTTTATTCATTTTTACCAACTACAATTTACATTATCATTTACAAAATCGATTTACAACAGTTTGCTCTTACCTGTAAACAGAGAAACGACAATTCAAGCCAACTACTACCGATTCTCTGTTTACAGAACTAACTTCAATTACAATATATCTTTCTTATAAATGTTCAATCTACACTCATACGTATCTCAATTTCTTCCAACAATCGTACCACTCATTTCATCTAGCGGTCCTTAGTCTCAACCACGCGCAACCACTCTTAACCACGCGCCAAGGGTGGGAAGCACGGCAGGTTCAAATTAAAGAAAATATATTTTCTTTACATATATATGACTAATTTCGAATATTCTAATCAGTCAGGGGGTAATGCCAATGCCGGAGCCGTTTCATAGAAAACAAGGAACCGCGCGCCATACTTCAACTTGCAACAAAAAGATGCAACACCAGTTTATTGCGCAATGCTGTACCGCGCTGAGGGCACTAAAACATTGCACTGCATCCACTGAAACCTGAGCTGCTCGACAGGGATACTCAGCACGAAGCCTCAAACCGGTTCCTGATGGAGATTGCATTGTCACGAAGGGCCGTAAAAATAGTAGCGTCATGGTCGATAAAGGGCTCCCGAAATGAAGAGGGCCGAGAAGAGTCGATCAACTTCGAGGAGGACGGGAAGAAGGGATGAGGCGAATTTTTCCACACTAGCTACAACGTTAGGTCGAGTTGTTTCCGTCCGGAGGAGAATTCTAACGGCCGGTTTCTCCCATCAATATACCAGGCGAATGCCGGAGCAGTATCCTAACAACCGGGCAACAAAACCGCGCGCGATTTTTCCTTCCCATTCCTTGCCCTACCCTCTCCCCTTACACTTACACGCACTACACTACCACACACATCGGGATATCCATCGGGAGTTTAGAGCTTGTTCAGATTGGGGCGACGCCTCACGGGGGAGATACCTTGAGGTGGAAATCTTCACAGGCCAACATGTAGTTAAGTGACGAATCTTCCTTTCCAGCAAAGGAATCACCGCTACCTAACCTAATGAAACATTGAATGCACTAACGGTACTGGGTACCTAGCCGTACCCAGCATGTTTTTCGTATTTTTCCGACCACATTGTGAGCATTTGTAAGTGATCCTCGTTGCTTGGGCAGTAAGTATTTGTAATATTATTTATTTCTATTACTTGTTAATTTTTTAACATAAATTCACTGTATTTCAACTTGCTAGAGACCCACTGAGGATGGGAAAAATGTTTTCCCAAAAGTTAACTCTGGTAATGTAATTATTAATAAAATTATTATACTTTATTGTGGACGATTATTTCCTTTCTCACATTAGTTTTAAATTGTTACTCTTAGAAATGTTGTTTTCTTTCTGTAACGAAGTTCGCTTTTTTTTGAAGGAAAAATAAATTATCTTGTGTACGCCACGTTTGAAATGTACACCCTTAGCTCTAAATTTATGCCAAAGTGAGGTTATAATCGTTTTATTTGAGGTTAGGCACCAAATTTAAATTACTTTAGACGCTTATGTGTTAACAAACGTAGTCAGGTTTTTAAAATGCGCTTGCCAAACACAATTTCGTTGGAGTTACGAATACATAAAAAACGTACTTGTAAACTGACATTCACAATAATTGTGATCGCAGCCATGTTGATTTACGCCACCACAGTGTTTTGTTTACGTTCTTGTACCCAGTGTATTATACATAGCTGGTTCGCGTGTCGCAAAATATTACATTCCAGAAAGCGTAGAGACACAGACGGCGCGTGATATTTCCTCTCGCAATATTTCCGTACCGTCTTCCCTTATAAACAATTACAGTTAAATCATAGATGAAAATCTTGAAATCTATTGATTGATTGCTTGGTTTCTAGAACGGGATTTCCAAGTAGTGAGGGAACAAACGTGGCAAAATATGTAACAAAAGTTCTAATTTATAATGTCTTGAAAACTCTAAAAAAACTTGGATCCTGATATCTTGAACCTGTAAAACATAGTAAATTTATAGGTGTTTCTATATTAAACGATATACATCTACAATAGACATTCCCTAGTCGCTATGCACGGAATTACCACTTAAATATTGGAAAGGTCAGGAAGATTCATTGGGAGTCACGGCATTATTGAAGTAATTATAAAATGAGATGTTATTCATTTTTAGGATTGATACAAGATTTTTTTAAATTTTCATTTTGTAAAGAAATTATTGATAATTTTCTTTATCTCTGCCATACAAATGTGATCAAAGAATTTATTTAATTACACTAGAAAACGGGAAAAAGTCAGAGAAATGTATTCCGAAGAAAAATAGTGTCCAGCGTTTACATTTTTAATGAAGTTTAATTCCAACTTTTTAACCACATAATCTCAATAATGTATTTCTTATTCTTCGTATGAATACACCTGTTTGTAACATTGCTTTCTTTTGAAGTTTCCAAATGAATAATTCATAACTCATTGTTTGGGAGAGGGATTTTTCGCCGAAAAGTCATTCTCTCCTGCTCACCTCATTAATTCGATTGCTATTCATTTAGTCATGCGACATGCTGTCGCACGCCTATTGTCGCCACGAAAAGACTATTGAGCAAGGTCTATTGGAAACTCATGTTAATTCGGAATCAAAACCCTACCTACAAGGTCCTTTATTCCGCTCGTAAACGTGGCGAAGGTGCAAAGGTGAATTTAAATATTCCGTTAATAGCAATTCCTTTCCTGAATATGTTCTTGAATGCATTCAACTCCAATAACAATTAATCATAAAACCGTGCTTCATCGCATTGTCAACAAAATGAATCTGGGAAACAAAGAAGGTAATTTTTTGTTGTAATCGGTGTTTGTTGTAGTCTTCCTCTCGGAGTTGTCAGTGAGATGGGAAGGCATGAGTCAACTCGTTTTACTACAAAACATCACTTCAACATTTCTCTCACCACATTCTGTGATAAAAAACTCACTTATACACCTGTCTTGTGATACTCCGAATTGCGAGTTTGAAAATGATAAACATGTTACATATATCTACACTCCATATACCTATACATTTCAAAAGATCCAGTAAAAAGATATTTTAGTGACATATAGCGCATAAATAAATACAATAAATTTAATAATATATGAGAAATAAATAATGCCATGTACATGTGAACATTTTAATGAAATATGTGAACAAATAGGAATGAATTTTTGTATTTCTGTATCGTTGTTTAAGTACTCACATATTTCCCTGAAATGCAAATAAGCACGCGCGTCCCCTGAAGGAACATCAGCTGCGATGGCTCAGAGGAACAGATGCTTCCGATGAAGCCTTTCTCGCTGGAAGGTTCGAAGAATTATTTATTTACTTATCGTATGGGTTTTATTGCGGGGAGACTGCCCTTCGACACGGATTTCGACCCAGGCTTCCTTGGAAGCCTTCGCGGGATCGCGGGACAGGGGAACATTATCGAGCAGGCGCACCTCGCGGGCGAGGCCTCCCCTAATGCGCCTGAGATTTGACTCTCAATTTTTTGTTCGCTAGATGGCGGTCTCAGTTAACTACATTCGAATTGTCTGGTTGGGAGAACGTGAGATCTCGTTAGGACGAATGTTGTCGGAGGGATTTTAAATTTGCTGAACATATCGCCGGGGTTCTTATACATGTCACAAATGTAATGTGACTAGTGTGAATTTTGCGCCCTTCGAGTACATTGACCGGGATCAAACCCACGTACTGAGGGTTCAGAGGACAGTAAGCTATCTCCTTGCTCCACCGAGGCACGTGTTCTAAGAGCCGAGCCCTCACGACTGCTAATTTTTTAGCCGCGTGAAATTTCTATACTGTCTTGAGAAGAATTCTAACACCTGGCTGCTCTTATCGGTAGTATTCAGTGATTTCTCCGACCAACACAACGCGAATGCCGGAATAGCTTTCTAACAAATGGATTAGGAACGCGTGCTATTTTTCCTTCCTCTTCGTTAAACTATCTTCACTTCTCACTTACACACGCACTAACATGCACTACACTTCCACACTTGTCGGGAGACCAGTCGGAGAGTCGGGAGTTAAAAGCTTGTTATCGTTGGGTCAGTGCCCCGCTGGGAGAGAGATATTAGTAAGGAAGGAAAATCCCTTTAGCCGATATGTAGGTAAATGCCGGATTTCATATCCCAGCGGAACAGAAACATCGCGACCCTTCGTCATGGAACTTACAATACCCTCCCGGGATAAATTATCTCAGGTAATACCACGAGTGCTTTGCGACTCACGAACGAGAAGGGGATTTACTAAAGAATTTCCAAAGCACGAGTGGAGTTTAATAGGACCAGTTCACGAATAAAATTACGTCCAACAGATTTTCAAAATGCACCAAATATTTAAAATAACTGAAAGCAGGTTAAAATCGAAGAGGTTGAATTAATATTGCACGGTTTATTGCACGTCAGCATATCGGTCGATACATACCGCCTCCTATGATAGATGCATCGCAGCAATCGCCCGTGGGAAAGGACGGTAAGAAACATCAGATAGAAAGCGGGATAATTGATTTAGAAACACCGTCCTGATTGTAGCATTATATATAGTTAAACATGAATTGATTTTTATTTCATCAGTGGAATAGCCTTAGTAATTGCTGTCGCGCCTGGAATCAATTGTCACTGACTTATTCATGAAATTGTCAAGAATGTGCCTCCACCTTAAAAAAAATTCTACATCTCTACTTATTCTGCAACTGCTATTCGCCGGCCCTATTCTCAAATATGAACAAGAAATTCAAATTATTATACATTTCGATCAATTACATACGACAATTTCCGTGTATACAAAGAACAGTAAACGAGCCTAACAAACATCGATATATCACGGAAATGTAAGCGATATTGTAGATACCGGTGTGAAGAAACAAATTCCACTGTACTATAAAAAATGGAAGAAATAATTCAGGAATACAATGCTATAGGAAATAAATATTTCCAGTCCATCGATAAAAGTGAATGACATAGTTTTCTGTGGCACAGATCTCATCTTTTTCTGACGGTGAATCGATATATCACATTAACATTTCCTAAAGGACACGGGGCAGTTGACTCAGCGTAGTGTACACTGGAAGAGGACAATGACATAAAGATCAATACAAGCAAATGGGGAAAGAACGGGTTGACAGTTAAATGCGCGTGTAATGGGCTTCCTTTACATGCTTCTCGCATCACGAATTTTCGATTACATAATCCTAGCATCGCCATGGTATAAACGTTTCCATGGTTACCGGAAATTTCGAATTCTTTAATGATTTATACTGAATAATTAATAAATTGATGTAACTAATAGCATGGGCATTCATTTAAACAAAAAATTGTTACTTTTTGCTTCTAGAAAATAATCAAATTGCTGCAATGGATAGCACATACTTTCTCGCACTTTCCTGATATCTTTAGTTTGGATTAACTTACCTATTTTGTCCCATACTCTTCGCAGCGAATCTAAAAGACATTTGTTTGTATTTTTCTATATATTGGTTCTTAATTGTACAATTCAAGGGTGATTTTAAGGGTATTATAGAGAAGTTAAACTAATTTAATTTGCAAATTTTCATTAAAAAATTGGAACTGAAAATTTTGAGGAAATATAGAGTCTGCGATAATAAAAATGTACAATTTTGAGCTCATTTTCACAGACACGTTTTCAATTTCCAAGCTACTTTGTTAGAAATACTTAGAAGGAGTTGCATTCAAAATATTGATAATAAATAAAAATGGTTGTAAATTTTAACGACGTGTAAGATATTTAAAACAGTTACAATTCTGTATTATTTGACATACCAAACGACTAGGTATATCAAATTAGCGTTAAATCTAGTTATTTTTGCTCATCATGCCGTAGCATTACCCTATTAATTGTCCATGGGCCACTATCTTTCCTTCCTCTTCTTCTATTTTCACTCCGTACTTACACTCACGTGTACGATACTACTCCACATGCCGGAAGACCTGTCGTGAGCTTAGAACTTGTCTCGCTCGGAGAGGGACGTAGAGAGGGAAATCCCCTACGCCAGATTTCGCCATCCAGTTGTGAAGAATGACCGTCACCTCTCAAGATAAAACATTCACTACACTAACGGGACTAATAACTACAGCATGTGCCGACAATCATCAGTCAATCAACAGACCGTTTCGACTCATCCGTACCCTACATCTTTGTCAGGGCCTCCCTGCAATTTAAATTCTCGCACTCAAATCCTCTGTGCCCAGGTGCTCGCGGGGCGCGAACCCTGAAAAGTGTTACCACTCTGTAGTGGCACTACCCTTCTTCCAGGTAAAAACATATACTACACTAACGGAACTTATTACCACGACAGTTTATGCACTCGCAAACATCAATCAATTGACCGTTTCGGCTCAACCGTACCCAACATCTAGTTTTGTTATCGATATCTAGGTTATTAGCGACCACCACTGCATTTAACTGTATGTTAACTGTGAAGATGACTTGATATGGTGATGATAGGGTGTGAAAGGACCATCACAAATACAACAATGCCTGAAGCGGGAGTTAACACGCGATCCTTCGGTCCGAGATCGAAGCTGCCTATTGCCTTAAAGATCTCTATTGCCTTAAAGATCTCGGCCATCTGGAACGACCCTTCTTGTTCTGGGCCTCCCAGCAATTTAAATTCTCGCAATTAATTCCCTTGTGTCCGGGTACTTGCGGGGCGCGAACTCCGAAGCGTGCTGCTACTCTGTCCCGGCAACACCACCTTCCGGGATAAAACATTCGCTACAGTAACGGGACCAATCACTGCAGTAGTTGATGTGTCCTGAATCAGCAACCATCAATCGACCATTTGGACTCATCCTACCTTACATCTTTGTCTGGGTCTCCCAGCAATTTAAATTATCGCAATCAATTCTCTTCTGTCCGGGTACTTGCGGGGCGCGAACCCCGAAGAGTGTCGCTGCTCTGTCCCGACATCACCTTCCGAGATAAAACATTCGCTACACTAACGGGACTAGAGCAGTTCATGTGTCCGCAAACAGTCAATCAACAGAACTTATCCTACCCTACAACTTTGTCTAGGTCACCCAGCAATTTAAATTCTAGCTATCAATTCCTTTCTGTCCGGGTACTTGCGAGTCGCGAACCCCGAAGAGTGTTGCTGCTCTGTCCCGACAACATCACCTTCCCAGACAAAACATTCGCTACATTAACGAGACCTATGACTACAACAGTTCATGTGCCCGGAATCAGCAGTCAATTAACAGACCGTCTCGACTTATCCTATCCAACGTCTTTGTTTGGTCCTCCCAGCAGTTTAAATTCTCGCAATCAATTCCCTTCTGTCCGGGTACTTGCGGGGCGCGAACCCCGAAGAGCGTTGCTACTCTGTCCCGGCAACATCACCTTCCGAGATAAAAACATTCACTACACTAAAGGGACTAATACCACAGCAGTTCGTGTCCCCATAAACATCAATCAATCTATAGACTGTTCCGACTAATCCGTACCCTACATCTTAGTCTGGGCCTCCCAGCAATTTAAATTCTCGCAATCAATTCCCTTCTGTCCGGGTACTTGCGGGGCGCGAACCCCGAAGAGCGTTGCCGCTCTGGCGCGGCGGCGGTGTGGGCGCGCGTCGGATCGATGGCTCGCGAGCGTCGCGTGCGACTTCCTCGAGGCGGCGCGCATACGATTTGCATCCCAAATGCCTTCGCCCCCCCCTCCCTCGAGTGGCTTCCGCGTTCGCGCGGCTCCCTTAACCGCTTTACGGCTGCCAGAGCCCCTTTCCAGAGATTTGCGTGGTGGCGTGTGGGGTTTTATGGGGGGGGGGGAGTGTGGGGTTAACGTGCTGAGGCTGGGTGCGGTGGTGTCTCACGGAAAGGGTTGCTTTTAGAGAGGTTTTTCGTCTTTGCTTCATCTCCCCTCTTCCCTATGCACATGCATATATATATATATATATATATATATATATATATATATATATATATATATATATATAGTGTCTGTGGTTGGTATATATAGATATTGTTATATATAAGAGCGGTAATCCCCTACACCTTATGACCGATCACCGAAGTGTTGGCACATCTACGTGTTTTTTTTTCACCCAGAAGGCTTAGGAGCTGTTAATTTTGTTGTAACTCCACTAGATGGCGCTGCAGAACAAAATTGCGCTTCCTTTTAATGCAATTTCCATGGAAACTGCGCTCCACCTGGGCGTCATTGTTGGTGAGCGTTATCGTGTGACTAAAGGAGGCAGAGACGTAGGGACGGAGAAAGGGAGGGAGAGAGACGGAGAGAGAAAGGGAGACGGAATGAAAATCCTCTATTCTTCAGAATTAAGAGAAAGTTTTAATCCCCTCGTACATGATTGAAGATACAGGCTTTTTCAAGTGAAATTTGTTCTTCACAATTAGTTATTTAATTAACGCCATATTCTGAAAATCGTCCTGAATCAAGTACATCATTAGATTAAAATTATTCGGGTTACTGTTTCTAGAAATTCTACGACAATTTTCAGTTTAAACTGTGTTACTGTCATTTGTCTCGCAAGAACGTATGTGAAATGAAAATTATCTAAACAAAGAACAGAAAAATATTATTAATTAAATTGTGTCATTATTCTAAACATCCTACAAATTAACAGCGATGTGTGGAAAAATTTTACAAATTAACAATTAACAATTTTGAGCATTATTTAAAATAAATCAAAAAATAATCGATTATATTAGTTCAATCGATTAATTTGGAACTATTAATTCATGCATATTAATCTAATTAAAATCGATTAGATATAATCGATTATTATTTGATAATTGTCCATTCCTATCGCTACTCAGCTGGATTTGCTGTTGATTTGTAACAGTGCGTACTAATAGACTCTTGCAAAGAAAAACCACTCCTTTTCTCATAAAAGTGACAATTGGAGAAGTGAAGTGCTCGCATTGGCTCGGGCAGGGCATTGCTGTGATCTGATCGGAGGCGCGACGTTTCAAATGTACACTCTTAGCTCTTAATTTATATAAAGGAAAGGTTATAAATATTTCTATTTGAAATTAAGCGCCAAATTTGAATTATTTTGGCACCTTTGTGTAAACAGGAAACCAGTACGAGAAAGTCGGTGTCTTTCTGTAGCACCTCTAGTTTAGATTTTTATTTGATGGTTCAAATGCCATGGATATAGTGAGAAGAGATTTAGGCAAGGATTGAACTTACTGAAAATTCGCAAAGATTTCTGATTAACTTTCATAGCGTGTATTAATTAACCTGCTTGCAAAATTCAAGTTTCATTCGCGAAATAGTGCTATTAAATACCACTTGTTTCTTGAAAATTCACAAATAAATCTCGTCGCTTCGGGGATTTATCGACAATATCCAAAAGACTCTGAAATTTAAATAAATTCAATTCAATGCCCAACATCTTGCGTGAGAAATCACAGGCTATCAGCTTGTTCTTCTGCCTGACGGCATAAATTTTGCTACGACATCCAGAAGGTATAACTCGAGCGATGAAACATGCGATTTGAATCTACAACATGGGACAGCCGAATTTACTTCACCTTAGAAGAAAGGTGTATAGTACAACTTCTTACCTACGATAATAATCTGCCACCAAAATCACAAACAAACAAAATGTACAATAGATGACAGGAAAGGAATCCATATTGTTATGAAACGAAATTTAATTCTAATACATCCGAAGAAAATAAATCAATTTTGAAGTCAAAAAAGAGATAATTTCAAATGCAGTCTTTGATGGGAACAGCCATGGAACGTCTTCGAAAGTACAATAACCCGGAAGGAACAGATCTGAAAGATGTCCCAAAGAGAAACATACTAAAGAGAGGCGAGAAATGTAAATAAACTCGCTCGAAAATATCACCTACTGTATACGGTGAACAAAGCTCGCAGTGTAGACCTGGCGAATTCCTCACCCAACGTTCCGTGAAGGCCTCCTGCCGCGAGCCATTTTGGGGATCGGTTCCTTAATCAAATGCCAGACCCTGACGACGTTCGGTTCTTTGATTCTTTTGACACTGTTTTATTTACATCGTCTTGTGAAGGACACCTTGTCATCACAAAGTATTTTTGAACTCGCGGGATCGTATGTTGTAGTAATGCTCACTTCCAAATATGAGCTGAAAATACTCAATTTAAAGTATTCCTGTGTAAGTTTTCCCAAGACAATTTGTAAAATTTAACTAACTCGTGCACTTCTCTTTATAATAATTTATAGAATAGTATATTAAGAAATATTTTTGAAATAAATTTAAAATATAAGAAAATATTTTCTGTATCATTATTGACTTTTATATTTTCAAATAAGTATTGATTTGCACAAACTAAAATGTTCTACGAGGTTCTACTTGTTATTAATTTGGTTTGGTTCATTTTTTGTTTTTTGAAAGTACTTGAAACTTCAAATCCTATTTTTACATTCATTAATTGTCTTCCATTTGTATATTAAAAATCGTTAAGTATTTCCAAACGTACAATTTTTAACATTTTTAATTTCTACAGACAATTGAACATGTAATCATTTATAATGAATAGAGACACATGTAATTGCTTTTGAATGAAGGTCCCTGTTTTCGCGATGCTGATTTTCTTGGAGTTTTACATAATCACTCGGTAAAACTATTTAATATACTTAAACAAACGTTGTGATGAACGAAATATTTTAGCTTGAGCGTGCTTACATTCAGTAAATACAGATTCTCGCCTACCATTGCTTTAATTACGTGTCATTTGATTTATACTTCCTATGTTGTAGCGCACATTCAGTTCTCTAGCGGGGGAACGTTTTCCTATCACAATCCTTGCATTAAAAATTAAGTATACATCATAATTTTAGGGACTTATGTCTCGCATGAATGTGAAGGGTTGCCTACTCTCATCCGAGAATTATATCTTTTAATCTCTGGAGGACAGCCTCAACACCGAGTGTTTAGTATATTCGGGCACGACAACTGAGAATATCACTTGCGTGATCTGGGTTGTCCGGGTGACGCCGCGTCGAAGGCTGAGTTGCTGACGTTTCGATCACCTTGTCGTGGTCTTCCTCAGGGCTGCTATGACGGCCCTGAGGTGATGAGGTGAACGTCGGCAACACAGCCTTCGACGCGGCGACACCCGGACTACACAGATCACGCACATGACTCTGGCCGCGGAAGCCTACGACTTCATGTGAATATCACTTGTCCTGTAAGTACAGTGAAATTTTACATCTTGAGAGATGGCGGTTATCTCCCACTGGATGGCGTGATCCGGCGCCGACCTAATGTCGGCTAGCGGGGTTTTCCCCGACCAGGTATCTCCCACCAGAGAAGCACTGTCCCAGTCTGAACAAGCACTCTAGTACGATTTATTTAGTCGTGCACTTCACGTAAAACAACCGTTGCGATTTCATGCAATCGGGAGCTTATATGTCGCTACAGTGATGTCACTATGGAGATGTTTCAGCTTCCGGTTGGATAAAACCGTGAACAGCTGATTTACGTCAAGTGATCGTTTAAATAAATCCTATTTAACTGTTGTTTAGTCCCATATTTTAAATTGTGAACAACCACAACGAAAACTGCTAAAAACTTCTATATCATTTTATTCACTTAAGTATTATTCTTTCAACGTTTTCGACGACTGTTCTGTCTCCCTCATCAGGTACAACTGAAAATTTAATTGTAAAAATATTTCAATGGAGCCACAATAGTTTTAACAACATTACAAAAATAACAAATTTATACTGCACCTAATTCAATGATTTTTTTCAATTTTAATGTGGTTGTCCCTAATTTAAAATTAGGGACCTCACAACAATTAAATAAAATTATATTGTGACCCCCAATTTTGAACTTAATCTTACTAAATAAATCCTAGTATAAACTTCCGACCGATATCCTGTCATGTGTAGTAGTGTAGTGCATGTAAGTGTGTGTGTAAGTAAAGGAACGAAGATGGGATGCGGAAGAGGAAGAATATATTTCGTGTGGACCGTGGCCCGTTTGTTGGGGTACTGTTCCTGCGCGGAAAACTACCGATCAAACTAGCCGACTGCTAGCATTTTCCTCCATTCAGCGGTTCAATTCGACCTAACTATGTTGCAACAGTCGAAACCTTCTGTCGAGATTGGAACGAAGGATCTTCCGGCGTTGCAGGCATCAATCGATTGATGTGCCCTGAGCCACCCAAGTGGCGGCGATGGTGTGACGATTAGCGTACCGGACTGTTATACCCAAGCTCGCGGGTTCAAACCCGATCGAAGCCGTGGATTTTTAGGGGCGACAAAATCCTTCGTACGCCTTCCTTCGGAGGGGAAGTAAAGCCGGCTGTCCCATGTTAGTAGATTTACTTGCATGTAAAAGATCCTCAAGCCTAAATGACGCCTCTGAGCTAAATTCAAAATCGCCTGTTTCTCGCCCAAGAAATACCTCCTTTCTCTGCTAGTTGATGAAAGGAGCGTAGCGAAATTTGCGTGGTCAGACGGAAGAGCGGGCCTGATGGCCCGAGTCTCGCCACGTAAAATAAGGCAAATTCAATTCAATTCAAGCAGGTACCCCCTCCGTGGACAGTGAGGACATGTTCTGAGCTCCTGACATATATGGTAGTGCTGTGCGTACAAGTGTAATGGGTATGTGTTTGAGTGTAAGGGTAGGGCTGGTGACGCGAATAAAGTAGGAACTATCTCGCGATGTCCGTGTCGCGTTTGTTATGGCACAACTCTAGAATTACCAGGGTATTGATGGAATCAATAGCGGAAGACTTTGGATTCGTGCTCGCATTGACAAGAACTCTCCCACAGTGGTTGAACTCGACCCTACTACAGAGCTAGAGATGAAAATCCCTCAACGATCGGACCTTGAAATGCTTACATACCTATGGTATTGAAAAACAGAATTTGAAATTAATCTCTTCCAATCTTTTGTATCATGCGATGTACTGTATATATATATTTTTTTTAACATCTGCTTTATTTGCAATTTGTTCTATACAAACATTCGGCAAATACAATTGTACATATATTATTGACATGTAAAGAAACCATACAATTCTGGTTCTTTCTAAAAATGGTTTTAAACTAATTGTCCAGTTCAGAGAGAGAACAAAAAAAGACAAACAAACAAAAGCAACAATAAACAATATCACATTGAAATAACAAAAAGCACAATAACAAACAAACATACAATAGTGCAAGCATTGTGACAAAAAAATATATCTACAGTAACAATTATTTTAAAAGAAAAATATTATTTATATCTGTGGTCCAGATCAAGAGGATGTACTCTTTTCAATCTTCTTCTCGTTGTGCTGTTATCTAAGATGTTTATGGCCAGATGATTAATATGATTTTCGAGTCTGTGTTGGTATTTGTGAGATTTGAGAGTGATTTCCTCTTTAACAGTGGTGATATTGAGATCTTTATGTAGAGTGGCGTTTGATACAAACCAGGGAGCATTGCTTAATAGTCTGAGACATTTGGATTGAAATCTTTGAATTATTTCTATATTTGAATGTGATGCTGTTCCCCAGAGTTCAATTCCATAAGACCAGATAGGTTTGAGTATTGTTTTGTAAAGTAAAATTTTGTTTCCTAGACTTAAACTAGATTTTCTTCCTATTAACCATATCATTTGTCTACTTTTCAGTTCTGCTTCCTTTCTTTTGATCGAAATATGTTTCTTCCAGGTTAGCTTTTTGTCTAGATGTAGGCCGAGATATTTGACGGTGTCTACGTTTTCAATTAGTTTTCCGTTTATTTCTATTCTTGTATTTCTTGTTCGTCTGAGGGTAAATGTTATACATTTGGACTTTGTTTCATTCATTCTTATTCTCCAGAGTTTACACCATTTGTTTATAAGCTCGAGGTGCTCTTTCAATGTTCTTGTTGCCGTTTCTTGGTTTTCGTGCGAAGCTAGCAGGGCTGTGTCATCTGCATATGTTGCAGTGGTGACGTCTGGGGACTGAGGTAAGTCAGCGGTGTACAGCGTGTACAGCACTGGTCCAAGGATGCTCCCCTGTGGCACTCCTGATAATACTGGATGAAACGGTGTTATTTCATCTCCGAATTTTATTTGAAAAAATCGATCTGAAATAAAGGATCGAAGTATATTATAGTATGGATGCGGCAGACATTTCTTGATTTTATATAGCAAGCCTTGATGCCACACTTTGTCGAACGCTTGCGCGATATCTAGAAACAAGGCGGAACAATACATTTTATTTTCTAGAGCTCCGTTGATGGTGTCGACTACTCTATGAATTTGTTCTATTGTAGAATGACGATTTCTAAAACCGAACTGATGGTCTGGAATTGTGTCATTTTCTTTAAGTAATGGATATATGCGAAATAGTAGTAGTTTTTCGAATACCTTAGACAAAGAAGGTAATAAACTTATTGGTCTGTACGAGGAAACATCTTGTAGCTGTTTTCCTGGTTTTGCGATTACAATTAATTGTGCCAGTTTCCACTGCGAAGGATAGTGTCCGATGCGTATTATTCCATTGAAAATGGATGTTACAAGGGCAATGAGTTTCTTAGGCAGTTTTTTAAGCATTTCCCCTGTAATACGATCATGTCCAGGAGCCTTGTGATTTGGTAGTAGTTTCAGCCCTGCTGTGACTGACTTCTTTTGTTGAGAAGAATTTAATTGGTGGCGACATTTGATGGGGACATTCCAAGAATTCTATGATTTCTTTTTCTTCTGTGAGTAGTGCTGAGGGGTGTGGTTGAAATGTTTTTGCAAAGTATTTTGCAAATTCTTCTGCCTTATCGTTTTCCGTTCTAGCCCAGTTTCCATCGGTTTTACGAAGAGGGGGGACATGTTTTGTAGGCCTTTTTAATTTTTTAGTAATTTTCCATAAGGAGTAATCTGTAGCTTTTGAGGGTGACAACTTTTCCATTCTTTCCTTCATTTCCTCCGAATGAATTTCTTGTAATTTTCTTGATAAGAGGCGGGAAGTTCTGTTGAATATTCGTTTGTCGTCCGGGTGATGAGTGCGTTGCCAGGTCATCTTCATCTGTCTTTTCTCTTTAATCATTTTTAGTATTTCTGATGGGTATTTATTTTTTTCAAACACTCTCATTTCTGGAGTTGCATATACGGCTGCCTGTTGAATGTGTTGTATTAAGTATTCAACAGCATCGTCGATATCTTCTGGACATTTTAGACGGACCTTGGCAGTGGTGTTATGGTAAAGCCAGTTGCTGTATTCTTCCCAGTTCGTTTTTCTGTTTGTAAGGTATATGTTTTCTTTCTTTTTGATTTCAGAAGAACTGATTGTCAGTATTTCTGGAGAATGATCAGATGAAAGATCAAAAGACGGCTCTATTGTGTGATAGGTCTGTGCCATTCCCTTTGTGACGAAGAAATCCAAGACATCAGGTACCTTGTTACCATCCGTTGGCCAGTATGTGGGATTTCCTGATGAAATTGTTTGGAGTTTTAGTGTAGAGATGGCTCCTTCTAAAGCGCGACCTCTTGTAGTTACCAGTCTTGATCCCCATAGTTGATTTTTAGCATTGTAGTCTCCTCCAGCAATGAACCTTGTGCCGAGCGTTCTAAAAAACTTGATATACTGATCGGTGGTTATCTTGTGTTTTGGAGGGGAGTATATAGCTGAAATAACGAGCGGACCGAACTTATCGTATACTTGTATAGCGGTTGCTTGCAGATAGTCTTTAGCATTATCTTTGTACATATTGTGTCTGATTCTTGTTTTAATTATTACTGCTGTGCCTCCATGAGCTGTCCCATCTGGATGATTTGTGCAATATACTTCGTAGTCAGATATACGTAGATAGCTTCTTTCGGTAAAATGTGTTTCAGACACTAGGAGTATGTCAATATTTTCTTGATGTAGAAACACTTCTAACTCTCTTCGATGTTGAAGTATTCCGTTGGCATTCCAGGAGACAATTCGCAGTGAATTACTCATAGTTTCTTCATTATTGCAGTCATGATATTAATTAGGCTGGAGATTTGTTCAGCTTGCTTTGCTAAGATGGACTCGAATTTTTTAAATGATTCTTGCATTATGGAAATCAGATTATTTTCATACGACACATTTTGATTATTGATTTGCGATTGTTGGGCCATTTGTGCATATGTGAACTGTCTACCTGTTCCTCTGGTTTGATTACTTGTTAGTGAACTTGAATTGTTGCCTTCAGTTATGTTTTGCGTAGCATTTCTACGGTGTTGACTTTGACTAGGATACTTGCTGTTACGAATTTTTTGATAGACTTCGCAGCCTTTATAATTTGCTGGATGGTCACGGCTACATAGAGCACATGTAGCTGGTGTGTCTCTCGTTTTAGTACAGGTTCGACTATCGTGATTCTTTCCACATTTGACGCAGCTATACGGAAGCGTACAATATCGAAAACTGTGCTCGTAGGACTGACATCGCTTGCATTGTACTATTTCTCGTTTTTTACGCGGTGGTTCAAAACTTATTTTTGCATGTAGTAAGTATTCGACGTCATATATTTTTTTGTTGTTACTTTGAGGTTCTAAGTCCACAAAAAACAATGGTAGGGGTGCTTTTGTTAAACGATGCTTGATATTATGAATTTGTCTTACTTTGTGGCCTTGTGCTTCTATAGCTTCTTTCAGTTCCGTTACGTCTGCTGTTGGGTGCATATTTTTTAATACTACCCGAAAGGCTCTTTCTTGTTTTAACTGAAATGTATAATGAGCAATATATTTTAAATTCAGATGTTTAACAAGCTTTCGATAAACCTCCGGTGTTTGAGGTACGATTTTCACATTGTTCATAGTAATTTTGGCTTCATCTTGGTAGGTTTTGACAAGTTTATATGAGAAGTCTTCATCTTTAATGACTTCTTTAATAGATCTGATCATATCAGATATTACTCTGACGCCTGGAATGAAAATAGGCGGTGTACGATATTTGTCTTGTTCTTGTATGCTGCCCTTGGTTGTTGTATCATTGATTTTCTCAGAATTCGAGGTTTCTTCCAAATTTTCATCACAAGAGAGATGTTCATACCTGTTTTTTGATGATACGGGGTCGTGTTCACTGTTAGTCTTCTTAGAGGGTTGTATAGAGTTGTCATCATTGCGTCTTTTTTGTCGACGCAACGGGATTGTTTGCCATGAGTTGCACAAGGTTGAGGCCGTTTCCTGCGTTGTAGATGCTTGGCCGTTAGTTGCTGTAGCTTCTAGGACGGTGGCTGGGGTTTCTTTTTCACGCACATATTGCTGTATTTGAAATTGTAACTGTTGGTTCTGTTACACTAATTGTTGTAAGTGTTGTTTTAGCTGTTGATGTTCATGCAATAAAAATTGGTGCTGTTGCTGAAGGTTCAGTGTTATTTCACTGTGTTCTAAAGTCGATCCGTTCGTACTATTGTTGACGAAAGCTTCACTGTTTTCTTGGTTATTTAGTATTTCTGTTGTTTGTGTGATTAGTCCCCCGAAGGGGACGTGATCAGTTAACATAATTCACTTCACTATATATGTGCGGTATTGATTTTCAATAGTTCTTGATGCACCACTGTTCACACGAGAACGAAGTCACCTTTGTACACAAATACGAGCGGTCACCACTGTATCACTAGTAAATTTGAACGGTAAGTTGAAAACGTTCCTAATTCACCACTGTTCACAAATAAATGCACTTCTTTCTGACCCCGGACCGGCACTAGTAGCGGCCGGGGCAGTCGGACTTGCGATAAGCGCTAGCCTTCGGCTAACTGGCGGAGCTGCGGAGCACGTCTGCTCGTGACCGCTGCTGAGCGAGAACTTATGTACTATATATAGTATAATTTGCATAGTAACTATTTGTACAATTTTATCGAAACGATAATTACCGAAACCCATATCCATTCCTCCTACTAAGTAGAAGAGTACTTTTTAAAACTGAGAATAAATCACCACTTTCACGTTGTCGCATGCTTCTGGGTGAATACGTAGTGCGCTGCCTAGTAACCGCAGGGCAAACATTCTACTATTATTCACTTCATCGGCCTATCCTTCCTTATGGAACGCCCTGTTAGTGCAGTGGTACAAATTGTGGCTTACGTAGCCATGAAAACCTTACTTATTTTTCTACGAATTCTTTCCGATATGGTATATAACTTAGTTCCTGCATTTAAGCGTAATTGTACGTGCCAAAGTAGTTCTGATGGAAGTTATTGTTTCACTAATGAAATCTCTTTTCTTTTAAGCAGAAATTGTAAACAATTCCATAGTGTAACTATACTTACAATATTATTAGAACTATAGTGAAATAAAATTATATTCGGTTTGCCAATTTATTCAATACAAGGCAGAAAAGGCGTTTAATAAAATGCTCAATAACACATAATAATTAATACGGAAGGAGATTACAGTAATGAACAAATATATAAATGATATTATTCATATGATGTTATCAACTGATATGGTATTTTTGACGATTTTTTTCAAATAGTACAGTCATTCGTGAATGCTCTACATGAACCTAGACAGTAGAATGCATTAAATGATAGCAGAATGCAGTAAAGCGCCTTCCAAAACCCAACTTTATCTGTACTAACAAAGCACCACCATATATTGCACTAAGCGCTGATACGAAACATGGAAAAAGAGTATTAAATCTACAAGTCATGCATAAAATATGGAGTTTGTTTACTACACGATGCCTCAAAAGAGGAATCCGCATCATCACAGGAATCTCAAAATAATATGCTATTTCAAGCAACCTTTTTGTCGAAGAGATGTGATGACTGTCCGTAGTTGAAATAATAAAAATAATTATAATAAAAAAATACTACTACTACTAATTATTATTATTATTATTATTATTATTATTATTATTATTATTATTATAAATACACACATAAATGTTTATAAACTTGAAAACAACGGTGTATCAAAAACGATGTTACAAAAAGCTCTCTTTGCCTATACTGCAGTGTCATGCACTGATAGATATTAAGAGGCTCTGTCATTTAATATCGCAACAAATACACGCTTCTTGTTAACATACCAAACCATTGATGCCTTCATAAAAAATGTTGACCAAGTCCATTTTTCCACATTCCCACGACATGATGCAGCAATATGACATCGGTTTTGAGTTAACGCACCTCCGGCGCTTCTATACCCTTCACAGTTTCCAGGTCTCGGTATACCTGGGTTTCGTTAGCTAGAAGTACATATTCGTAAGAATAGAGGAATATTAGATTAATACAAAACACTCAGTAGAAAATGATAATAAAAATATCCTTCTCCCTCCCTTAAATCTCCCTCTTCTCCACCGTTTTCTTTCTACTTCTCATTCTTACGTTCCTCTTCCTCTACCCGTCCCTTTTCTCTTGCATCTCTTTCTTCTCCTATCTTTCCTCTTCCTTGCTCTTCTACTTGGCCTATTTGTACTCTTACATCTCGTTCCTCCTTTTCTCCTCCTCCTACCTCTCCTCCTCCACCCATCACTCTCCTTCCCACTCCTCCTTGCCCCTTTATCCTCCTCTTCTCTCACCTCGTTCTCACACTTCTGCACCTTTTCCATTTCCTTCTTCCCCTCCTCCTTTCTCTTACCTCTCCTTCTCCCATTCTTTTTTCTCATACTCTTATTCTTTTTGCCTTCCTTCATCTTTTTCATTATATTCCCCCCTCTTCTCTTCCCTTTCCTTCTGATTCTCCTCGTCTTACTTCTATTTCTCGTTCTCACTCACCTCGTTCTGACACCCCTGCTCCTCTTCCCTCTTCTACCGCTCCTCATCCTTCTCCCGTCTCCTCCTCCTCCTCCTTTCTCTCCTCCATCCTCCTCCTCCCCATCTCCTCCTCCTCCTTATCTCCTCCTTTTCCTGCCTCTTCTGTTCCCTCTCTTGCTTCTCTTGCCCCTGACTCTTGCCTTTCTGGCTGAATTTTGTGGTATGGAGTTTTCTTTAGTTAGCCAATTTCATGCAACCATCTAAAATAGTACCCCGAATGGTGATTGAAACCACCCACATACTTTTCTAATGGCCAGGACGAATGTTAGTATTTGAGAAATAGGCTAAACATTGTGTAGCTGGTATATCCAGTGATTCTATATCTACGGCAGCCACTGTTGTCTTCCATTTCCAATCTCACTCCAATTCGTCTCGTATTATATTATATTTACGATAATCTTAAAGACAGGTCATTCAAAAATATGTGTATGACGACACGCAAGTGCGATGAGTCTAAGAGATTTTAAATATTTTACGCTTCGCGTGTCGCAGGTTGAAAAAGTTTTAATATCTCTCATCTCTATTACTGGAGGCCAAAAGTATCTTGTGAACGAAAGCAAGGTCATGAAGATATAAAACCAGTTGGGGAAATAAAGAACGGAGCTTCCATAAAAGACATGCATCGCTTGCATTTAGTAGCAGAGCGACTGTACCTTAGTGAGCAGTTTCTTTTCACTTCGGGTGAATGATTCAGTACTTAGTGATTCGGGGCGTGGCAATTAAAAGTAAAATATTTTTATATATAATTGAACTAACTTAAGTTCAAGTTTTTTTTTAAATACAGAATTCGAGTTGGTTGTATCAGCAAACGCCATGAGGTAAGTGAAACGATATAGAGTATTACCAATGGTGTATGACCACTAGGTTCTGATGATGTAACAAAGAAATGGTGTGTTTTTTTCCTTTGTAAGATCTTTTTAATTTGTCTGAAGATGAAGTAAAAACGAATGTTGAATGTTTTGCGGAATATTGGGAGTGTAAAGGAGTTATATAACACACATTTGGCAAGCCAAACAGGTGGATGCCATTCTAAGAAAAGGTGTGAATAAAAACAATATCGTATTGTTAATACACATTAAATATTATTTTATTTAATGTCATTATTACATTACCTACTTTTATGTGGCCTTATTACAAAACCTGTATCACCAAGTATTCTAAACTTTAGAATTCTGGTATTCACCTCAAATGGTCTCTCCATCGCACTAAAGCCACGGAGGAGATCCCATAGAGTACGGCGAAGGATAAAAACCCCTAAACGGGGAACACTGCCTCTGAAATAACTCAGCCGGTACGTATGGCCGAGCTACATCTAATGTATACCACGCATAGGTCAGATTTATCAAATTTCAGATTCATTCAGTCAAAGAAAACAGTAAAAGCTGTATGTGACGTAAGAGGGAAAAGATCTGCACACGTTTTCTTGAGTTCTAAAATACCTTCTCGTCATTTTAACTATAAATAGTTGAAAAATGAGTAAAAGTTTAACATAAATAAAATAAATAAATTTTAAAAATCGCAAGATAAGCAATATTTGAAAAATAGTCATTTTCGTTTCTTAGTTATAGAAAACGTATTTGCATCGGTACACGAATAGTAAATATGATTTTTCTGCATTGTTAACAAAATAGAAACTCGCCCTAACCTACTCTTACCATTACAAGCAACAAAACGTGCACATAGTGAAGCTACATTTACGTCCAGAAGCAAAACAAGGGATCTCACCATTTGCTCAATGGATCAGGGAAACTGGACAAAAACCTGATCGAGATGGGCTAAATTACATTGTGATTTCGTCGTACGTGCACGACAATGACATTGTGAATGAACAAGCTTGACAAACGCTTCATCGAAAAGAGGTCTTTCCTCTACACAAAGATGCAAAGAAATTAAGGTGCGTGGGTAGAGTGATTGCAGTAATATGCGATAAATGTTATAATTATTCTTTGGGGTCTCGGAATAAATGTTGAAAACTTCTATGGGTCATGTAGAAAAGTTCAGGATGACCCTTTTTTGCCAAAGAAAAGGTGGTGAGAAATTTCATATAAGAAAGTTTCATACGTTAGATTTGCACCTGATTGTCATTTTCTCGAGTCTTGATGTTTGGCTTTTGTTGGGATTTGTTAGATTTTATACACAGATTTATCTGAAAGATTTTGGACTTAGTTTGATTTGAACACCAACGACATGAGTTTACCAGGTGAGTTTTAGCTCATACGAACAATGAGTTACTCTAAAAACAGAAACGACAGGTGTCAAGGTTGGACCTGATCCAGAGAAATAAAATGATGCAGGAGTGTTGATTGAGAAGTGTTTCAGTTACAAAACTCTTTTTTAATGTATGTGGGTGAAGTGTGCAAATAAATAACTTGTTAATAAAGGGGATCTATTTAAGAGGATGACAGAAAGGTTCGCACTCAGTAAAATGAAAAAGAACTAGTGCTAATTTTGCAAAATTTGCCAAATTTGCAGTATTTATTGTACAGCTGTATACAAGTCTTTAGGTTTTCAAATGCAAAAAATGCTTATCCCAATTTCCACATTATTTTTATTTACCGTTTGTGCAATTACCTAAGGCGGGAACCATCTGCTTAGGAGGTTAGGAATTCTTTATTGTAAACCTTTTGTCGGCATTTACTTTCCCACTTCCGGGCCCTCAATACGAATTGTAATGGTTCATCGAATTTCGACATTTTCCTAATCCTTATGAAGCAACTATCAGCATTAACTACAATTATCTGGAACTGATAGTAACCACTTAAAAACATGTTGTACTGTTGTTGTTGTTGTTGTTGTACAAAACTGTATAATGAAATAGCATGTTCTGTCCTATTATAAAATAGCGTATTTCTGTATGTTTATTGTAGTAGTGCAACATGTTCAGTCAACTTTTATTTGTTCACTTAAGTGTATCATTACACTCCAGGTTCATAATGTACTAATTTTCATTTACTCTATAAAACTAAAAGCATCCCACATATTTTGAAGACTGATTTACGAAGCATACATGGTATATGAGTCCAGAGAACTGGATAAAATACAAAAAGTACAATATTTCATGCTTCATCGTTAAGAACAAAACAGAGTCAAGCTCAGAAGTTTCATGTGGGTTTCATATTCTGACTACAAGCAGATGGTCAGCCTAGTAATCGATTAAATAAAGTCAAACCGATTAATCCCTCAGACAGCTGAAATGTCTATAATATTCACAAAGACGGCTCGTTTCCTTTCCGTTTGTTGACTTGATGATTTCCGTGAAAGACAATAGTATGATGAGGCGAGTACTGTTGACAAATGTAAAATTTATCTGGAGCATCACAAGGTTCAATGTACAGGCTGCACGCTATCCTAAAAAACACGCCTATCCTAAAAAACACCAAAGTATTTCGGAAAAGAGATAAATGAAGGACAGAGAAAGTATGTGGAAATCAATGTAAAAATTCACTGACCTAGGTATAAAAACATAAAAAGACGGAAGTTGTTAAAACATTAATAATGCTTTGTTATTTATAGTTAAGGTAACGTATTTTATAATTAACAAGTCAGAAGCAATACCATTCAGAACCAGCGAGAAGGAAAATTCACAACATTTCACACACGAGTTATAATCAGATATCTCAGACCTTTCCCGTCTCTTCATGTAGACAAATGGTTAAAACGTGTTGCATCCGTTCGCGCGTTTCCCATTTTTTTACGTAAACATTCTCTTGCGTAATAATTCTAAAGAAATTGAAGTCAATATGAAATGCATCAACTCATTACAAAATGTAAATAGTATGCATTTTTACGTGAAAGTGTTTTTATTCATTATTAGCAAAATATTCACAACAATTGTGTTTCATTTTGGGTGGAAGAATATCTCTTGAAGTAATCAGATGTAACTTTAATACAATTTTAAAGTGATTTCAATCCCAAATTTAAATTTAAACTTTATTTCTCCATGCTTGACATTCAGTCTCCTTTCAAGGTTTTGAATAACGCATGTACATGAAAACTTAAATATATTCTACATAATAATACATTATTATACTCTTTCGTAATCAGTATAAACATAAAATTGGAACTGAATATTATAAAAGAAATATGAAGTAACTTCAAAATGAATATGTTTGGCACAACAGCTCTTTACGAGCTAAGGCCTTCTAGAGGCGTCCCGGCTCTGCGGCCATGGGTTAAAGGGTACGTGTGGTGGTTAGCACATAGTCATTTGTACAATGTATTTCTGATATTCTCAACCTCAGAAGTGAGCTTTCTGGTCGTGACACAGCAACAGATACTGGGACATTGCAAGGAAAGCGCACAATTAATTTTTGCTTCTCCCTTTGACTGACATTGATATTTGTTTATTCCCGCCTGGCGAGGCCATATGTATAATTCTGCTGCATACGTTCTGGTATTGTTGGATGTGGCTTGGCGACGTAATTTTGAGATTACAATACGTGGCAGTCAATGTGTTAAGAACAGTGTTCTGCCCACAGGCGTTCTTGGGTCGCCGCTATGCCGCCTGTTGTCGCGGCGTCTGGAGTCGGGGCTTGTTGAGTGACGTAAGCGGCGGCGGCGGCGGCGGGGGCGGCGGCGGCGCGTGGGCGGCGGCGGCGGGGGCGGGGGCGGCGGCAGCCGGCCCTGCGCACTCGGCAGCATGTTGACGGCATTAGCCTCCAGCCCTCCACATGGAGCGTAAGTTAACTCTCTACCTTGTTTGTCTTCACACTCTTTTTGCCTCCTCTTCGTCTCCTTAATTTTTCCTCCTTCGTCATCTTCTTCCAATCCTTCTATATCTGGACCTTTCTTCTCATTTATCTTGTACTATATATTTCTCTTTATTGTCTCTTTCCTTTTTCTCCTTTATCATTTTTTATCTCCTTCTTCATCTTCAAACTTTTTTCCTTCCTCTTTATATTTTCCTCATTTGTCATCTTCCAATCGTTCTTTATCCTCTCCTTCCTACACCTTTTTATCCTCTTCTCTTCTTTATATTCTCCATCTTGATTTTCCTCATCATTTTTCATCTGCATTGACTTCATTTTCATTTCACTATTTATTTTTATCATCTTCCACTGTTCTTTACACTCAAAGAACATTCAAAAAATGTTCCTTAAATCAACACGTATATAGCAAATATTTAACGGCGGCCACCCTCTTCCTTAAAGCTTTGCAATTGCATGACGTCAGTTGTTACTAGTGACGCATTGAGTATGAAAATTTTGTAAGTAGGCAGAACAAGTCAATCAAATGTGTACATTTTTCAGTCAAAATCGGAACTCTTTCATTGCTTTTGTATTTTTATCGAGTTCCTGAGAATCTCAAAAACCCATAGGTATCTTTTACATTGCCGGAGACAGCATACACTTCCGACAATTTATTGGCACATTTTAAATAAGTAATACAGATTGGATATCTCGGTGATGTAAGAGCTCATGATTAATACAATAGCTCGCGGAAATACAATAGCTTCCTTTGGTGCTCCATAGGAGGTGCACGGACATGTGGTGACACTAAAGGCGCCTTCAAAGGTGTGCTGACGTCATTAATGAGTGTGCGTGCCCTGGGTACTAACAGGGAGGGTCCATATTAACCCTTTTAAATACTTCCTTGTCCACTTTCGTTGCTTAGTCATAGGCCGGTCACAGACCGGACACGTTCAACCTTCAGTTGTCATTGAACAGGAATAGAATGAAATGTTTCGTCATTACCAACAATTTTACTTACAACATGAGCAGCTTTAGACGGGTTAACCATCAAATGATCGTAAACATTTAAAAGATTTTTTTGCAATGTAGTTTTGTTTAAAAATTCAGCAACAAGATATTGGGGTATAATTAAAGATTCACGAGAAAGTTACTGTTATACGATACACGAGCAATTATTAATCGCGCAACTTTTCTTGACCGACGGATTGAAGCAATGGCGGTAAAGTGGGGGTATTAGTTTCGAAATCTGCTACTACATTTAACTAAGCAATGCCGAACTCTTGAGAATCAATCATGCCTTCGCAAAATTCTGAATAATTTGCGTTCTAAATTTCTCAGCAATTTGAGTAATTTCTTGTGATCGATCTTCATTTATTTCGGTCATTTCTTTAGATTTTTTTGGAGAAAATCATGCACAGAAGTTCTCGTCTGCAATAGAAAATAGCTTATATTTTGCATCAGTGAAGATGAGTTTGAAATGTTGCCTTCAGTGCTCGCTGCGAGCTTTTGCCTTCAATTGTCTATTGTGCCAGAGAGGGGGAAGCAAGGTCAACGATGAAGAAAAGTTGCGCGATTAATAGCTGACATATATTGAAAGAAAATAGTGAAAAGAATGTGATCATTATCATTTTAAAAACAGATATTAAGATAGTTTTTAGTTTCCCGGACAGCTGCAAGAGGTAATCGTCTTCAACCTGACATCAAACTTTGAGAAATTCTGAAAACTACGTGGGGATTGGTCGTACGAGCTCGGAGAATCATCGAGAAAATGGAAGAGTTGTATTATTTAAACAGCAGTGCTGCAAATATAACAGCTCGCTAACGGAGGCAAATACTTGGTTATTTGTTTAGCATGTCGCCATTGGAGGATATTGTAATGCTAAAAAATTGATTTCAGCTAGGAAATGGAAAGAAAAAAATAGAAATTCTGAACATATCACATTTGCCAGTTTCGATTGACGATTGATTGATTATTAGTAATTCCGGAAGGGTCGACTAGTCCCGTAAGTGTAGAGAATGTTTCTTGCTCGGGAGGTGATTGTGATGTTGCCCCGTGAGATAGCGAGATCCGGCGCCGACCTACCATCGCATACAGGGGTTTTCCCCCAACAGGTATCTCCTACAAGAGGGGCATGACCCCAGCTGGGACAAGCACGAAGCTCCCAACCGGTCTTCCGTCATGTGGTAGAGTACTGCTTATAAGGGTGTGTGTGTGTGTGTCTGTGTATAAGCAAAAAGTAGAATAAGTCTGGGAATGGGAAGGAACGGCATTCGGCTTGTGTTTATCAGAGAACAAAGGAAAACTACCGATGAAAGCAGCCGGTCACTAGAATCCCCCCACACACAGCGGCAGAAGCCGACCGAGGTATCTGGCTTGCGTCGGAAATATCACCTTCGTCAAGACTAGGACCTCCCGGTCAGTGGCACTACAATGAATTAGTTGGCACCCTGAGCCACTTCTCCCGGTCAGCCGTTGGGGATATCCAAGACGGTCTCATGGGTAGTGTATATATTGTATTTAAATTCCATGTCGATATACTCGTATTCATTAGTTTACTGATATCGGCTCATACAGACGCACAGAAACACAATAATTGATTTGATGCGACACGTTTTACCAATTGAACAAGATAGGTGACAACTTGTTTAAAAGTTGAAAATACGAAAAACACATACAGACGCTTCTAGTTCATTAATCTTAATCAATGGTATTTTCAGTTGATGATTTTCAATAAAGTTTTGGGAATTCTCAATAATTTTCTGTGGCAACAGAAAATTGTGGCAAGAAATCGTTCTTGAACGAGGCTCGAACCAGTGTCTTTTCCCTCCGAAAACCTGACTCCGCACCCGACATTTAACCAGTTCGGTCATCCGGTTCAGACAGGGAATTTTCACTTCCATAATAGTCTTGGGCACATGGTTGTTGCATTTCTAGGATTAAGGAGTCGAAAATCTGATGAAATGTGAGAAAATATTCTTTGAGATAAAATGAAGGCAACTGGACAGAGACTAATGCTGATTTTTACCATACCCTTTGTTTGAAGCAAAAATCGCCAGCTCGTTTTTTTTAATGTTCACGTTTTTTTAGCAATTTCGAAATAATGGAACAAAACCCCAAAATGGGACTACAACGATATTTTTAGTCTATTCTTACATATGAGGAGAAACTTAAAAAATTGGAGCAATTTTGGAGAATATTTCTTTCACAAATTGCATAATTTTCAGTCATCTCAAGCGCAATTACAGCGTTTAAAAAAAAAAATAAACCTGACCTTCTTTAAAGAGCTTATTTTTTACAACAGTCTTTGTTCAAATGTTCACCTTTTGGCAATTTCGGAAAAACCAAACAATAGCCAAAAATAGCATTAACACCATATTTTTTAATGCTTATTACATAGATTCTGACGGCGTGTTAAAAGATATTTTTTCTAAATTTAACAACAGGATTTATTAACTTTTTCGTTAACAGGACCCGACAATAAAAGTTTTTCTAGCGCAATTTCGCCGATTTTCACGAAGTATTCGTAAGGCGAGACAGTAAAAATATTGTACGCAATTCGTAAACAAGATATTTTTTTTCTAAAACATTATTTCGATTCTAACCACAAATCATCAAAAGTTATTTGAACATTTTTTCATTCTACTCTACAACTTTAAAAACAAAATCTGATGTTTAAACAGAATTCTTTACTTCCCACAATAATAACAGCTCACAATACACAATACGCATAGAAACTAGCCCTTGCTTGCTAGTTTCTGTATGCAAAGAAACTAGTTTCTTGCCCAACTACAATATCGTAACGATCCGGCACGTTTTTCTACGACGCAAAAGTATAGGATTCAGTCATCCAGAGAGTTCAGAAATCACTTTGTCAGTATGCAATTTACGTTTTCGTTTGTTACGCTGCATCTCGCGGTACCAACGTCATTTCTTTGGCGAGCACTCTTATCGGCTAAGTATTCCTACATACATCAGTAGGGGGGATCACAGACACAAAATAAATTTAAGACCGCAGAGAACAGATGTGGGGAAATTTTCTTTTACAAATCGAACAATAAAAGAATGGAATACATTGCCTGCAAAAACCTTCGAACTTTTTCCTCGTAGCGTACATCAATTTAGGAAGTTAATTTAGGGTATTACTATATAAATGAGGGAATTAGCTGACAATAGCAGGTTATAGAGTGATGCGTCAGTTATATATTGTGAAGTGAGGTGTCGTGAAGTGTAGAACAGAGAAATAATGAAAGAAATGATAAAAGGGTCATAGTGAAAAGTGTAGTGAAGTGCAGTTGAACAAAGATTCAGTGCGGAGTTTGATTTTCTTTCTTTTTTCTAAGGTAATTTTAAATTTTTTATGAATTAGACACTTTTATAACATTATTTTTATTATTAATGTTATTTTTATTTTCATTATTATTTATTATATTATTATATTATTATATTATTATATTATTATATTATTATATTATTATATTATTAAAATATTATATTATATTATTATTTCATTATATTATTATAATATTATTATTATTATATAATTTGCATGTTAGCTGTAGTATTTTATTTATGTAATTAGTTGCCAGCGGGTTATGCCCATTTGCAGTTCAAATAAATTTATCTTATTTCTGTTATTTAAAATAAAATATATCAACAAGGTGCCACTGCGAGGAGATTTGCCTGGCGCACTTAACTTGGTCCAAGCTTCAACTTCATGTAGCAATTGGGTGGGAGGAGGGATTCCGGAGTCTAAGAATGCTCCCCCTTCCTCCCGCTAGTTTCCTTCTTAAAGGCTCGCACAGACCGACGCGAAAGATCCGCAGCGGGTGCGGCGCGGAAAGTTTCGCGCCAGACGTGGCGGCGGAATCCGCGGGACCGTTCACACCGCATGGCGTCTCCCCTAACAAACGGGCCACGGACCGAGCGCGGTATTTCCTACCTCTTCCTTGTTTTCTTACCCGTTACATCGATTTAAAATAACATGGCCTATACTTATGGGACTAATGACATTGGCAGCTGATACGACTAGAATCACTAATCAATTAGTAAATCAGTCAATCAATCAATCAATCAAAGGTGGAGTTCGTCCACAAGGTTGGCGCTGGTCGCACACGCAGTTGTTTCTCTGCGCAGGAGCGGGGCCGGCGGCGGCGGCGACGGCGGTGGCGGCGGACGGGGCGCCTGGCTCCGGCAGCCAGGAGGGTCTCGTCGCAGTATCCTCCCGCGCAGCCTTGTAAGTGTACGCCTCGGAGAGCGTGTATCGGGGACATTCACAGGCGCTCGTCTTGAAGAACCACTTCCCACTTTTCTTTCATCCCTGCACTGCAATACTAGCAGAAGTACCCTACGCTGTCAAGGAAATTGTTGGTTATAATCAGTTGATTTCTGGCGGAACGGAGTTTTGGTTCCTCAGGAATAATTATTAAATTTTATTATAAATGTTTCTTCTATATATAAATATAAATATTCTTATATATAAATATTTATATATATATATATAAATATTCTTATTCTATAATATAAATATTCTTGCGAGTGTTTTACAGCTCTTGTGGCCGTTTCTCGCATCCCAATCTCCATACCACTCTATCGTTCCAGTCAGTTCTCTTCTAGTCCTCTTCTTTGCATATTGTTAAAAATATGTTCTGCCATTCCTCTCTGGGTCTACTACTGGCTCTACTGGGTCTTATAAATATTTAACTATTTATAGTAAACTAAAAATTAATTTACGGATCGTTCCGGGACCTAAACTTCTTTATAAATCAAGCACTGATTATAATGATCTATTTGGCAGTAAAAGGAATGGCATTATAGGTATCATGCATCCTCACCGTACCTGCCCCAGTTGCCATCCCTGTCCCAGCCCACCATTCTCGACTGTTCAGCCCCAACTTAACCTACGGGCGCTCGAACGATTTAGTGTCACATTCGTGATCTCGGGGCGTTATTTTTGCCGACGACGAATATCCTTTTCTTTTATCAATATTACATCTGCTCTTGATCGTCAGTCATGGGGAATTTATTAAATAACCTCAACTGAGAATTGTGATGGATTAAAAAATTATTGAAATAATTTTAATTATCCAGAAAAATTATTTCCTAAGGAGAAAATCTCCAAAATCAATCTTCTTATTTGGCTTCACAAAACACCGATGAAAAATATATTCAATACAAAAATGGCGTAATCAAAATCGAAATTAAAATCTAATGAAGTAGAAAGGTAAAAATCTAATAGGTAAGATGTAAATAGTAAAGCGAGGGAAAGAGAATTCGTAGGTAGTATCTTTTGTGTCTCAATAGAGAACGACAGAATACCTGGCTTCCCGCCATGCTGAGTTCAAACAGCAACGCGCAGCGCCATTTTATTTTCAAAGGCGACATTTATACCGCCCACGCGATCGCTGGAAGGTTAACCCTGCCCCGTCCCATATCACCCAGCATCACCTGCCTCGCTCAGCCCTTCCCCGCGGAGCCATTTATCAGCCTCCCTGTCCTATCCATCAGCTCCATCCTGATCCTGCTAATCCTGCCCTATACCATAGGAGCTTCCCCACCCTCCCTCTCACCGTTGCTAGGAGAAGTTATAAACAGATGCAATTCTACGTTGCCCCGGCACACGTTCAACAACGTTAATATCAAACTGCTTCAAACCTAGTTAAGCTATGGAAATGAATGAAAATGAATTTAATAGAAGTTTTATGTGCTTTCAGAACTGTTTCATCCATTTTGGTGAATTTACTCTCCATTTTCGAGATACGTGAACGTTTAAATTTTGTGCTAAAAAGAAGGGACGGGCACAGTAATGCTTACGAATATAGAAGGAATTTTCCCACTGAATTCAACCTAGGCAATTGCAGTTTTCGATATTAGTGTCGAAACTTCTGCCATTGTCGGGGCTCGAAACTAGGACCTCCCGGTCAGAGGCACTGCTGTGACATGTTGATACCCTGAGCCACATCTCCCGGTGGATCAGTTAAGAATTTTGACGCGCTCTTTCTAATGTTTTGGAAGAAATATCGAAACACTCATTTGTCCCGAATTTAAACAAAACTGTTCCGATTTGTCTACAACTATTTAATAATTTCATGTACTGGTAGACTTTATTAACTTCGGAAAGTAAACTTTGCGATATTGTTTGAAAAAAAAGACAACGTTCTAATTCAGTTTTGCTTTTGGCATCACAAGCTAGTATAATCAGTTTCTGGTATCACTGTACTGCCTTATATTAACTTTTCCGGTTTTAAAATAATTTCCATTTATCACTTTTATTTATTCAAACTAAGTTGTAACACATGTGCATCTACACACTCAGTAAATACTGCCAGTTAGCCGGCACCCATTGTTAGTCAGATGAATGAACATTTCTAGCGACTAATAGGGTTACTACATTATTTACTTTAATTTAGATTAGTTTATTTTGAGTTACCCAAACATTTTTAATGCCCCTAATTAAGATACAATATGATTTTCTTAGTTTTCGTCCACTTTTTTAAAATTTACCGGTACTTTTGCTTATAAACCCGCTGCCTGGCGGGTGGCTAAGGAAGCCGGCAGGCGCCAAACCGTCACCTGGTGTGTCCACGTGTTTGAGTGGAATGGCATGTTACATCTTAGCCGCAACTTCCCGAGTGGTGATACTTAATACTAAACAGTATTTACTCATTACAACTTCAGAATTTATAGGTGTTTTTCCACTGATCAGGATGCGGTACGTCGGCTGATGTGGTCACAGAGGTGTGAGGAATAGCTGTAGGATTTAACTCTTGTACCGTGTACCTACGTACTGTGTACATTTCCACTACGTGCGCTTGTACTGTGTAGTGCACTTGTACTGTATACATGACTGCTGTTGAGCAATTTTTATAAGAATGGCCGTTTTCACAGCAAGTGCTGGCAACTTAACTGAAGGTTCTGTGGCCGTTGTGTCCTTCAGCCCATTTGACTCTCCTTCCTTCAGTCGTTCAATTGCAGTGGGCTAACTTGTAAATGGCTTCGACACTTCCTTTTGTGATGTCCTCGTTCGACGAAAATATAGTTCGCCTCGAGAAATAATTGGAATTAGGAAGTGCAGTGCTACGTGCACTTCTGTAAAAATCTTTTTTTATATAAACATTACATTTAATTTTCTTTTTGTGTTATAAGTATTATGTTTATTTGAAAACCGAGTTTTGAATGTCGGACGCGTACTGGCGGACGAGTTTTCTGCTCCTGTGCGGTAAAGTGGAGAGCTGTGATCGAGAACGTTCCGTGGTTTGCGTTTTATCAATTTATTTTTTAATATAACGTACACGATTGTGAACCATGAGAAGCCATGATGTGTTAACGGCAGCCATGTACAAACACAAACACTTTATGAAAAGGTGTGGCTGAACAGCTGTTACCGCGGAGGGATACTTCTCTGAATATCATGTGACGTTCACTTGTTTAGAGATCTGTCGTTTTGGCTCATTCTTAGGCTGATTCTCCTATATGCAGCGGGTTCGCTTGTTGACGCTTTCGCCCCACTGCGCGGCCGTGTGACGCACTCAGGATGCGCGGGTAGTGACGCCCTCGGATGCTTTCGCGTGATTCCTTCGCGGGCGGCCAGTCTGACGCCGGCCGGCCCGCAGCCCGCAGTGCGTGCCCAGGATGCGAGGATCGTAAACCGCTCACCGACTGAACAGGCGCATCCGGGATCGCAGAGGCTGTGCACAGAAAAAAGTGCGCGCGGCATGTGTGTTCTTTACAATTGATTGTGATCTCGCGATTTTCATTGTTGTGATAATTCGCGCGAAGTAGTTTTCACGATTTTTCAAAAATATTGATTTAAAAAAGTTATTTGTAATCGTTCGTGTTTTGTTTTTATTGTTATTATTTTATCTATGTCATGATTCGTGATACCATCTACAAGGGCCCATTGAACGAATTTCGTGTGAAACAAAAAAAATGTGAATACGCTATCTGAAAGAAATGAGAAGAAATAAGTGAACGAGTCTCACCGAAGAAGCCAACAAGAAATATTTTTTTGTTTTTCTTTTGTTGTTCTTTCTATATTCATGAGTACAAGACGTACTTGATACGATCATTCCGTAAATTTCTGTCTTCTCTATAATCTTCTTTTAATAACTGATATCATCGTAATAACAAATTCCAAATTTCCAGCGAATGATTTAATAAGGAATGATGGCAGAGAAAAAAGTATGTCAGTGAATTAGGTAAATAGGATTTAGACAAGACTTAAGCAATTATTTGTTCCGGAAAACGTGGTGTGAATTTATAATTTTTTTTCTGTGTGCTTACGAATTACCATGTAGAAATCTTACAATTTTCCTTGTTTCATTGAAAAAATGTTAAGATTGATGGTTCCTTGCTTTCTTTCTGCACACTAAATGGAAATTAGCTCCATGTAAAGTCAAAAGGTTTTATTAGTTAGAACAGTAAAACTGTTTTAAACGTATTAACACAGGTAATAAATTTTCACTAATTATTTTCAATACATTTTACCGCCATTTATTCTTTGTATAATTGCAGCTGACAAGTGAGCAAAACTGTTTTCAAACTTACGAAAATTATATTCGATTATTTTCAAGTTAGAAGGAAATATATGTAAAAATGGATATGCGATTCCAGTTTAATATAAATATCATCAAAACATCAAGGAAATAGAAAAATATTGACAAGATGCGGTAATAATACTATTCTATGATCACATGAATGATTCGTCTTTTCCAAGTCCATTGGCCATTCACTTAGGACGAGGTTCTTGATAAACATTATAAGCATAACATGTAGGAACAATTTTTAAAATTCTCAAAAAATCGCTTCAATTTTTTTTAAAAAGTGTCTCCACGGATCAAGGTTGGCGCAGGTCTAATTTTCGTTGAACTCTCTGAATTTTCTAAAATTGCTAGTTGGAAATAAAGAGAAAACAATTAGATTTGACAATGAGACAATTAAAACAAAGTTTTAAGCGTTGGTCGGAGTGAGTCCGGCAGAGCAACAGCGTGATAAAGCGCGTGACTAGTTAACTCGATGGACCCGAGTTAGTCTCGGCACGGTAAAAATGATTGCTGGTTGGAAAAATCCTTTCTAAGGTCCATGTACTCGTATAATATTGGGACGTAGTTACAAACAATGCGAGAAAATATGTGCTTTTGAAGCACTATTTGTTGTTTTTCTAGAAGTAGCAAAATCGTTAAGTTTTGCTTGCGTACGCCCCGCTAACTTCAAAGCAGACCAACCACAGTTTGCTTTACTCCGGCTTCTCGCACCGACTTAGCCACATGCACATATATTAGATAGGATAATATGCAATATCCTTAAATAGCAAACAAGTAATCTCCCACGCCGTCCGTCTGTTTGTCTGTCTCTCCGTTTGTCCGTCACTCATGGTCAGACCCTATCTGCCCTATCAATCGAAGCAAATGAGATGTCGTTCGACGCTTGCGGGAACTGCAATTTGCTTTGAAGCATACGAGTACATTAAGACTATTACACGAAATTTCTGCAAAAAAATTATTTTGTATTAAAGGTCATGATAACGACCACTATTGGATTTAACTTCATAGTAACTGAGAAGATGACATGATATGGTGATGAAACGACGAGCACTAATATAACCACGCTCGAGGTGGGACTCGAACCCGGGATCCTTCGGACCGAGATCGGTATGGCACCACTGCCTTAGCGATTTCACCCTCCGGATCAGCAAACACTTTTTTCATGACGCAACTAAATTACGTTTTTGGTGACTTGCGGCATCTACAGAAGTGATTTGTTACTCAAACAATTCCTTTCGACAATTGAAATTGATTTTCATAATTCTTAATCGTTTTTCCGAAGGATATTCTGGAATCATTTCCTGTATAAAATCACGTGTTTGATGGTTTTAATGCAACTTCGAGTGCATTGGAGAAACTCTGTGAATTATTTTATTTTTTCCGGCATTTACATGAACCGTTAGGGCTTGACTCATCGTATTGGCGCTAACTAAACATAATTTTGTAAGAAACGAGGATTTAACGAGTATTTAACGAGTATTAAATGAGTATTTTAATTGATACTTTTTCGTGTAACTTTCTGTGCCCGGAAATGAACAAACCACACAACTGTAACACATTTAAAATTTACCTGTTTTAGGAAGTTTTAAAGCTCAAATAATAGTAATTTATGCTGCGGATGGTAAAAGTGGCATTTTATTTTGCGAAAAGTAATCGTTACTACACGAGGCCGATACACCCAGTGGCGCAATCCTACGAGCAAGATAAAATCAATTTGGCCATGTGTGTCATACTCTATATTTTTAGACAGCCTCACTGATTTTCATTTTATTTTAATTCAAGTACGCAAATCACTTAACGATATGTTAGTGTCAGCAGAAACTGGTGCGTTCATACGAAAGTATTTTGGGTTCTTTCTTGACTTCTTGATTATAAGACTTATCTGAAAACTTGAGCATCGTCTCACTTTTAACGATTGTGCTAAACATTGAACTTTTAGCATGCTATGCTTGCCTTTAAAGGACCTCTTTTACTAGAGACAGTCTAAAAATATTTATAATAGAAGTTACTCGCCTGAGGTGCAAAACTAAAATAATTAATAATATTTATTGGTGGTGATAAGTATTCCCTGAGCAGTGCATGTACCATCTGCCGTTGATAGACAACGTTATTAGATTAACAGTAGCAAACAGCAATTTGAAACTGTCATATGTAAATTGATTGTCAATATCCGTGATAGGTTGTCAAATTATTGTTTTTTCTGCGAAACAATAAAGTGAATAACTTGACAGGGAGCAAATTGACATTCAGTGAGCAGAAACAAAGCAACGGGACATATCAGAATTTGTTCAATGAATTAAGGGAAATTGTTAGAAACACCCAATTGAGATGTTGGCTGAAGATCTAAAAAAACAAGTTATGATAATTGTTACAAACATATGAGGAATTTTAGGTTTATTCAGGATCAAAATTAACTTACTCAATAAAAGAATACTCATTGTCAAATAAATATTTATAAATTATTTTTACTAATTAATCCAGTGATAAAAGTAATTAATAGAAGCAATTACTGTTTTACAAATGTTCTGTAAATAACGTTTCAATAAGACTTGACACCTGTTATGACAAAACACGATGTTCAAACTAATTTCACAATTCGCAAACTAATTTCACAATTCACCTCGTAATTTACTCCATTTTCAATTCAAAATAATTCTCTTATAATGTTAATTCCTGGGTATATCAACAAATTTCTTCAACATAGCTTCTTTGAAAATATTTAATAATGCACAAAAAGGATCATTATACTCGAAAAAATTTTATTTTACGTAATAGTAAAATAGTGATGGACTAATTGTTTTTCAGATTTCTACTCTCTGCATTGGGCAGTAGTTGGAACATCTGAATCAAAAAGGGAACGTTGGATTAACTGTAAATCAGCTCAGATACATCGTGACTGTGTATTGAAACTTATATCCCTTGATCGAATATCATAATTCATAAGCGCGAAAAAGTGTTGCAGGTTTCCATATTGATCCTCCGTGAAATATCATTTTAGCTGGTAAAAAAAACACGATCTCGGAAAATCAGTTCTAAATGGTTTGTTTTTTAAGTAATTGTATCACAAAAATTGTGTATTTACATAAAGATCGTGACACCGTTATTTTTGTAATATGTTATTTGCGGTTTATAAACATTTACAAATTACGTTTATCATAATTGTAAGAGAAATAGCAACTAATTGTCTCGGGTATTTCTGAAACAAGTGAGAATCCTAATTTGATACCGTTCGAGGTTCAAAACTCCGCAATCTTTCATTCATTCATCCTCATGGAAATTTGTAGTCAAAGAGATACTTCATGTATTTCTCGTTCTAATTATTTCTTAATCTTCTTATAAATACTGTGCATCAAAATTTATTCCTCTCTACCACGGTTGAGAGGCGTGTAATATATTTACTTAATTAAAGAAAAATAAATGGGTTCATGCAAATAATATTATGCAAAATTGCCAAATTTTTGTCCGTAATTCACTTTTTCGTCTTATCTAAGTTGCAATAAAGCCCAGAAAGCTAAGATTTGTTTCACAAAATTCCCCCCAAAAATTATTGTTAACTAATACAAATGTAAAATTCTACACCAATTATGTTTACTGCCAGAAAAATACTGCGGCAGGCTGCCAACTGTGCGGAAAGAATCATGGGACAATTAACCAAAAAGCATACGTATGTTCGCCTGAAAAGAGGTTAAATAAAGTTGCTTCCAAAATAAATACAAGAAACGTGGATATCATCATAGTGTTAAACAAGGATATTGAAACCTGAGATAATCCAACTTCAAGAATTTGCTTTTACAGCGATCAATTGTCCCCCAAAACTAGGCCAAGATAAGACAAATCTGTCAAAACGCGATCTTGAGCAGTTTAGACCAGTCAATATACGATAAGCAATAGTGTACATACCAGAATACACGAGATAGCATTTCCGTAGACATCTCCCAGAAAAAAAATCCTTTGACGACCCTTTCTAGCTGACAGAACATTACAACGAAATGAAGTGCGACGTTAACAGTAGTGAAATTCAAGAATGCACGAGGAAGTTTCTGATTTGCGGTGAAATTCAATCTTTGTTTGAACACTGTGAGGCGGAGAGGAATTATTTGAAAAGAAAACTTCTGATAGTCGTGTGCGAAGAAGGAAACGAGAACGTTGGTGTAGACTCTTACTAGTGGAGAGGAAGAGAAGAAGCTGGACCAAGCCACAGAACAATCGAAGGAGGAGACTCCGAGAACGGAGGATTCCCTGTCGAAACGATGGGCAGTTTTTCGATTGTGGTGAGTAGATTTCCTGACAACCAGATTTTGAAATGCAAATCCCTCGAACGTTAATATTTACAGTTAGTCAATGAACAGGACTAGAGGACGTGGGGGCAACCATTTTACACTAAGATTATATTATTTATATAATAATAATTATTAATATTATTATTATTCATATTATTATTATTAAGAAACAAGCACAATAATTCCAATCTTATTATTGTTGTTATAATAATTGTAATATATTGTTATAATTAATTGTTACAATGACTTATAATATAACTCCAAACACACTTCGACTTCTGTTCAACTGTGCACCATACCGCATGACCATTTATATTGACAGTACGGCGTGACAGTAGCAAACAATTAGAACATTGTTATTCTAGATTTTAAGGTCGTGTCTTCCAAGTGATCAGAACGTGGTGACTAAGGAGACACAGAAATGTCTTAAATACAAGAGTTTGTATATCGACATGAAGTAGGTGAGAAGTGTAAAAATACAGGCCGAATCGATATTTGTTAGCCAAACCTTAGTTACGAACTTGCCCATATCCCTATGTCTTTCAAAACAACTAGGAAGAATAATATACTGCATTCTGGACTGTTCATATTTTCTGCAAATGTAGAAACGCTGACTGTCATAAAATCTGCTGCTTAGGAAGTTTGATGCAATCTGGAGTAGAATTTATATTTAACCGACGCCTAACAGCTTGAGTCCTGAATTTATAGGATAATAATAACAACCAATAAAATGAAAATTAATTTTTATTTACGATATAAGTCATCGTATTGCAATACCGTGTAAGCGAATTATCATAGCTAATGAATGCCACGAGATTTCAGGAAATGCGCGAATCAAAATACGCGAATCCTGAAGCAAAAAGAGAATTTATCTGAAAATTTTGAAAGCACCAATGGCAAAATTAAATCAAGTAATTAAATTAATTTAGTATTCTAGATTTAACTTGTAATAAATAACGTTTTAATAAAGACAAAAGGAGTTGTTATACTGAGATCGTCCCGGTGGTCTTAGAACAAGAGATCAAGTAACAAATTAGTTTTATTTATTAATTAATTTACCTAATGACACTGTCAAACATAAGTCTGAAAACCATCACCAGATATAATTTAATTAATTATAGAATTTGAAAATTATTTTTTTCATACACGAGAATGTCTAAAAGTATTTAATTTCTTCCAATAATATTCCTTAATGAAGTTAGTTGTCAAATAGCTTCAGACATTAAGTATTGTCATGTCAGTAGTATTGATTTCCAGTGCTCTTGGAACTCACGATGAATCATTCGCGTTACAACTGTGGTTCGTGTAAAATGAAACCCTTTTCCGTTTTGTATATCCTAGAAACAATGATTTCCAACACAGCGCACAAAAAAATCCAAACAAAAAGTGGGACGAATTCATTGCAACTAGATTCCCGTATCCTGTAACTAACAAATAATGACGAGGTGAATGATAATCTGAAACCTATAACCTTCGCAGTGAATGACAATTTTTTAGTGGTTAATGCCTCACGTACTCTGATATGTGATTGGTGGAATAGTCGAACTAAGACATTAGGCCGAGTTCGAAAGTCGGCGGCGGCGATGGTGTAACGGTTAGCGTTTCGGACTGTTGTACCTAAGTTGGCGGGTTCAAACCCGATCGAAGCCGTGGATTTTTCAGGGCAAAAAAATCCTTCGTACGCCTTCCTTCGGAGGGGAAGTAAAGCCGGCTGTCCCATGTTAGTAGATTTACTTGCATGTAAAAGATCCTCAAGCCTACATGACGCCTCTGAGCTAAATTCAAATCGCCTGTTTCTCGCCCAAGAAATACCTCCTTTCTCTGCTAGTTGGTGAAAGGAGCGTAGCGAAATTTGCGTGGTCAGACGGAAGAGCAGGCCTAATGGCCTGAGTCTCGCCACGTAAAATAAGGCATTAATTCAATTCTATTCAATTCAAAGTCAGCCAGTATTGCAATGCGAAGTCTTGTTGGTCAACCTGGTGTCACGCGTAAAGAGGTGAGCACGTTTCGTCGTAACGCGTGTTCGAGCCCCGTGCTTGTTTACGTTCGTGTTGTGGAATGGGCCGTTGTTATGAAATTAAAATATACAATTTGGAACGAGTTGTATGAACTCGTAGGAGAGAACAATTGAGAGATGCGGCGTCGGTTACTAAGGACGCAAGTTTGTTAGAGCAGAGGTGTCCGACTTGTAAGGCCTCAAGAGCCACAACTACATTTAATATGGTTGCGGCCATGTTTTCATTACTCGGGCCATCAGAGCTTGACATCCCAATACTGAAGATCTTGGCAATTTGCCTGGCTGCTCTGAAACGGTGTGTGTGAGAGAGAGAGTGTGTGTGTGAGAGAGAGAGTGTGTGTGTGAGAGTGTGTGTGAGAGAGTGTGTGTGTGAGAGAGAGAGAGTGTGTGTGCGAGAGAGTGTGAGTGTGCAAGAGTGTGCGAGAGAGTGTGAGTGTGCAAGAGTGTGCGAGAGAGTGTGAGTGTGCGAGAGGGTGTGAGAGGGTGTGTGAATGTGTGAGTGTGTGTGAGAAAGAGAAGGAGCCATGCGTGATATCAGGTCGTACCATGCATACATTGGGATGATTTTTAAACCTACAATGGGATGGTGAAATTATCAAATGTACAAACGTTGGGATGATTTTGAATTGCTGTATTTACGAGAAAAAATCCTTAAATCGAAACTTAATCAATTTTTGCGTTAAGGGTGGGGGTGTTAACCTCGACAGGGCGCCTGCGCGAGGTGCACAATACTCTCGATCGACTTGGACCAAAGGGACTTTCACTTTCACTAATAACCCTTCGCGGGTCACAATAAATGGTCAGCAACCGCTGTCCGCCGGTTGGACAACCCTGGTTAGAGGAGGACAAGATGTGTTCGCTAGAGAATGGAGGTACGTAGGCCGGATATATTAATGTGACATTCTTGGATTTAAAACCCAAATAGTAGCGGTTTCAGGATATTGGAAGTTTGGCAAAACATTTGGGAAGGTACTTCAGTAAATTAATCAGTGGTTCTCTATTAAGAAATTAAGAAATCGGTGGAAGTGGAGAAGGTAATATTTGCCTATTAATTCTGGGTACATGAATTCACGAATAATATATTTGCTTTGTGTTGGAGCTTAAAGTGATCTTAATTCAATATTTCAAGGGAGACGGCAACGGACAGCGAAATTTAATGAGTGGCAATTCAGCTGAGTTTATGGGCGTTACGAACGATGGTGTGTGTATGTGTGCATCTACGTGTGCGTACGCTGTTGCGGGAACACGAGTTCAGTAGATTCGTATCAGGCGTCTCATCCCCCATGCATCGCGCTTCGCATGCGATCACTTCGTTCCTGAACCGTTCGGGTGCCTTAAATGCATGCATAAAGACTTGTGCGCTTTACTCATGAAAGAATCCTTCGTATGTGACCTCCCGCCGGTAACACGGGGGTGACACTAAATGATCTTCCTTATGATCAGGGCTCGGAATATGGTGACCTCAAAATTCATTGATCTATAAAATAATTCAAAAATAAGAGGACAATTACCTATAGAAATGACAAAAGTAATTGAAAAATGACATAATTCCTTTAATAATACTAAAATATTTGTATAAAAATGTTTATTTATTGAATACATCTTACAATTCTAAATAAAATGTATTTATTTAAAATTATATTTCATATAAAATCTGTATTTTACGAGGAAATCAAATCCTTAGCTCCGATCTTCCAAGCGTCACGTTGCAAAGATCCAGGAAGTTACTGATGATCGGTGTAAATTTTGGGAGTTCGAAAAACTGAGTCCGTTGCAGTAGTGAATTTCATTATGAATTGATGATTCAATAACAACTTTGTTTCACTGTGGGATTATAAATTCATGAAACAAGCACGAACCAAAAACACGAAAAGAAAACAAAATGCATAAAAATGATAAAATGACCCAAATATTGAAAAATGGCACAAAGAGACAAAAATGATCCAATACCTATACGTTTCTATCACCTATATGTTGTAAAAATCATTAATTTACAAGTTAGCAACGTCTGAATGCACCAATAAAAATATGACATCTCTTCAATATTCGAGTCTTGAATATGATCTTACGGGGCTAGAGCTTTATAGGTTAGGTCCTTCTACCGGCTAATTAAGGTTTACTTCCAATTTTAATTTCAATTTTATATCAAATTTTAATTTCAATTTTATATCAAATTTTAATTTTAATTTTATATCAAATTTTAATTTCAATTTTATATCAAATTTTAATTTCAATTTTATATCAAATTTTAATTTCAATTTTATATCTAATTTTAATTTCAATTTTATATCTAATTTTAATTTCAATTCTATATCTAATGTTAATTTCAATTCTATATCTAATGTTAATTTCAATTCTATATCTAATTTTAATTTCAATTCTATATCTAATTTTAATTTCAATTTAATGCCTAATTTTAATTTTTATTACATGTCTAATTTTAATTTTTATTATATATCTAATTTTTATTTTCATTTTATATCTAATTTTTATTTTTATTTTATATCTAAGTTTTATTTTTATTTTATTTTTAATTTTAGTTTTATCATTAATTTTAGTTTTAGTTTTAGTTTTAGTTTTAATTTTAATTCCACATTGTTTCATTTTATCCGCTCTGCCTGATCAGCAAATGTAGTTCTTCCGGCACTCCATTCGTGCGTGCGTCTGCGCGTTTGTGTGTGTGCAGTGCGAGTTAAGCATACGCGCGTGCCATCCGTAGTGAGAGAGACAGAGAGAAAAAGAAAAGAAGCCCGAAACGAGCTTCGTAATGTGCGGCGGCGGCCGCCAGAGAGCGGGGAAGTGCGTGGTGGGCGGGCGTTAATTGGAGCTTTACACGCGACGCCACGCGCCTCCCCCACCCCCTCTGGTGGAGGCGGCGGAAACGAACCGGCGATCGTCACGTGCGCGCCTTTGGCGCTCTCCGGTGCGCATGCGCACAACATGACAACCGGCTGAGGTGAAGAAACAAATGTCTCTGCAGTGGCTATGACCGGGAGCGCCTAGAGTACTAGATTCGATAGAGGCAAGATTTTCGACACTAGCTACATAGCTAGGTACGAATTCAGTCGCTGTCTGAAAGGAAATTATAGTGGCCGGCTGTTTTGACCGGTCCTCTTCTGTGGTTTCTCCGATCAATACCACGCAAATGCCGGAGCAGTACTCTAACAAACGGGCCACGTACCGCGCGTGATCTTTCCTTCGTCTTCCTTGTCCTATTTTCACCCCTTTCTTACACACACTCTCAGCCACTACTGTGTTTGTCGGGGGGAGCCGTCGGGAGATTGGAGCTTTTCCCGGATGAGGCAGTGTCCCACTTGTGGGAGATACCTGGATGGGGAAAACCCCGCTATCCGACGTAGGTCGGCGCCGTATCTCCCCATCCGGGGAGAAAGATCACCACCACCTCCCACGATAAAAACATGCGCCACACTTATGGGACTAATAAACTTAGCCGTTGATGTGCCAGGAATCGCTAATCAATCAATCAAACAAACAAACAAAATTTGGTTCCAGCGTAAAGCTAATGACACAAAGAAAATGATTTTTACAAAGAACGGAAAATCACAGAAAGATCACTGCTACCCCTCGCGATGAATATTCAGGACACGCACTACACTTACAGGACTAATAACCCTAGCAGGTGAAGCATCCGGAATCCAATCAATCAATGTCATTGAATTTAAACAGACCTTATTTACCAGGCCAAAGCCTTATTTACAATAGTTGATCGCCTCAGCCGTCTTAGCTGGTGATGTTAGTGGGATCTAACACGTGCGCATGTGACTACAGCTACAAGCAGTAGGTCGCCTCTGACTATGGCATCGACTGAGGTCGCTCACGGTATTAACTGAAGTCACTGCAGTGCTCTGACCGGGAAGTCCTAGGGTTCGAGACCCCACTGTTGCAAGACTTTCCACACTAGCTAGACACCTACGTCGATTTCAGCCGCTGTCTGGAGGAGAATTCTAGCGGGCGGGCTGCTCTAATCGGTAGACCGCGCCCGAATTTTACCTCATCTTCCTTGTCGTATCCACCCTCTTACTTCCACACACTCACTTACATACACATGCACTACACTATCACATATGGCAAGAGGCCCATTCGGAAACTTAGAGCTTGTCTCGGCTGGGACATGCCACCTGGCGGGAGATACCTGGTCGTGGAAAACCTGAGTAGGACGGCGCGAGATCTCGCCATCCAGCAGAGAAAGTTATCACCGCCACGTTCGGCGGCACTAAAACATGCCTTATTCATTCGAAACTAATGACCTTAGCAGTTGACGCGCTCACTACTCAATCAAACGGTGCTGTGAGTAGAATATTGGTATTGTGGTGAGTTTTCGATGGCATTTACAATGAAATAATTATATCAGTCGCCATTTCACACAATATTATTTATTGTAATAGCAGCTTTCGATGGGTTAGCCATCATTATCAGTTTTCTAGTACAAGAAGAAAAACAAAAAAAAAACATTAAAACGTAAATATTGTTTTGATTTGTCTACAAAATTATAATATGAAATTACTAATAATGTACAGTTTAAAAAAATATATTTAGCATTCTAAAAATTGTAAATTATTAGTAATCTTTTATTATAATTTTGTTGTCAAATCAAAACAATATTCACGTTTCGATTTTTTTTGTTTTTCTTCTTGTACTAGAAAACTGATAATGATGGCTAACCCATCGAAAGCTGCTATTACAATAAATAATATTGTTGGCAATGACTCATATAATTATTTCACTGTGAGTAGAAGCTCGAGCAAAGAAGCTCGAGCGAAGAAGCTCGAGCGACTAGAAGCTAAGTAGTGTGCGTGTGCATACCGCTACATGCCCTGGGCCACCTCAGCCGGTGCCGTGAGTAGATGCTACTACTGTGCGCGTGCGCTAACTAGTGTGCACGCGTGCGTGTGTATGTGCAGCTACAAACGGCGCTGTGTGGAAGCTGACTTCTGTTCTCATGCGTGTGTGTGTGTGTGCAGCTACAAGCGGACGGCCGAGGGCAGCCCGCGTGGGTACGCGGCGCTGCTGGTGGCGCTGATGGTGCTGCTGTTCGTGGTGCTGCTCCTCGCCATCGCCCTCGCCATCGTCGCCTACAAATGTGAGTATTGCGCTACGCTCCTCTGAACAGTGGGTGCTGCAAAGGCGTTCCATTCGCTCGAGATTACTCGCTCGAGCGTTTCAGCCTCGAGTGTCGCCATTGGTTCATGTAGGAGTTGGAAGGCGAGCAGGGGCATACTGCGGAAATGCTGCAAGGCATGGCATTTGCGCAATGCATTTGTTTGCACAAACACGTTCGAACGTGTCAAACTCGAGCGTCCTCACTAGCTTACTACTGGCTTACTCGTATATGGGAGTTGGAAGCCCATAAGAGCCAGAGTGAATTGAATTGAGGCCTTATTTTACGTGGCGAGACTCGGTCCCATCTCTTAAGGGTTTCCCTCCCCCTCCTTTCCACGTGCTGAAAAGCGTTCCATTTTCTCGAGTTTTTTCGCTCGAGCGTTTCAGCCTCGTGCGTCGCCATTAGTTCATGTGGGAGTTGGAAGACGAGCAGGACTATAGTGCGGCAATGCTGCAAGGCACGTGATTTGCATGAACTAGAGTGCGGCAATTCATTTGCTTGCACAATCACGCTCGAACGTGTCAAACTCGAGCGTTCTCACTAGCTTACTCGTATATGGAAGATGGATGCCGATAAGAACCAGAGTGAATTGAATTGAATTTATGCCTTATCTTCGTGGCGAGAGTCCTATAACTAAAGGTTTGACCTTCCCCGTCCTTTCCACATTTAATTGTTCCGTTTTACGAAAATATTTTTTCTCTGTCATTTGTTCGTGATCATTCTGTAGTATTGGTTCATTTTACTAATCAATAGTGGATTTGGTTGAACCACGCAGTGTTTTTACAATTCAGCTCCTGTTGCTTTCCTTATATCGCCAACATTCTATATACCTAGCGCACATCACTGCTGGTGATAATCTTTCTGCTTCCTCTCATCCCAAGTTTCGATGCATATGATTACCCGGGAATGCACGTTGCACCGACTTCCTGCACAATATGAAAGAGCCGCTCGTTTTAATCCCTCATTCAAGTTGCTAAATCAAATTGCGCGCCGCGAGTACTACAGAATTGTACCGCCAGATATCGTTCTATTAGCATAAAATGTTTTTATATCGAGACGGCTGGTTTTATATTTATTATTACTTTCTGAGACGTTCTATCCAAAAAACCAACATTTTTGGCAGCATATCCTTAAAACATTTGTAATATGAATAAGTTTATATTTTGCTTTAGTTGCTCATACTTTACAATACAATCTTGGGTGCGCGGAAAATTGTTATTGAATACTTAACCCTATAGCTGAATGTGTAAGTACACATAAACAGTTTTAACAATTCATCAACTATGTGAAGAAAGGGTTACTTTCTGGAGTTGTGAAACTTCTTTCGTAAATAAACTTTCTTTTCGACTGATCACCAAGAATATACAACAATGAATGATGATATCTATTTTATACCACCAATTGAGAGAACCTTAATCTGGAGCACACCATCTGCATCTTCGAGAGCATGAGTCTGGTTACGTCTCCGATATAGAAAGACGTGTGAGCTAGTCCGGTTATTTTTGCTCGTTCTGCGCAGCACTAGTATACGTCATGAACCACGTGACCACAACACAGAAACTTTATTTAAAAAGCCAAATCAGACGCCGGCCACCATGTTGCGCGGAGAGCGAGAAGAGTTAAGAAAAATTTGCAAAGTGGCATACAGTGACAATTTTCAACGGCGACGAACCAAATAGAACACGATCAAGGTGTACAGAATTCAATATTTAAAAGAAATCTTCGTGTATATTGTAACAAGACTATAATGTTCATATCTGTCTGCATTTAAGATTCCCACTAATATAATGACGAAATCTAGTGCCTGAAGCTCATTGGCTGAAGCTGGATACGATGCTCAATACCACACCCATATCTTTCCGCCATAGACATGCAAAAACTGATTACGGAGAACTCAGTACTTCACTGGTGGTGATATGTTTCAGCTGCATTTCACTTTCATTGATAATAGATACCAACAATTATTAGTATTAATTTCCCTGTTTCCTCTGTTTCAGACAAACACTCGAAAGTAGAAGTGTGTTCAACACCAAAGTGCATTCGAGCAGGTAATTGCTAGATTATTTATCATTAACAATTTTACAGTTGTATTATTAGCGTAAGAATCTGTGTTAACGAAAAATTACAAGTGCTTCGTGTAAACTTTCATTTACCAATATTATTATCAATCGGCACGTACACTTTAGGTAGTTCTTTTAAATGTCTTTTAGACAGCAACATTTAATAAAAAAACAATGGAGCACTTTTTTTGGAAATTCTGAAAATGTTGCAGAGGCGACATGAAAAGTACTCTCCAAAATTCATATATCTGTTTCAAATTCAAGGAATCATGACATCAGCCCGATCGATAGGGTAAAATCAAATTTGGAACAAATCGGCTCAAGGTTTAGCCGCTAGCTTTGTTCACACACGGACAGACCTATCCACAGACCTAAGGACAGACTTTTTGTCGTTAATCGATTTTTCGGCATCAAGGACACAAAAAATACGTGGTTAGAGGATTTTCCCCCTAAATTTAGCATCTGGAATATCCACTTTTTCGTTGCCATGCCCTGCAATAAGAGTTATCCTGCCAAACATTCACAGTTTCTTCGCGCAGAATTTCATAACCTTTCTCTCTAATGCGTAAGCGGTAACGAGAAAGCAAAAAGATGTTGGTATACATGATCGTAATGGCCGCTTGCGCAGCGGACAACCTGCTGCAGTCGATGGACCCGACGGTGGCGCCGTGCGAGGACTTCTACCGCTATGCGTGCGGCCGCTGGCCCGACCATCACCCCACGCCCGACTCCGCCATCAGCCACGACTGGTTCGCAGAACGCGCCGAGCGCATGGCCAGGCGCATTCGAGGTACGACCAGACACGGGAGAATTCATCATTTTCCCAATGTGTTTTGTCAGCTACAGTCGACTTCGGTTATAGCAAACTCGGATATAGTGAACTCTCGGTTATAGCGAACTTAAGTCACTGGTGCCGTTTCACTTGAATTAAAATAAGCATAAGAATATACAGTTGTAGTGAAAATAAACCTCGACTATAATTAACGTTGGAATTAATGGGATCTCGTTCGTTATTAGGCGAGTAAAAGGGTCTTCGGAGAACAGGACGGTGTTCCAACATCGCAAGAGGCATTGAAGGGTGTAAGGATGCTTTACGATACTTAGAAACAAAGGACAATGTAGAATCAAGTATAGAGAGAGCACGAACTCTGGAGAAGGATCTGGAGAATTTACTAATTAAAAATACACAAAGAAAACAAATATTAATTATTTAAGGAAAAGTAAAAAAAATAAAATTTTCAGATCGTGATGTTAAAAAATTTTGCTGTATCTCTGTGTTAATAATATCTATCATTGTGGAGAAATTCTACATAATTTTGACATCGGATATTCTGAACCAAACATGTTAGTCCCACAAGTTTGCTATAACGGGAGTCGACTAAATATCGCAATCAAAAATTAATAATTGCAACCACCGTAAAATTAACCCCCATCCGTGAATATTAATGGTTACTAACATCGTTTTAAAAACACTTATCTTGAAAAACCTCGATCGTTTTGGGATCATGATTTATTACCATCGACTGGTTCTCCGAGACTGCCAAGATCACAGAAAGATAGCCAAAACATTGATAATTTTACCTATGACGCGTCGTACCGGCACAACCAAGGTCTGTTGACTTCAGTCGCGGAATCCCACACTTTAATTACTTGTTCCTACATCGTAAACGAAAAGAATATCGGTGAACTACCAAACCATTTTTTCTTTTTTTCAGAGTTCCTGCGCAAGGAATCTACAGGAAGCGAACCTCTTCCTGTGCAGCAGGCCCGACGCCTCTACAAATCCTGCAATGACGTTCGTGAGTATCAGGACAGTTCCTCCTCAATCGTACTACTCTTTCACGTCCACAGCTTTCACGTGCTCTACACTAATGGGGCTAATAACAAAAGCAGTTTACGTACCCAGAAACATCAATCAATGAAAGTGAGTAATATGGAGTGCTTTAAACGGCGCCTTTCAATCAACCAGTACACGAGTGGAGTGGTTTAACCCGCGCCATTTAACGAATCAGTGAGTGTATGGAGTGGTATAACCCGTACCATTTAATAATAAGTGAGTATATGGAGTGGTTTATTCCGCGCCACTCAATACGTGAGAGATAGGAGTGGTTTAACGCGTGTCATTTAATGCATCAGAGAGTGTATGGAGTGGTTTGCTCGCGCCTTTCAATGAATGAGTGACTGAATGGAGTGGTTTAAACTGCAGTTTTCAATCAATGAGTGTGTGGAATGGTTTAACGCACGCCATTGAATCAAAAAGTGAGAGAATGGAGTGGTTTAACCCGCGCCATTTAATGCATCAGTGAGTGTGCGGAGTGGTTGAACGGGCGCCATTTAATGCATCAATGAGTGTGTGAAGTGGTTTAACACGCGCCATTGAAAGCATAAGTGAGTGTGTGAAGTGGTTTAACACGCGCCAGTTAATTCATTAGTGAGTGTGTGGAGCTGTTTAACTCGCGCCGTCGCCGTCTGCGCAGAGCGCCTGGACGCGCTGGGGCTGTCGCCCATGCAGCGCGCGCTGTCGGCCGTGGGGCTGCCGCTGCCGGTGCCCTCCTCCTCCTCGTCGTCGTCGTCCTCGAGCGCGGGGGCTGGCGCGGGCGGCGCGCAGGGGCCGTTCGCGCTGGAGGCTTCGCTGGCGGCGGCGCGCGAGCTGACGGGCCGCGAGCTGCTGGTGGGGCTGGGCGTGTACCCGGACCCCAGGCAGCGCGCGCGCAACCGCGTGGTGGTGTCGCCGCCCGACGCCCAGTCGCCGCTGCCCGCAGGGTGAGACGCGCGTTATGCTCTGCGGTTACACCTCACTCCTACACGCCCAGCGGGTATACATCATTCGTACATGCCATGTGGCTACACCTCATTCCTACGCGTCCAATGAGTATACACCATTCGTACATGCCATGCGACTGTACGTCTTTCCTGCATGTCATGCGGTTTTACCTCATTCCTGCATGCCATGCGGATGTACCTCATTCCTGCATGCCATGCGGATGTACCTCGTTCCTACATGCCCAACGAGTATACATCATTCCTACATTCCACGCGGCTACACCTCATTCCTTCATGCCCAACGAGTATACATAATTCTAAATGTCATGCGGCTACACCTCATTCTTGCATGTCATGCGGATATACCTCATTTCTACATTCCCAGGGGTTATATCAGATTCCTGCACGCCATGCGGATATACCTCATCACTACATGGCATGCGGATATATCTCGTTTCTACATGATACGCGGATATAACTCATTCCTACATTCTCTGCCGCTTTACCTCATTTCTACATTCCCAGTTGTTTTACCCAATTTCTACAAACCCAGAGGGTATTCCTCATTCCAACATCCAGTACGGATATACTTCATTTTTACATACCTTACGAGTATACCTTATTCCCACATGCCCTGCCACTACACCTCATTCCTACTTGCCCAACAGCTATACCTAATTCCTACATGTCATTGGCTTTTACCATTCCTGCATGCCCAACGGCTATGCCTCAATCCTTCATGCCCAGCGGATATAGTATCCCTTTCCTTCACCCCATTTTTTTTCTTTCTACACTTTATTTCGGAGCGTTACATTGAACACTGCATGCTTTAAAAAATCCATCTTACTTTGTTTTGCAGAATGATCTAACCTCATTTTATAACAAACTGTTTCGCATCAAGCTCCGTTGCATGAACACTACACTACATTCAACAATACATTGTACATTGCTTTACAGGCTTAGGCAGCCCTTGTTTGTAAAACTATTTTGAATCACACCCCGTTTGGTCGAACAATACAAGCTTTAACCCTAGGATGCATGAACTCGGGAAAATACATTAATGCATGTGTAGGGAATCTGAGGCCTTCGGCAATTCGCTTTCCAGAAGTGCATTTAATAACACCTGTTTATTCTTAATAACTTCCTTTCTTAATAATTGTAATAAAGTCAATTTGATTTGATAAAATAAATGGTTATTTTTTAAATAACTATTAATAGAGCTGTTGAGGCTACGAAATACTGCTTAGATAAATTGGGAGAGCATTAGCAGAAACTGCAACGAACACCGCCTTTTCTATGGAAAGTTCTCATCAGACGAGAGTGTTCTGGAAAAGAAACGGTACATAATTGACAAAGATTGTAACTTTGCCGAGATAATCAATGAGTATTAAATATATATTTTATGGTTACCTCTGTCCAGATGAAATTAAACGTTTCCGTTACAAAATTCACGTTTCACTGCGCGTTAGTCTGCAGAAAGGTGCTGAGAATCACCTGGCACCACCTCGAATCGAACTTTGAATACGCCCAACACATTTCACTTCGCTTCTGCGCACGACAGTGCTCGTGGCTCCTCTGATTTTCATGACAATACGAGCCCGCTGTGTTTAAAGTGGAAAGAGCTATATTCTGAGAAATCTGACATTGAGCACATATTTCTTTGCGACCGCCCAGAAGCTGATGTGATCTTTTGATGACGCCCCGAACTAACAGGAAGCAGTTGGCAAGCGACGACAAACAACTTTCTACGAAAGAATCTCCTGAGCGGGAAGTTTGAAATACATTCTCTTTTCTTCTAAAATGCGTTCAAAGAGTAGCAAAATTGAGCTATTTGAAGCTTGGCGCCAAATTTGAACTAATTGGGCGGTCAACGTGCCAACAAGGGTTTTAAATAACTATTAACAGGCCTTAAAGCCCTGTATACGCATTGATGTAATAGAATCAAATATCATTTACGTAGTTGGATGAAGGGGTTAAAAAAATTAACTTTTGCGTTTTTCAAGTATTCAAAGGTAACAGTGAAAATTCTGGCGTTGTTGTAGTTGTTATTTTTGTCTTATGTGTTCTTTAAAATTTGCAAAGAATGATTTAGTAGATTGTTTTTTTGCAATTGTGTAAAATAAAGACAAACATATTTTCTCTAAAACTGCACTTAAATTTTCCTTTTTAACACCCTTAAATTATTTTGTCACACGAAGTGAAGCATTCTGATCAAAACTGTACTCATGCGATGGCCTTGAATACTGAATTTTTGAAAATTGTAAAAACACCAAAAATTGCGAGAAAGAATGTGCTGCTCTGTTACCACAGTGCTCAACGAACTCTTACATTCAGATTTCTTGTTTGCAGTTTCTCTGCACATTTTTGTCAGTAGTTTTCCAGTTTGTAGTATTTTGAGTGCAGTTTTTAAGCAGTTTCTCCATGGGCAGTTCGAGACTGCCAGCTGTTCGAGCCCGTCAGCTGTTCGAGCCCGTCAGCTGTTCGAGCCCGTCAGCTGTTCGAGCCCGTCAGCTGTTCGAGCCCGTCAGCTGTTCGAGCCCGTCAGCTGTTCGAGCCCGTCAGCTGTTCGAGACTGTCAGCTGTTCGAAATTGGGCGAGCAGTAGCTGGCCGCTCGGCGAATGCCGAATGTGTGGCGCCGCATTACGAAGTCTCGCTCGCTGTGGCAGGTCTGACCTGGAGCAGCGCGAGCAGCGCATGCGCCTGCGCACGCTGTCCGCGGCGGCGGGGGCGGCGGCGGAGGCGTCCTCGCACACGCCGCTGGCGCTCAGCTACGTGCGCTACGTGGCGCGCGTCATGCTGCACGCCTACACGTGGAACTCGTCGCGCGCCGAGACGCCCGCGCTGCGCAGGGCCTTCCTGGAGCAGGCGCGCGGCGTGCAGTCCGTCGAGGCCGCCGTCTACAGGGTGAGCGACTTTGCGACAGGGGGGGCCACCTTGCGACAGGGTGAGCCACTTGGCGACATGGGGAGCCACTTGGCGACAGGGGCAGCCACTTGGCGACAGGGGGAGCCACTTGGCGACAGGGGGAGCCCCTTGGCGACAGGGGGAGCCCCTTGGCGACAGGGGGAGCCCCTTGGCGACAGGGGGAGCCACTTGGCGACAGGGGGAGCCACTTGGCGACAGGGGGAGCCACTTGGCGACAGGGGGAGCCGCTTGGCGACAGGGGGAGCCACTTGGCGACAGGGGAAGCCACTTGGCGACAGGGGGAGCCACTTGGCGACAGGGGGAGCCACTTGGCGACAGGGTGAGCCACTTGGCGACAGGGTGAGCCACTTGGCGACAGGGGAAGCCACTTGGCGACAGGGGGAGCCACTTGGCGACAGGGGGAGCCGCTTGGCGACAGGGGGAGCCACTTGGCGACAGGGGGAGCCACTTGGCGACAGGGGGAGCCACTTGGCGACAGGGGGAGCCACTTGGCGACAGGGGGAGCCACTTGGCGACAGGGGGAGCCACTTGGCGACAGGGGGAGCCACTTGGCGACAGGGGGAGCCACTTGGCGACAGGGGGAGCCACTTGGCGACAGGGGGAGCCACTTGGCGACAGGGGGAGCCACTTGGCGACAGGGGGAGCCGCTTGGCGACAGGGGGAGCCACTTGGCGACAGGGGAAGCCACTTGGCGACAGGGGGAGCCACTTGGCGACAGGGGGAGCCACTTGGCGACAGGGGGAGCCACTTGGCGACAGGGTGAGCCACTTGGCGACAGGGTGAGCCACTTCGCGACAGCGCGGCTAAGGGGACGTTCGCTGATTTAAGTAGAGTGACTTCTGACGTACGAGCGGTTGGTACCAATCGGAAGATTCAATACAAAAAATTGTCGTAATGGAGCTCTCGATTGGAAGCTCTTGATTGGTAATCCAAACGGGAGGTTCAATACCAAACATTTCAAGTCGTTTCGAAGCTGTCGATTAGTTATACAATTGGGAGCTTCAATACCAAACATTAAGTCGTAACGAAGCTCTCAATTATTTATCCAACCGGAAACTTCAGTACCAACAATTAAGTCGTAACAAAGCTCTCGATTAGTTATACAGTCGCGAACTGCAGTACCAAAAAGTAAGTCATAACGATGATCTCGATTGGAAGCCCTCGATTGGTTATCTAATCGGGAAGTTAAATACTAAAAGTTGAATCGAAATGAAACAGTCGATTGGAAGCTACCTTTTGGTTATCCGATCGGAAGATTGAATACCAAAAATTAAATTCGTAACGAACCTCTCAATTGGAAACTCTTGGTTGGTTATCCAATCGGTGGTTCCGATATCAAAAATTAAGTCTTAACAGAGCTTGCGATTGGAAGCAATCGATTGGTTATCCAATAGGGACCGTGAATACCAAAAAATAAGTCGAACAGACTCTGTATTGAATAACCTCGTCCAACTGTTCAAACATCAGTCATCTATTTGAACCGGTGTGAAGGCTTTATACGTTAGGCCCACGAAGACTAGTTTCATTATCTTTTTCAATACATTTAGAGTTTATACCGTTCATCAGAAAGAAAATAATATTTATTTTAATAATGATATTTTATGAATTAATGAGCATTTGCTCTGAATATATTTTAAAGAATTAATATGCCTGTAACCAGTGTTGTACTTCAGGTTCTGGATTAATATCCCCTCATCTCGATCGGGTTGTTTGTCCAGTTTCCCTGGCCCTTTGACCAAATGCTTAGATGGTGTATGGACGTAAATAACTAGGAACGTCATAATGAAACGTATGTTCCTATTAGATTCATAACAACACCATTCTTTTAGACAGAAATATTAAAGAACACTTTGACAATGCAGAACTGCAAATATTTACTATAATAATTAACTCTTAACAGTAACTTTTCTACAATGTTTAATGCAAACATTTTAATAAAATAAAGGGTGATATAATAAAAATATTGACCTATCACTTTTCAATGCTGACGCCAAATCAATCAAACAAACCATACTCATCATTATCAAACCAAAACATTTTCAGTGACGAGGATTTTGATTATAAAGTAGAATGAAATAAAAAATGACTCTATGCCCATCGTAGATAGAATTTTTGAAAGGTACACTATCATATTGATCTCTGTGTCCAACGTGTGTCGTTAACTGTGAGTGAATGCGATGTCTTTGAGTCTGACGCAGCGACGCGCGTGTTGCAGCTGACGCACCCGGAGGGCGGGCAGCCGACCTTCGAGCCCGAGGACCTCACGGTGGACGAGCTGCAGCGACTCACCGACGGCGCCGCCAACGACTCACTGCAGGTACCGACTCATTCACTGCAGGTGCAGACACACGGCATGTACCGACACACGGCATGGGCCGACACACACATACTGCACTGCTCCCACTGCTTTCATTCTACTGATATTGCAAACTAATCGAGGTATAGGTGTCTCTGGTGTGTACGAGGTTAAGAAAGAAGTGCGCTATCTCATGGCGACAGTGATGCCAAATTTGGCACTTTTCTGCTGTTCTATATGAAACGAAACTAAACGTCGTTGGTGTCGACGGACTTCGCAGTGGGACGGATCGCTAGTGTAGCGCTAAAATAATTTGTCTTGAACTTTTCCAATTTTATCGAAGCTTATTTTCTTTGCTTTCCTCAAATTTAAAACTATTCGTATGAGACACCGTTACAAAGGAAACATATCCATTAAGCCTCCCACGCCCTTTGTGCTTCGAAATATGTCATAAGAAATCACAAAAAAAAATAATTTTGAAGTGGGTACTATTTCAATACAATATCTAAAATTCCAGCCGACTACATGCAGGTGAAAAAAGTACAAAACTATTGTTCCCTTATTAACAGTCTTCTTCTTCTTCTTCTTCTTCTTCTTCTTCTTCTTCTTCTGGCGTAAAAAGGCGTCATTTTCGAGGTTGAAAAACACAGCAAAGTTTGCGTGTTAACAGACACTGCGTGACTCCAACAGAGTTTCGAAGTTTTCGCATTTCTAAACGCACAACTGTGTTACAAGGGCCGGAAATTAACGCGTAAGCGAGTTGTTTTGTTTTTTTATGATAGATTGGTGTATAACAGGCACATACCATTCATGTATATTTTAGGTCGTAGCATCTATTTGTACGTTGTTTAAAGTTTTTTCATTTCCGCGCTGACCTCTTTTTAGTGCCAACATTTTCTCTTCATGGCATGGTCTACACTCCGATTTAAACAGAAAGGCGCTTCAGAGTCACGAGCTTAATGGAGATGGGGTCATTTTCATCCAATTGGGAGCTCCAATACCAAAAATTTAAGTCGTAATGCAGCTCCGTATTGGATGACAGTGTCCCTCTCTCCGTCCAGCTCGTGACTTAGAAATGTCACTCTCTTTAAATATAAGTAAAAGTACATAGAGGAAACGTAGGCAAAACTGCGAAACAATTAGATAAAAAAATCAAATCAATCAGATACTTCCCAAAACTTTATAATCACGTGACATGAACGATAGAAATACTTATTCTCTAGTAACATGTTGAGAATTAAATGTATCAGACAACAGTAATTCTGGCTCTGTTTACTAGGATTTAAAAAATATCAAATAATATGGATTATACGGATAACTCTTAATTGTAAATTACTGTGATAATACTGTTTAAATTGTGTGTTCACTCTTTAATTTAAATCCTGTATTGATTATAGTATACCATGTATAATTGCAGTTGCTAATAACCTTGTCGTTCATGCAATTCAAATTATTTTTTTAATATTGAAAGATTGTGAAACGTAGCACTGGGTTCCTATAACAGATTCTTTTTATTTCCTCTATTCTCTCTTATTCCTATCCACTATCTATGACCATCTTTTTGTCCCTGCATTGTTTTGATGATAATGCAGTTTTTGATGTTAATAAATAGAAACTTTAGATTGTGGCAATCTTCTACATTATCACCTTATGCCATACCCAGATTCTCATTTTACTTCCTCGTACATTTGCTGTAGAAAAAGTTATAAAATACTGCAGAAAAAGTGTCTATATTTTTGCAGAAAAAACATGGGTCCTTGAGAGCGAAAAAAATTGAACGTCGTCGATCTGTGAACAACATAGTCCCTAGACCAAACACCGGAATTAAGCTTAGCCCCAAAATTAATATTCTACAATCGACATAGCACGACCCACACTACATGCACTATGCATGCAGGTCTAATGATCAGAACATTTGACGCGCGGCAAACTTCAATTTTTCGTTGCCCTTTTCTTTTTGTATTTTGTAATCAGCTTGTTTTCCGCTTAGTTGTCCATTATAGTGCACGCCACGTCTGTGCAACTGTCGCTGGGCTACCAATACATGCCCTACACGTATGGATTCAGTGAACATTGCATTCAATGCGCCCAGAAAATCAATCTTTTCTTTTGCTTTTGTTTTTTCGAAGTTGCCTATTAGACTGGACGCTATGTGTGAATGCAGATGTTGCTGTACCCGCACTACACTCATTGGTCAAATCATCATGGCATTCGACGCGCCCTGAAACATCAAACATCAACAGTTTTTTTGTTTGTTGCTTTTCTAGTGGTCTATTATAATGGACGTGTGTGCAGGAGTCGTTGGGCCTGTACTACACTCATGAGCGGAAAGCTTTTGTCAGGAAAAACATCGTTCCCTTTTCTTTATTATTTTTCACTTAGTAGTCAATTATAATGGACGCGCGTTCAGTTGTAGCTGGACCCGCACCATATCTATGAGCCATAGCATTCGACGCGCCTGGAAACATTAATCATTTTCTATTTGCCTTCATTTTTTTTCGCTTAGTCTATTACAACGGACACGTGTGCAGGTATCACTGTACCTGCAGTAAACTCATAGACAATATTTTTCAACGTTCTCTGAAACTTCAATAGTTTTCTTTTCTTTGTTGTTTTTTGCTTGTCTATTATAAAGAATGCGTGTGGCGATGTCGCTGAACTTGCAACATAATCATGGGTCATAGCATTTGACGGGCCCAAAAACATCTATCGTTTCATTTCGTTTTTCGCTTGTCAAATATAATGGACGCGTGTGCAGGTGTCACTGGACCCGCTCTACACTCTTAGACCATAGCGTCCGACGCGCCTAGAAGCATTAATAGTTTCCCTTTTTTGTTGTTTTCGCTTATCGTTTGTCGTTTTTATCAATTATAATGGACGCGCGTGCAGGTGTTGATGGTTCCGTACTACTTGAAATATGCGCATATGCCAAATGATTATAGCATTCAATGCTCTCAGAAACAAGAATTGTGTACTATTTGTTTTTTACTCAGTCGTCTATTATCATGGACGCGTGTGCTGGTGTCGCTAGACTAGCATCACACATATTGACGATATCATTCGACGCACTCAAAATTGAATCGTTTTCTATTGGCATTTGTTTGTTGTCTCTCGCTTAGTTGTCTATTACAGTGGACGTCATATTGCAATGCATATTCCGTTGGACCTACACTAGTTGGACTACGCTCTTTTGCCAAATGACCATATCATTCAACGCGCCCAGAAACATCAATCATTTTCTACGGGCATTTATTTGTTGTTTTCCGCTTAGCTGTTAATTACAGTGGACGCCACTCTGCTGTGAATGTCTTTGGACCTGCACTACTTGCACCATGCTCATATGCGACCATAGCATTGGACACTCCCAGAAACATTCGTTGTTTGTTGTTTTCCGCTTGTCTATTGTTATGGGCGCGTGACCAGGTGCCTATGCACCCGCACCACACTCGTGGACCATACCATACTCATGGACCATAGCATCCAACGCGCCCAAATATGTCAATCGTTTTCTATTTGCTTTTGTATGTGGTATTTCGCTTAGCTGCCCATTATAAGAGACACGAATTCAGGTGCTGCTGGACATGCACTACTTGCAGTACGCTCGTATACGACCATAGCATTGGACATACTTAGAAACATGAATTGTGTTTTGTTTGTTGTTTTCCACCTGTCTATTATAATGATCGCTAGTATAATGATTTTCTTTGTTGTTTTCCGCCTTTCTATTATAATGGTTGCAAGTAAAATGATTTTGTTTGTTGTTTTCCGTCTGTCTATTATAATGGTCGCTAGTATAATGATTTTGTTTGTTGTTTTCCGCCTGTCTATTGTAATGGTCGCTTGTGTAATGATTTTGTTTGTTGTTTTCCGCCTGTCTATTATAGTGATTGCTAGTATAATGATTTTGTTTGTTGTTTTCCGCCTTTCTATTATAATGATCGCTAGTATAATGATTTTGTTTGTTGTTTTCCGCCTGTCTATTATAATGATCGCTAGTATAATTTTGTTTGTTGTTTTCCGCCTGTATTATAATGATCGCTAGTATAATGATTATGTTTGTTTTCCGCCTATCTATTATAATAATTGCTAGTGTAATTTTGTGTGTTGTTTTCCGCCTGTCTATTATAATGGTCGCTAGTGTAATGATTTTGTTTGTTGTTTTCCGCCTGTCTATTATAATGGTCGCTAGTATAATGATTTTGTCTGTTGTTTTCCGCTTGTCTGTTATAATGTTCGCGTGCGCAGGTGTCGCTGGACCCGCGCGCCACCTGCCCGCCGGCGGAGAGCGCATGCCGCGTGCAGGGCGTGCGCTGGCGTGCGCTGCTGCAGCGCCTCTTCGCCGACGCGCGCAACGTCACCTTGGAGCTGGACGGGCGCGACCGCCTGCTGCTGGTGAACAACGCGCGCTACCTCAGAGCCCTGGCCGCGCTGCTGGCGCGCGTCGACCGCACCGTGCTGCGTAAGTCATTGCATCACCATCACGAACAACAACAACAACAAAATAACAAGTCACCAACACAAACACTACCAACCACCACTAACAACAATATCAACAAGAAAACAAGTCACCAACACGAACACCGAATACCACCACCACAAAAACCACAACAACAACAAAAAAAACAAGTTACCAACACAAACATCGAACACCATCACCACAAACAACAACAACAAAACAAGTCACTAACACAAACACTGAACACTGCCGCTGCCACCACTACTACCTACAAGAACAACAGAAACACGTCACCACCACCACCAACAACAACAACAACACCACCACCAACACCACCACCAACACCACCACCAACACCAACACCAACACCACCACCAACACCACCACCAACACCAACACCACCACCAACACCAACACCAACACCACCACCAACACCACCACCAACACCAACACCACCACCACCACCACCACCAACACCACCACCAACACCAACACCACCAACACCACCACCAACACCAACACCACCAACACCACCACCAACACCACCACCAACACCACCACCAACACCACCACCAACACCACCACCAACAAGAACAATGACGAAGATAACGACAACGACGACCAAAACAACAAAACAAGTTACCAACACAAACATCGAACACCATCACCACAATCAACAACAACAAAACAAGTCACTAACACAAACACTGAACACTGCCGCTGCCACCACTACTACCAACAACAACAACAACAACACCAACACCACCACCAACACCACCACCAACACCACCACCAACACCACCACCAACACCACCACCACCACCACCAACACCACCACCAACACCACCACCAATACCACCACCACCACCACCACCAACACCACCACCAACACCACCACCAACACCACCACCAACACCACCACCAACACCACCACCAACACCACCACCAACACCACCACCAACAAGAACAATGACGAAGATAACGACAACGACGACCAAAACAACAAATCAAGTCACCAACACAAACACCGAACACCACCACCAACAACAACAACAAAAGACAACAACAACACTAACACCAACAAGATCTACACCGACACCCACACCGTACACTACAGCCACCATAAGCACTGCCAATTGAACCACCAGGACTTCACAGCTTCCGAAATATACACCATTATTACCACTATCACTACCACCAACACCCTACTCCACGACCACCGCCACAACCACATCCATCTACATCTGTACCGTAATCACCACCAATAACTTCACAGACGCCAGAAAATTCAGCGCCACTGCCTACATCACTTACACAAGAACAACAAGAACAAGAACAACAATAATGATAATAATAATAATGATAATAATGATAAATAATAATAATAATAATAATAATAATAATGATAATAATACTGTGATGATAGTAGAAATGCTAACAATTGTTTGAGTCATAAGGGTAGTGGACATTTATTGTATATCCTTTATCCTTAAGACAACAAATTCCAATATTCCTATATTGTACGAACATGGATAGTTCCAGTGTAATTTAGCTCAGAGTCAGCAGTGTCGCTGCCTCTGCAGAACTTGCAACAGAAGTTCTAAGGTTCGAGTCACGACGGAGGCAGGATTTTCGACACTAGCTACATAGCTACGTCGAATTCAGCCGCTGTCTGGGGAGTTTTAGCTGCCGGCTGGCTGGAAACGTGATGGAACTAAGCAACTAAAATCCGAAAGACGTAGTAATACAAAGACCAGACAGGTCTCTTTTTGAACAGGTATATCCTACCAACGGGGCACCGCCGCACCCGGGACAAGCTCTAAGCACCCGACCGGTCTCCCGACATGTTCTGTAGTGTAGTGCATGTAAGTGTGTGTAGCGGGTGACGATAGAACAAGGAGGGGGTAGGAAAGATCGCGCGCGGGACTTGAACCTACAACCTCCCGACCAGAGGGACTGCAGTGACCTCAGTTGATGCCCTGAGCCACCTCTCCCGGCATTTAGTTTTCTTAAAGGTCATAAAAACGTTGCAACCCTATTTAAACCTTTAGGTTGAGAGAATGTTGAGCATTCGAAATAACACAATTTTTACAATATCCTCAAAAAGATGTAGATGAGGAAGCTGCTGAACTTTCCAGTTTATTTAATTGAAAAATATCACTTTTAGTAGTCAGGAATTTATTCTCAAATAAGCAACAAGATAAAGTAGCAACAAGTTGTTCTGTAATACTCTCCAATATTCCCTTGAAATAACATAGTCTTTCTACATTGATCAAAGAGATGTTCTTAATAACTATTGTTTGAAGTACTGGGGTGAAATTCTCCTATTGAAAAAATTCACAAGAGAATTTAATGAACTGTTTTGCGGATCTTTACTAGGGATCTTTCATGTTACCCTCAACAGTTAATGATGATTTTCTTTTACCTTTATCTGATACAACTCATTTACTTGCATTTGCAATTGTCTCAACAAATCCTGATGCTTTTCTAAATTGTTAAAAAATGACCTTTTTCACAAAGCAAGCAGTTTTTCTTTTCAAAACAACTACATCATTGACTTTTAATAACTGCATTTGAATATTTTCAAACTCTTCCCTTAATAATTGAAATGTATCTATTCTGATTTGAAATACACTAACCCTTATTTCAGTTTTCCATTCTATATTTATTCAAATATTTATTGAATAGAGCTACTTTAGCATTGACAAAGCCTGTATTTTTAATTAACTGTTGTCTCCTTTGCTTAGAAATTTTACTCTCATCTTCACTCATTTTTAAAATATTACTTTCAATATATTCCCTAAATAATTAACTTCAAAATAAAACAGTTTACTATAGCTCCATCTCAACTCCTCCTTAATGACTTGTTTAAATTGTAACAATGTTTCAATTGCAACCATCATTATGTCTTACGCCCATCCAACAGTCCTTCAGTTCACTACGTTTTTGTTTTGTAATTTCCTCCCGGTCGGAAATCTAATTTACGTGTAATATTAAGATCACATCAGACACCATTCGGGAAGGATTACCCTATTTGGCACTGGTAAAAAAATGCAATACAATCTGGTAACTTATTGACGTCTATTACTACTGCTCGTATATTAGTCTTGTTCGTATATTACTATTATATTGCTCTTGCACTTACACATTTAAGCAGTTTGAACATTTACCTTTTATGAACACTGAAGCATCATGACATTTTCTCGCTTTTCACAGTAACACAAATCTGAATTAAAACGTTCTTCAAAAATGTTGCGATCTGGCATCTTGCTCGTCTGTGGAGAGAAACTGAAGTGAAGTGAACCAAGGCTTCCGGATCCGACTCGTTTAAGGCTGAGAACGAATCTCTACGACTCCGAATCCTGAGTCTCATATGATTGAATCACTGGTTCAATTTACGAGGTCTCATTTTACGTGGCGAGACCACTCAGGCTATAAGGCCATTTCTTTCACCTGATTGCACGAATTTTGCTACGCTCCTTTCGAATTCTAGTGACGATAGAAGATATCAGGGGGGCGTCGAAAAGGGAGATTTAAATTTAACTTTCTAGGGCTTAGTTGGGCGACCAAAAAAACATATTGTTAGGTTTGAGATGACTAATTGCTATTCCGGGCGTGACAACCGCTAAGATCATTATTGCCGTAAGTGTTGTGCATGTCCCCCCCTCGGGAGTTGGAGGTGAACTTCTCCCGCTGGATGGTGAGATCCGGCGCCGTCGTATAGTCGACTAACGGGGTTTTCCTGTACCAGGTATCTCCCACCAGCGGTGATATAACCTCAAATTCCCGACCGGTCTCCCGACATATGTTAGCATAAGTGTGTTTAAGTGACAGGGCAAGAAAGAGGAAGAAAAGATCGCGCGCGGTCCGTTGCCAGTTTGTTAGGGTTCAGCTCCAGCATTCGACTGGTGTTGATCGGAAAAAACACGAAAAACTACAAATCAGAGAAGCCGGCCGCAAATTTTCCTCCAGATAGCGACTAAAATTGACAAGCTAGTGTCGAAAATGTTGAAAAAACTAAAAAAGAAAGTCACCGTCGGGACTTGTACCTAGGACCTCCTTGTCAGAGGCGCTGCAGGGAATCAGTTGATGCCCTTAGACACCTCTTCAGGTTTTTAGGCTTGAGAATATTTTTCATGCAGTAATTTTACATGAGACTAAACGCTTTACTTCGTATTCGAAGGATGGCGAATGAAGGATTTTTTCGCCCTTCAAATCCCACGTCTTCGATCGGATTTGAACCCGGATACTTGGATATAACATCCCGAAAGACTAACCATTATGCCATCAAAGCCGCTAACCCGTTTGTGATGCTCTGTTGCAGAGAACTACCTCTGGTGGGTGATGGTGGAGACACTTTCGCCCCACACGGACCGCGCCATGCGGGACCTCAAGGTAGGGATGCTCGACTGCACGATAAAAATAATTTATGCAATTAATTTGAATGTTAAGCTTTATTACACTCAAGGTAGGGAGAAAAGGTTGAAATAAAAAAAAATGGAGCTGTTTTTGAGAAAATAATTCTTTAAAAATTGCATATTTTATACGCACAATTACGTGAAAAACTACTCAAATTTTTGAAAACTTGTTCATTGCAGTGCGCTCATGCGCAGAGGATGTGACATTACTGTAAAGTTTACCGCAGCAAGTTGGCAGTTTGTTTATTTTCAACATAAACGGTTGAGCAAAAACTCTTTCTTCAGTTCACACACTGTTATTGAGGTCATAGCCATACGGTACACTGTGCAGAAAGTCTTAAAGGGTTATTTATGCACCAAGGCCGTTATAGGGGTAATAATGGTCAAGTGGCGATAAAAAGCCCGAGAGTATTTTGTCCTTCGACATCATTAGAACCAGTTCACGCTCGTGGCACATGCAAGATTTTTTCCTAATTTTAATGAAACGGATTTACTTGTTTCTCTTGCCTCTGCAATATGGCATTCCTACCGAACCTGCTATCGAATCCGGACGGTGGCAGGATTTTTTACAGTACTTAGCAGACGGCTGGATGGAATTCAGCTGTTGTCTACAGGAGAATTCTAGCGGCCGGCTGCTCTGATCCGTAGTTTTTCGTGGTTTCTCCCATCAATACCAAGCGAATGCCGGAGAAGTACCTTAACAAACGGGCCATGGCCCGCGCGCGATACATCCCTTCCTCTTCCTTGGCCTATCTTAGTCCCATACTCACACACACTAACATGCACTACACTACCACACATGCCAGGAGACCACTCGGGAGCTTATTCCGGCTGGGGCGGTTCCCCGGTGTGGGAGATACGTGGAGGGGAAATTTCCCCACTCATATATAGGTCCGATCTCCCTACCAACAAGGAAGGAATACTGCTATATCCCGCGAAAAAATATTAACCACACTAACGGGAGTAATGGACATATCAATCAAACATCAATGTCCATCCTCCGAAAGTGAATCCCCTCTCGCCAATCCATCCAATCCATTCCAATCCGTGCTTGCTAGGCGACGACCATGCATCGTTGAACGTTGATTGATTTTAATGATTCGAGGCGTAGCAACTGCTAAGGTCAATAGTTGCGTATGTGTTGTGTGCTTTTATTCCGCGGGAAATAGCGGTTATCTTTCTCCGCTGGATGGCGAGATCTGGCGCGCAACTACACATCGGCGTGCATGGTTTCCCCGACCAGGTATCTTCCACCAGTGGAAAACCGCGCCTGCTGAGCTCTAAGCTCCCGACCGGTCTCCCGGCATGTGTGGTAGTGGGAGGCATGTTCGTGTTAATGTGTGTAAGGGCTGCGGATAGAACAAGGAAGAAGAAGGAAAGATCTCGCACGGTCTGCGGCCGTTTGTTCGGGTACTGCTCCGGCATTTGCCTGATGCTGATAGGAGAAACCACGGAAAACTACCGAACAGAGCAGCCGGCTGCTAGAATTCTCCTCCAGACAGTGTCTGAATTAGACCTAGCGGCCTAGCTTTTGAAAATTAAACTCATCGTCATACAAAAAACCACCTGCACCCCGAACGACCCTACTGATTTTCTGCAAGCTCGGTGGGTATTTTACACCCCATTCCCTAACCCAGTGACTTCGTTTTCACGGTGGGCAGCTCACTAAAGAGTCGGGGGTAGGGGCGTGGCATCGAGCCCACCGGCAGCCATCTTCTGAGCATGCTTTGCATCTGTGGATACTCTGCCACGGCCAGCCGCATCCCCAGCCCTCTCCCCGATCGGAGAATGTTTGGGGCGCTATAGAGCGTGAGATATGCACCCCCACCCCTACACAACAAACTGCAAGAACTGCGCGCTCAGGTGCAAGCTGCCCACAGGACTCCATTTAAGACCTGTACAATTCCATGCCGCACGTCAGGACTAGTGTGTTCGCCAACATGACGGCCCCACGCCATACCAACATGTGCGATCTGTAGCCATGTACCGCCGTTGTGACCCTACCAATGTAACAGTGTAATCATTTCATATGCGTCGGTATGCCGTTCTCATCATTTCGTATGCGTGGTAACCTCTACCTGCCTGCCAAGAATACGAGTAATCGCATGATCACTTTTCGCGGCTCCGAGTTCATGACTTCTTGTACACGTCAGCCTCCGCGGCTCGATTCTATAAACTCTTGGCTATTCGGGAGACGCCGCGTCGATGGCTGAAAGGCCGACCTTTCGTCTGTCATATAGCAGGCTTTCTCAGGGTAGTGGCTACCCTCTCACTACCACTCACTCGTCACCATCTGTCACTACCAGTCATCGCTTTCGTTGTACACGTAGGCTTCCGCGGCTAGAGTTCATGGCGTCTTGGCTGTCCGGGCGAGGATTACCCTGAAGAAGCCTGCGATACGACAGGCGAAACGTAGGCCTCTCAGCCAACGACGCGGCGTCACCCGGACAGCCAGGAAGTCAACAACGATCGCAGTCCTCCTCGTCCTTCCGGGTGGGGCTATTTTTTGTGACCATGAGTGTACGCCGCCGCCGGGAGTGGCGCCCTGCAGTGCCGTGTGCTCGTGCTGCAGGTGTCGTACCTGGAGGAGGTGACGGACTCGCACACGCAGCCCGCCCGCTCGCTGTTCTGCGCGTCGGCCGTCAACCGCATGATGGGCATGGCTGTGTCCGTGGGCGTGGCCGACCCCGCCTTCCCCAAGACCACCGGACACAAGGTAGGACCGCCACCCACCGCTGAGCGCACTATGTATTATTGTAGTATATATATATATATATATATATATATATATATATATATGTATATTCTAACCGCCTTACCTACACCACACACTGTATACCTTCTGCACACACAGCCGCATGCACTGTAAGCAGGTCGTTAAGATATTATGCTCGTGAAGCGAGCTTAGAATCTCAGGAAGCAGGATCTTTCGGGTACGAGAAAGGTCTGAACCCTCGACACAATAAAAGACACACAACTCACACATAAACGAGCATATAATTCACTCAAAATTCTGTGGCGTTGGTTGATAACAAAGAAAACAAACCAAAAACCAAAATCACACTTTCAAAATATTCAAATAAACACAAAAAGAAATCTTTACAGCCTATTTAATGAATAATCTCTTAATTTTCTTCAGAACTAATTTTCTGAAACAATTTCTCTAACCAGTACTGGGAATTCCCTTTGAAAATTCAATACGCCTAAATTTAAATTACACTAGTTACAATTGCACGTGAAATTAAACCTAATTTACAATCTCTTGCCTTTCTTTAAAAATATAACATACAATGAATATTATGTGGGCAAGTGCACTACTCTCAATTTTATCTGCTAATAACAGAATAATGACTGATCCAATATAATGGTTAAAGGCAAGTAATTACGCATCCAAATCTCCCACTGCAAAGCTGCAAATTATTACCGCCCTTGTCCTCAATTTTCTAATACTTCTGGAACTAGTCTTTTCCCTGCCGACGTGAACTTGACCTAATTTCGTAGTTCTACAGGTTACCTCGAAACTGTCCACTTTTCAACCTTGAAGTCGCGTGCTGGGTTCCGCACCGCGTTGCTCGATTCCGAAGTTCTGCGTTGCCTGCGCTGTCCTCTTGCGTCTTCTTCTATCTTCCTGAACGGCGTCTTCTCTCCGGTCGACTCGCGTATTCTTCCGTCTCCACTAATCGGTTTCTTCTCCTCCCACGACTGCTACCGCCTTCGATTACGCCCGATTTGTAGAAAATGTCCCTTGCACTTCCCTGACTGCTAGTGCAAGTACTTCGCTCGTTCCTAACTTTTATTCTGTTAATCAAGAACTTTCCGAGCTTTCCTGACAACGGGCAACTTTTCACTTCCCGTACTCGTTAATAAAAGAATACTTTACTATTCCTCACTACGGCGCGGACGACTAACTAGACGCCTTTGCAACGCCGGATACTCCTATCTAAAAAGTCGTTACGGCGGCGAATACTATCTAACCTGACGAGCGTTGACGAAAATCTGCTTACTTGCCGAGCGGTGATTACCGGGAGAGCTGCTTCTTCGGCGAACGCTGATAGGAAAAAGAGAGCTTCCGCTTGTGCGCTCGCCTATTTATTGGCGTTGCTTGGGGAAATTCTCTGTAGCGGGGGGGTTAATTTCTCCTCCTTCAACCCTTCACCAGTAAGAACGCTGCTTGATAGTTCGTGGCGACTAGTACGGGCAACGGACACCAGGCTGCGCGTTTTGCTACTCTAGTTTTTGGCTGCTCTTCTCGCTGCCTGTGAGCGTTCATGCCGATGAAACGGTGGTGTTATGGGGTTGTATAATCCCATATCGCCACATTGCCCCCTCCTTCTCTTCTTAAGATTTTTTCGCTCTCGAACAAAATCTTAAGTTTCTTCAGCCGCTTTCCTTACTTCTGCTGCTTTCCCTACTTCTTCTACCGCTTTCCTTACTTGTACCGCTTTCCTTACTACTTCCTCTTTCCTTACTTCTTCTGCCGTTTTCCTTACTTCTTCTACCGCTTTCCTTGCTTCTTCTACCGCTTTCCTTACTTCTACCGCTTTCCTTACTTCTACCGCTTTCCTTACGACTTCCGCTTTCCTTACTTCTTCTACAAGGATTGGGTTGATGTACACCGTAATCGCTTTCCAAATTATTCCCTCTTGGATCATCTCGTTTATTAGTTTTCTTACTTCGTCATGGTAGGCCACGGGGATAGGATAATTCTTCGCTTTAAATGGTCGCGAGTCTGTTAGCTCGATTCGAAACTCATACCCTTTTACCGGTTCGTCATGATTTCTGAAAACATCCTTGACGCTTATCAACATTTTGAACAACGCATTTTTCTGATCAACCCTCAATTTATCTTGCTCCATTATTTTCTTCCTTATTTCTTCCTCTATTTCATTCTCCTCCATTTCTACGCTACACATTTCGATTTCTGCGAATTCTTCTGATTCGTCTCCCTCATCTACATGTGCATTTCGCGCCTCTTCACTTTCATCTTCCTCCCAAACATTTTCTCCGTTGATCAAAACTTGCTTTTCTCCTATGTCGATAACAGCGCCATGTTCCGCCAAAAAATCCACTCCGATAATTAATGGGTAAATTAATTTCTTCACCACCAAACAAATTATATCGAACATTTTTCCTCTAATTGTCACTTCCACCAATACTTGTTTCTTCACTGGATGAGACTTCCGCCCCCCATGCATCTACCATTCGAGTATTATTGGATGGTAATTCCAAGACGTTTATTTTCTTGCTTACTAGTTCTTCATATAACTCTTCCGATATCACAGATTTAATTGATCCGGTGTCTACCAATGCCTTACTATGCACACCAGCGCAACTAATTTCAATCACGGGACATTTCTCCCCTTTTCTCGGCTTCCAATTCTCCATAAGTTTTCTCCATTATTCGTAATACGGTTTGCAGTTATAGGGATCGCGTGTTTGTCGTAATATTTGTTCGATTTGGGACCCCTCTTCAACTCGAACTTGGCGAGTTTCCCGGTCCCGTTCGATTTCTTGTACCGATTTCATTTCGCGGACTCCGTGACCTCGCCCGCTACAAGCTGTTCACGTTTCTGCTCGTACCTGCTCGCTCGTCGTCGTGACCTTGACCGCGCACCTCCCCGCCTGCTGACTCGCCATTTCTCTGCGCTCCGTCCGGCCTATGCTGTCTGAATCCACTTTGATTTTTGCTCCCTCCTTTCTTCGACGATGGAACTGCCGTATCTTGAATTACTTGCATAGCGTTGATATTTGATTTTGTCGCCTTCGGTGTTTGGTTCATATTTTCAAACGCCAAATCATAATTGCCTAACAAAATTTGAAATTTTTCCACATCTTTTACATCAACGCTGCGTAACAAATTCTGGATGCTTAGCGGGAAATGTCTCGTGAGAATGCAAATTATTTCTTCATCCGACACGGGAGGAGAGCACATTTTCAAAGCTGCAATTTTTCGTGCCGCGTAGTCTCGCATGGTTCCGCTAGAAGTACGGTAATACCCACTCATTAACGAAATTCTAATAACGTTTCTAGCCACGCCTTTGCATTGCCTTCTAGCGCTTGATGCAATAATAAAGTTTTGTGTGCTTCCCGGACATTCGAAAGCACGAAAAAGCTCTGCAGTGATTTAATAAAAGCATTCGGATTCTCGTTTGGATGGCCTGAGAATCTAAGCGATGCTGGTACATTAATATTGCCTCCTCGGCATGCTCCCCCTCCTTCTACTTTACTTTCTGCTATTTCCCGCAGTTCCTGAATTTTACGTTCTTGTTCTTCTAGTTTCTGAATTACTTGTTTTTCGACTTGACGCTTCGTATCCGCACTAATTTCTGTAACCTTGCCGCGTACTTCCTGAACTTCATTTTGTATTTGTCCGAAACGTGCCCTATTCTCTTCATCTTTCTTTTCGATTTCCGAAGATAATGAATCAATTCTCGCTCCGACTTCTGCATGCCTTTCCTCAATTAACTGAGTGCATGTTGCTACTTGCACAGCGATTTCTCTCCGAAGTTCGTCACATTTAACAACTACCTCTGACATCATAGATTGTTGAAACTGCTCGAATTTTTCATTGAAAACCGTGGTCTGGACGTCAATTTTCTCGGCTAATTTTTGTACTTGCTCCTCTGATTTCCGCGATTGTTCTTTAATTTCTACTGCTAATTTTTGCACTTGCTCTTCAGTTTTTCGCGACTGTTCCTTGATTTCCGCTGCTAAATTTTGCCCTTGCTCCTCTGATTTTCGCGACTGTTCTTTGATTTCAGCTGCTAGTTTTTTCGACTGTTCTTTTGTTTCCTCTATTTTCTCGGATAATTTTTGCCCTTGATTTTCTACTTGTTGTGCGATGTTTCGCGCAAAATTCCCTAACAACGCCTGCATTAATGTCCTCATCGTATCTTCTTCCGTGCGCTGCGACGGTTGTTCTGGCGTAGTCTCTGCTGATTCGGTGCGATCCGCGGTCGGCTCACGTACTTCTTCTGCCTCGTGCAACCCTAAATTTTCCATCCTACGAAGTACCTCGTCCCCCGCGTCGCCCTCACTGTCCTCGTCACTCCTGATCTGCCTCGGTTCCCTATATTCCTGACTACCTGCCATGTTAAATGCTTTGCGTTTGCCTTTTACCTTTTCAATACCAAATGCACTTCCCTTCCAAAATCACAATACAATACACTATACAACACTTCACTGTACACAGAAAAACACTTGCTGAAAAAAAAACACAGTACACAGCCTAATATATGCCACAAAATGCTCGTTTATCGTGTCTAGGGTTCACCTTTGCTTGCTCGATTTCCATCGATCGCTGCTCCACGTAATGGGCGCTAAAATATCTAACCGCCTTACCTACACCACACACTGTATACCTTCTGCACACACAGCCGCATGCACTGTAAGCAGGTCGTTAAGATATTATGCTCGTGAAGCGAGCTTAGAATCTCAGGAAGCAGGATCTTTCGGGTACGAGAAAGGTCTGAACCCTCGACACAATAAAAGACACACAAATCACACATAAACGAGCATATAATTCACTCAAAATTCTGTGGCGTTGGTTGGAAACAAAGAAAACAAACCAAAAACCAAAATCACACTTTCAAAATATTCAAATAAACACAAAAAGAAATCTTTACAGCCTATTTAATGAATAATCTCTTAATTTTCTTCAGAACTAATTTTCTGAAACAATTTCTCTAACCAGTACTGGGAATTCCCTTTGAAAATTCAATACGCCTAAATTTAAATTACACTAGTTACAATTGCACGTGAAATTAAACCTAATTTACAATCTCTTGCCTTTCTTTAAAAATATAACATACAATGAATATTATGTGGGCAAGTGCACTACTCTCAATTTTATCTGCTAATAACAGAATAATGACTGATCCAATATAATGGTTAAAGGCAAGTAATTACGCATCCAAATCTCCTACTGCAAAGCTGCAAATTATTACCGCCCTTGTCCTCAATTTTCTAATACTTCTGGAACTAGTCTTTTCCCTGCCGACGTGAACTTGACCTAATTTCGTAGTTCTACAGGTTACCTCGAAACTGTCCACTTTTCAACCTTGAAGTCGCGTGCTGGGTTCCGCACCGCGTTGCTCGATTCCGAAGTTCTGCGTTGCCTGCGCTGTCCTCTTGCGTCTTCTTCTATCTTCCTGAACGGCGTCTTCTCTCCGGTCGACTCGCGTATTCTTCCGTCTCCACTAATCGGTTTCTTCTCCTCCCACGACTGCTACCGCCTTCGATTACGCCCGATTTGTAGAAAATGTCCCTTGCACTTCCCTGACTGCTAGTGCAAGTACTTCGCTCGTTCCTAACTTTTATTCTGTTAATCAAGAACTTTCCGAGCTTTCCTGACAACGGGCAACTTTTCACTTCCCGTACTCGTTAATAAAAGAATACTTTACTATTCCTCACTACGGCGCGGACGACTAACTAGACGCCTTTGCAACGCCGGATACTCCTATCTAAAAAGTCGTTACGGCGGCGAATACTATCTAACCTGACGAGCGTTGACGAAAATCTGCTTACTTGCCGAGCGGTGATTACCGGGAGAGCTGCTTCTTCGGCGAACGCTGATAGGAAAAAGAGAGCTTCCGCTTGTGCGCTCGCCTATTTATTGGCGTTGCTTGGGGAAATTCTCTGTAGCGGGGGGGTTAATTTCTCCTCCTTCAACCCTTCACCAGTAAGAACGCTGCTTGATAGTTCGTGGCGACTAGTACGGGCAACGGACACCAGGCTGCGCGTTTTGCTACTCTAGTTTTTGGCTGCTCTTCTCGCTGCCTGTGAGCGTTCATGCCGATGAAACGGTGGTGTTATGGGGTTGTATAATCCCATATCGCCACAATATATATAAAATATTGTATTGTAGTGCAAGCAATATTATATGTACGTAATACCATGTACATAATTATCCAAAAGTGATTGTTCCCTCCGCGTGTTTGTGTGGTGAACAAGTGCTGCATGTCCAGTACTGGTAAACTATTTAAAGGTGATCGCAAGCGTACACCCAAATAATTCTCAGGCAGATCGTTTGATGAGCAGGCTGAAAGTGATCCAAGTAGATTGATTCTTCCATGTTTTCGTTTATTATGTAGATGAAGGTAAGCTAATAAGTGATCCAAAGATAAGATATCCCTCCCTGGTTTAGTGTGGTGAACGGGATCTGCAGGCGCAATGTTGGTGAGTCAGCTGAAAGTGATCCAAATTATATTGTTATCTTCATGTGTTGCATGTGGTGAGCAGGGAAAGTGAGCTTACTGAAGGTGATCCAAGGTGAAGAGTTCCCTCAGAATGTTTGAGTAGTGAGCAGGTGCTGCAATGTTCAGTGTTGATATCCAAGCTATAAATGATCCGAAGGTGATTGTTCCCTCGGTGTGTTCATGTGGTGAGCAAGTGCTGTATGTCCAGCGCTGGTAAGCTACCTGAAACTAATCGAAAACGTACACCCAAATATTTCTCAGGCAGTTCGTTTGATCGCCAGACTGGAAGTGATCCAAGTATATTGTTTCCTCCATGTTTTCGTTTATTGAGTAGAAGGTGAGCTAGCAGGTGATCCAAATATAGGATATCCCTCCCTGGTTTAGTGTGGTTAGCAGGAACCGCAGGCTCAACATTGGTGAGTCTGCTGAAAGTGATCCTAGTAGATTGTTCACTTTGTGGTGAGCAAATTATGAATATTCGGTGCCGGTTAGCTATCTAATGGTGATCCACAACGTACAACCAAAAGTTTCTCTGTCTTCATTTGATGAGCAGGTGCAGGTGAGATGGATAATAATGATCTGAAGCGGAGCATTGGTAATGCTGAATGTCTAATGTTGGTGAGCCAGCTGAAAATAATCCAAGTATATTGTTCGCTACGTATCGTAAGCAGGTGAAAGTCAGCCTGCTGACGGTGATAGAATGTATGTATCCTCACTGTGATGATGTTATGCACGTTCAATGTTGGTGAGCCAGATGAAAGTATATTATTCGCTCCACGTATTCAAGTGGTGAGCGGATGATAATGATCCATTGCGAAGTGTTTCCTGAGTATGTCGAACATGTGCTGAATGTCCAATATTAGTGAGCCAGTTGAAAGTGAGCCAAAGTAGATTCATCCCTTAATGTATTGGAGTGGTGAGCAGGAGCTGCGGGCTCAATGCTGATAAATGCATCTGAACGCGCCCCGAAGTAAATTGTTCGCTCCGCGTGGTGAGCAGGTGTCGCAGATGCTGGAGGACGTGCGGAGCGCGTTCGCCGCCCGGGTGAGCCGCCTGGATTGGATGGACGCGCGCACGAAAGCCGCGACTCGCGAGAAGGTGGCAGCCATGACGTCCTTCGTGGGATTCCCCGACTGGCTGCTGGACTCGCAGTCTCTCGAGGAGTACTACCAAGGGGTGAGCGACACAAGTCCCTTCTGCATGACAAGGACAAGAACATAAAACAGTTATTTACGGCATATAGTAAGACATCTTATTACTAGGGGCGGATTATAATTAAATATCATTTTTTCCTCTCACCCTTTACATGTAGTATACAAGTTAATTTTATGTTATTAGGAAATGACCCATTTTTATGATTTTTGTTTGCATTTTTTGTCGTTAAATTAGTCGTCGCATAAAAATTAAGCCGTCGTTTCGGCTAACAAATCATTTTTCACATTTTTTCACGTTATTTTTAAAGCATATTTGACTGATTTTATCGATTTTAATATGATTTTAATGGTCACATGCTTCAAATAATATTTAAGAAATTCAACAAATATTCTCCACAGTAAGTAGCCTATTCGATTTCTTTGCTCAGAAATTGTAATATCAGCACAAAATAGTGAATGCGAATACCTATTTAATTGACCAGTATCTCTTATTTAAGTTATCTTTTCTTTTAAAATAATAGTATTAGGGAAAGTATTTAATAGCACACTACGGTTGACAAATTACCGAGTCCGTTATTTCTTCTGTATCGGACTATTGACCTAGAAGTATTGTAAGGCCGTTATATTTTAAACTGCGACATGCGATAGTTACAATGAACGCATGACAGCAAACCTTATCCTTTATGTATTTATAGTAATAATGACTGTTTCTCAGAAATTAAAAACTACCTTTTTCTTTCAGCTGGTCGTGGACGAACTGGGGTACCTCAATACTCTATTGCGTATTAATCAACTCCTGATATCGACAATGCTCGACAGCTTACGCAGTCCAGAAGAATCTCCAGGGTAAGTCTTGCTACAACAGCACGTACTTTCTCGCATTAGTAACGATTGTGTAATAATTAAATATGGTTAATTAAAGATGTCTGCTGTCAAATATTTGTTTTGCTAAAGATCATTTAGATCGCGTAGCGATCGCCTTTAGACCTAAAAGTAGAAGTATAGAAATAAAATTACATTAATAAATATTTTATAAAAAATAGGTGTAAGTTAGTACAATATATTATATACAAATATAGAGATTGTATGCCAGATGCTTAAGCAAACTGTCGTACATACCTTGCAGCTTCCGGGCCGAAAACAATTTTTACATACATAATAAAATTTATTACAATAAATTTTTGATACCAGACAACACTTTTAACTTATCACATTTAATTATTAGAAGGTATCTACTTCGCCAGCGATATAATTAATCATTACGTAATATTATAAATCCGCAATATCTGTCCATATTAACATATATCAGCAATCACTTGTGAAACAAATTTGCAACCGTATTGCATTTGGAGCAAAAATATTTTTTTTAGCCAATACATCAACAGAAATTTGAGGAACAAAAATTGCATTCTGTACAGCGACAAACATTATCACTCATCTATGAAAAGTAAATCTCTGGATTTCGAACAGTCGTGTCGTGTCATTGCTATTGCCTTTTTGCGACCTGATATTTCATCAAATAGTCTCTCCTGCAAAAGAAAAACTTTTTCTCTGGCTGAACGAAATGTTAAAGTGAACTAAAGTTAACTAAAAGTTAAATTTAACGGACGACCAGCAGATCGTAAAATGCAACGTTAGAGGTGAGCTTACGATCTTCTAAATTCACTAGAATAAAAAAAAATTGTATATTGCCAAGAGCAGTAAAATAAATGGTGATATACAATAATAGCCGTAATAGATAAATTACTTTAAAGATGCAAATATGTCCTTCATGACTTGTTACAGGTGGGTGACTGATCCAACTGACGTCAACGCATTTCATACATTTCAAGCCAACGCAATTAGTAAGTATTACTTGATATTAATTCCTTTGATTAAAAATAATATTTTGTATATTCTAGAATGTAGTTGCATGTTAATATTTATATATTCTCCATTAAACTAAGAGTAAAATAAAGTTATATTCTTACATTGTTCCTATGCGAACAAAATATTACGAGTTAGGGTAGTGAGGTTTTTTATTTGTTTATATATTTATTAAATATATATATATATATATATATATATATATATATATATATATATATATATATACATTTATATATGTATGCATTTATTAATTTTTTTAATAAGGTTGAAGACTCTTCTTAATGGTCCAAAATATGCTGCTCTTTATCACCTACGATGATAAAAAGTTCTACATTACTCTCTTGCAAGCTCCGAGGACAGGAGCGAGTGAGATATCTTTCGCATTGTGTAATATTTAATTTGATTTCATTCTATTATTTAGGAAAATACGAGGGTCATTTCGGAAGTCGTGGAAACTATTTTTATCAGTCACTAAAGGTGCAGAAAACTATGTACGATTGAAAGTCGCTGGAATGTTCTACGCAATGATGGTATTAAATTGGTATTCTGGTACAAGGCGCTATGGGTAAAGGACATTGAAAGATACGTAAATAAGCATCCACACATATTTGCCAACGATGAGGAAGGGGCTGAATATCATCAGCTGTGTCCAGCGTCTATGCGCGCCACCTCTCGTCGATGCGCTGTAAGGGTGGCCTCCCTGTTTGCAAACCGCTACCACGCAGCGGCGTCTTCGTTTTTGAAATGAGATCAAAGTCACCCGGACAGATATCAGAGGATGTTCCAAAATATCCCACCCCCATGGCTGCATAAGGTTCTGACACAGGCTGCTGTGTGGCTTGTTGTATTATCGCAGAGGAGTATTAACCAATTAGTGACTAGCGGGACGTAAATGGTAGGAAAATCGCTGTTTTAATTCGTTCATGTTTAATTGCGAAAGTTTGGACTGCGAAAGTTTGAATTGCGAAATGGACAAGTTTAAACTTGTTCCGTTTGTTTAATAGACTTACACATCTTAAGAGAACATCATAAAAGGAAGCGTCGAAGACATTAACAAGTTAGAAAACTGCATACGAACGAATAGAGTAGGGAGAGTGTAATAGGACACAATGACCTCAGGACCTTCATGTGTGTTGCCAGCACTAGTTGTCAAAATGTCCTATTCTAATAAAAATCGCTCTATACCAGTATAAGCGGCTAATTCAGTCATACTCCAACGCCTTTCATCTGCTACCCAGTGTTCAATAACAGTTACTTTCATCTCTGCGTGAGCAGTCGTTGGACGTCCACTATGTGACAGATCAACAGTTGCAACGTGACCACGTTTGAAAGCCTCCACCCAACGTGCTACAGTTCGATAGGGCAACGCCTTATAACCCAATGCATCTCGAAGCTCAGCATAACACTCACGAGCATTTCTGCCAAGAAGAAACGTAATTTTTACATATGCTCTATGTTCAACTTGAGTGACACATTCGGAACATTCGGAACACAGACTCTAGGATACTAACGTGTTGTCTACCAGACTCGAGTGCATTCAGACATCATCTGGTGGTCGTATTCCGTACTGTACACACCGTATTTTCAAATGTACTATGTAGAGCAATAACCGCATATCCCGTTATTGGGAATATATAAAATAGTTGCCATGTCTTCTGAAATGACCCTTGGACAAAATGAATATATATATATATATATATATATATATATATATATATATATATATATTAGGATACGTCAGAGTAAATACAGCCCGCCAGGAAAGGCTTACCGCAGTGACACCTTGCTGGTGAGAGTGGTAGGAAAAGAAATTATGTTGGTAGCACGAGCTGCAGCTTGTAACAAATGAAAACTAAAATTGATTACTCACCTAATCATAACAGGTGCTGTAAGTTTTGTCCCCTTCATTGGTTTCCCAATGATCTGGTTGTTGTCAACACAAATGCAATTTTTAATACTGACTGACTTAACTCAGTGAGGCACTTTCGTGGCGTACTATAGTATGCTGCGCTGCCGCCAGGAACCCGTCTATCCTGAGCGACCAGGAAAGTTTATATTTTTTTAATTACCCTCTAGGTGTTAAAGACGTATTTCATTTGCATTATATTGGTAATTAAGAAGAGTATTTAACCTTATGAATAAAATAGGTATTATTTTCTTGACAATAACCACGCAAAAACGCTACGTTTTAAACTTAACGCATAGGGCTCAGAGAAAGGCTATAAGGCGATATGCAGCAGTGTTCGGCGGGAAAGCTTCATTAGATTGACTTAGCCTAACGTATCCTGAATGAACCAGCTTAGCCTAACTTAACCTAGCTTAGCCATGCATTACTTCCTGTTCCGCAATTAAAACAATCGATGCTACAACTGCACATACTTTCTCGTGTTATTTTCAATTGTTACGTTATATATTACATAAAAGTTAAATTGTTTATATCAGCATGCATCGTAAGAAAATAAGAAGCACTGTAGTGATAGTTTTTAAATTTTGCAAGAATACTTTTGAACGCCAAAAATAAAAATGTCGTAATATCATTTACCCTAAAATGTTTTTTCAAAAATAAAAAAAAATGATTCTGAGTGTATGAAAGGTCTCTAACCTGTCCATTATTCAAAACAAAATATGAAATATTGGCTGTCGATTTCACTGACACTCGTCAAATCGGTCTTGATCGAACGTCAAATTATTACCTCCCTTTATGTTTCACCGTCACCCTTTTGGTCGAAATAATGTTTCGTTAATTTTGACGATTCTTCAAGGAACGGGTATTGGATTTTTTCTCGTATAAAAGTTGATTACAAAGTCATCCAGACCCAGGCCACTGACATCACTGCTGTGAGTCTGACCGATAGGCCCTAGGGTTCTAGACCCGACGGGGGGGGGCAAATTTCTGAAACTAGCTGGACAGTTGAGTCGAATTCAGTCGCTGTCTGGAAGAAAATTCTACTGGTCGGATGCTCTGATCAGTATTTTCCGTGGTTTCTCCGATCAATACCAGGCAAATGCCGGAGGAGCACACCCTAACAAACAGGACACGGAACCTGCGCGATCTTTCCTTCCTCTTCCTTGACTTATCCTCTTACTTAAATACATAAACACTTACGTGCACTACGCTACCACACATGTCGGGAGACCAGCCAGAGGATTAGAGATTTTCCCAGCAGATGCCCCACTGTTGGGAGATACCTGGTTGAGGAAAAGCCAGCTAGCCGACAGGTACGTTGGCGCAGGAATTCACCATCCAATGGGGAAGATAAGCAACACCTCCCGAGGAAATAACATACTATACACATACGGATCTAATCACCTTAGCTGTTGATGCGCCCAGAATCACTAATCTATCAATCAATGAAACTACAGACCCTGCACAAGTTAGCCATGCGTTCTATACTTTTCGAAACTTTTCTTCGATACTTTTCGACCTCTTCTTACAAGAAAAAGTTATATATATATATATATATATATATATATATATATATATATATATATATATATATATATATAAGAAATACATTAGCTTTGATTAGGAATTCTCAATCGCCATTTTGTGCTATAACTCATTCATTTGTTCCGATAGTACGTAACATTTGACGGTCATTACAATACTAACATAACGCTAAAATTGCATGCTGTTGACAGAACAGTACGTTATTACAAAGAGTTGTGTTAGTACTAAATAAAACCGTTTTCTGAATTTCAGCGGTACCAATTGGCATCCTGCAGTTTCCATTCTATGACCTCGGATTAGAGTAAGTTTCCTGTAAGTCTTATGACGCACAACTCTCACATTTTTTTGCCATAGTTTTTAAATTGAATTCTATTTTGTGATTCTCAGATGATGTAATCAATGTAAAGAACTGAATTCTGTTTTACAGGGTCCTCAACTATGGAGCAATTGGTTCTATTCTTGGCCACGAGCTAACACATGGCTTTGACGATCAAGGTAAAAATTACCACCACCACCTCCACCACCACCACCACCACCACCACCACCACCACCACCACCACTACTACTACTACTACCATTAGTAGTACCACCACCACCACCACCACCACCACCACTACTACTACTACTACCATTAGTAGTACCACCACCACCACCACCACCACTACTACCTTAAACTAATGTTAATATTAAAATATTAAACGATCGTGAGTTGGCACAGGCACACAAAATGCGCTTAAAACCTCGCGAGTGTGATACAGCGCATAACCGGATGCCATTTGCCAGTTGTTGAAGTCTGTGCTTCCAATATTATTCATCCCCATATTATTTAGTATAGATGTGTTTTGCGTCTCTCGTATGCAACATTTCTTAATATGCAACACTATCATGCGCAATCTTTATAAATGAGGTCTCTAAAGGACGAAAATTTGGCGGTGACGTGACGAATTGTACGAATACTCTAAACTTTAAAAATGTCGATTGGTGTAGGTCGGTGAAACCTGACACGAAGTCAGCGTTTTGAGGTCCTAAAGGTGTTCGTTAGGAGTCAAATCAGGATTGTGTGCATGCCAGTCCATCACAGGGGTATTATTGTCGCCTAACCCCTCCACCACATACCGTGCAGTATGACAAGGTGGTCGATCGTGTTGAAAGATACAATCGCCATCTCCTAATTGCTCTTCAACAGTGGGAAGCAAGACGGTGTTTAAAACATCAACGTAGGCCTGTGCCGTGATAATACTACACAAAACAAGGGATGCAACCCCCTCCATGAAAAACACGATCACAGATAACACCATTTTGGACGTGTCCAGATACTTTTGATCACATAGTGTATGTTGACGTGCTATATCCGAAACCAGAGGTGCGCCACCAGCTTCTTGATTTTTGTTAAATCCCCCAAAAAACGTAAAATTCACAATTTATAATTTCACGATGGGCTTCTTTACGATTAAAACAATCTGGAGGGTAATAGCGCAATTCTGGCTTCAGATTCGTATTTAGAGCGTCAACATACACAGAGAAACACATGTAAAGTCTTTGGATCTGACCACTGTTTTTGAGTGTGTGTGTGTGCGCGCCTGTGTAATGAATCGGGTCTGATGGCGACGCCATTTTCGGAACCGCATTTGGTTTCGTTTCAGGCCGGCAGTTCGACAAGAACGGCAACATGCGGCAGTGGTGGAGCAACGCGACGGTGTCCGAGTACGTGAACAAGACCGAGTGCTTTGTGCGCCAGTACAGCCGGTACCGCCTCGAAGAGATCAACGCAAAGGTAACCCAACTTCACCGCAGTGTCCCAGCGCCGGAGCTACGCATGGGCAGACCAGGCGATAACCCTAAGATTCTTGATACAACTTCCACATTTTAACTTTATTTCTGGGTGGAGCTATGTTTCTACACTGCCTCAAGCACAAAATTGTCTAGCTCCAGCAATTATTATTATTATTATTATTATTATTATTATTATTATTATTATTATTATTATTATTATTATTATCAGCACCGAAACTGCGCATGGGCAGGCCGAGCGATCTCCAGAGGCCCCGCAAATCAAAGGGCCCGATGATGGGACTGATTTTAAAAAAAAAATTAGTAAACATTTGTAAAAGATATGAACTTCTTTTCTCGAGTTCTAATTAGTCGTAAAAATTTAGTAAACATTTGAAAAATATATTTGAACTCGAGAAAAAGTTCATAAGTCGTAATTTCATAAGTCGCGGTACAGCGGTATTTCTGTGTGATATTTCATAAAATTTTCAATTATTTTATTTTTCGTAAACGTAATTTCATAAGTCGCGGTATAGTGGTATTTCTGTCTGATTATTCATTTATGAACATTCTGACCCTCTCTGGCATCTTTCTTATCAGTGCCATACACTGCATTTTGATGTCTGAATAATTTTGCCAATTTTTCCTTCAATTATACTACCAGATCTTCACGAGTTGTAATTTGACTTTTTTAGCTTGTTTTTAAAGATTGTCCATATATTTTCAATTGTGTTTATATCTGGACTGTTTGCTGGCCGTAGCAGCACAGATTGTTCACACTGTGGAGTTAAAAAAATAAATAACATTCTTACCAACATCATAAACATGAACACAAACAATCATGTACATGAAACACAAAAACGTAGATGTCACTAGGTAGAGGTTTGAAAACAATAGGTGTCCTGCCAGTTTTATTTATAATTTCTACAATGAGTTTAACGAATTTATTGAAAAAAGTCTTGCCCTTGCACCAAAATATTTTGCACACCTCTGTGCACTACCGCACTATGTCACAAGTTTAGAGCTTGTCCCAGCTGGTAAACTTTTGAAAATTTACAAAATATTACTTTGACAAAATATTTTTTATATTGACAAAATAATTTTTAAGAACTGACAAAATAATTTTTAAAAATTGACACATTATTTTTTTTAATTGACAAAATAATTTTTAAAAAATTGATAAAATAATTTTTAAAAAATTGATAAAATAATTTTTAAAAAATCGACAAAATAATTTTAAAAAATCGACAAAATAATTTTAAAAAATCGACAAAATAATTTTAAAAAATAGACAAAATATTTTAAAAAAATTGACAAAATATTTTTTTAAATATTGGCAATTTTTTTAAAAGACAATTGCTTTTAATTGAAAAATATTTTTTTAAACCCAAAAATATAGTATTTGTTTCTTTAATGTGAGAATACTTTTCCATCTCCACCAGACAGTTCCCTTAAGAGCAGGGGTGCATGTGTGCGTGTGCGTGTGCGTGTGCGCAGGTGGACGGGCGTCTGACGCTGGGCGAGAACATCGCGGACAACGGCGGGCTGCGCGAGGCGCTGGCGGCCTACCGCCTGCTGGCGGCGCGCCTGCCCCGCGCGGAGCCCAAGCTGCCGGGCCTCGAGCACCACTCGCTCGACCAGCTCTTCTTCCTCGCCTTCGCCAACGTCAGTGCTGCGCGCCGCGCTCTCCCTCCACCTTCCTCTCCCCCTCTCTATATCTCCTTCACCCTCTTTCTCTCTTCCCTCTTTCCTTCTCTATATCTCCATCTCCCACTTTCTTCCTTTCACTCCGTCTTCCTCGAACTATATCTCCATCAACCTCTTTCTCTTCCTCTCCCCCCTCTCTCGATCTCTCGATCTCTCTCTCGATCTTTCTCTATATCTCCATCTCCTACTTTCTTCCTCTCCCTCCGTTTTCCTCTTTATTTCTCCATCTCTTCCTCTCCTCCTCTTTCCCTCTCTATACTCTCTTCCTCCCTCTTTATCTCTCCTTTTCTTCCTCTCTCTATCTCTCCCTCACTCTCCCACTTACCCTCTCTATATCTCCATCTCCCTCTTTCTTCCTCTCCCTCCATCTTTCTCTTTATTTCTTCTTCTCTTGCTCTCGCTCTTCTTCTTTCTGTCTAGATCTCCATCTCTCTGTCTCTTCCTCTCTCTCCATTTCTTCCTCTCCCTCTCGCTGTATCTTCATATCTCGTTTTCTAATTTTTTGTCCGCCTCTCTCTCCACCTCTCTTCCTGTCTCTCTCTCCATCTCCGTCTCTCATTCTCTCCTTCCCGATCTCTGCATCCCCATGTTCTTCTCTCTCTATCACTCCATCCTCATCTCTCTCCATTTCTCTGTGGATCTCTTTCTCTTCCTCAGCATACACTTCACTTATGAGACTAATGATCGCAGTACTTGATGAGCCTAAAATTAGAAATACTCTCTGTGCTAAGGTAGAAAAATTATAAAAGTAACTTTTTCATGACATGAGACACAAAATAACACAAGTAACTATTGTTTGTAAATGTTTAGAATTAGGCAAAAGGTATATTTCTCTTACAGATTATGAAAAAAACAATGGTGGCAAATTGCAATAAGACAGAAGCCAGAGAATAATTTTTCATGAAATTTGATGCTATTGCTGTCATGGAAAATTTTTAAAAAAGTGACTTATAACATTTTGCCATCTTAGCACAGCATTGTTCTTTGTGTTTGACTGTTGAGCCTCGGCAGAGATAGGGTTGCTGCCCTTTACTGCCCACGTGATCACTGCCTGCAAGATTGTTCGCGGGCAATCTGAAACAAATAATACAATTCAGAACTAAACTTTAGATATTTTTCACTCCGAAATCTATACTCTCTCGATACTTTAAACGATGGGATGTTTTGATATTGGGCATCATAAATGTATGGCGGAAGTGCTCAGGTAATACGACGCTTCGCTCTCTTTCATTTATTCATTTCGAGTTATTGACAAAGGAACGTCACTAGAAAAGCTTCTACCATTTCTTGTCACCACGAAAGCACTAGTCAGCATCGTCGCGCGGTTCTCGAACGTCAAGCATAAAGAAATTTAGAGTAGGAATGTGACAACGATGTCGATGTTTTCAAAACAATGATGCTTTTAAAGAAACATACACGTTTCAAACATTATAGCTATTAAAATACCTAGAAATGTTATGAGTGTTATTACTGCTGATGCCAAAAGTTAAAAATCGAGGGGGAGCCGGGATTCTTAAGATGAACGAAGCCGTAATAACATTAACATTTCGTGGTATGTTCAGCGTTTTACCGGTCACCATAAAATCTCAATTTTTTTGAGAAAATTTACGACATTACTGCGATATGAAACACATGAATTATGTTGTTGCGGCACGATAATCGATATCGTTGGGTATTGCTTGTGATATATCTATTTCAACAATACACTTGTATGCCGTGGCTCGAGGAAGATGGACGCTGAAATTCGTCTGTACTTCTAGAATTTACCAAATATTTATTGACATTTTTGACAGTTAGTTATGGCAACGTAACTGAAGATTCTGTGGCCGTTGTGTCCTTCAGCCCATTTGACTCTTCCTTCAGTCCTTCAATTGCAGTTGGCTAACTAGTAAATGGCTTCGACGCTTCCTTTTGGGATGTCCTCGTCCGACGAAAATATTGTTCAGCTCGAGAAATTATTGAAATTACGAAGTGCAGTGCTTCTGTGCACTTATGTAAAAATTCTTTTTTTATAATATTTACATTGAATTTACTTTTTGTGTGATGAGTATTATGTTTATTTGAAAATCGAGTCTGGCGCACGCGTACTGGCCAGAAGTTTCATTCCCGTAAGCGAGCTGTTATCGAGAACGTTTCGTGGTTTGCGTTTTATCAATTAGTTTGTTTTATATAATTACACGGTTGTGAACCATGTGAAGCCATGATGTCTTAAAGCGAGCCATGTACAAACATAAGCACTTTAGAGGTGTTACTGAACAACTGCCACGGCGGAGGGATATTTCTCTGAATTTCATATGGCGTTCACTTGTTTAGAGATCTGTCATTTTGGCTCATTCAAAGGCTGATTCTTCAAAAGTTGGCACAATGTACATGCCAGGGAGGCACTCTCCCCATTTTGAACCCCGAGTGGCGCCACCCTGTCTCATCCTTCCTTGTTGTTTGCAGGTGTGGTGCGAAGCGTGGACGGTGAGCTCCCTGCGCTACGACCTCACCAACGAGCACAGCCCCAACCACGTGCGCGTGCGCGGGGTGCTGCACAACATGCAGGAGTTCGCGGACGCCTGGCGCTGCGAGCGCGGCTCGCGCATGAACCCCGACAGCGACAAGTGCGTCATCTGGTGACGCGCCCGACGAACTACGACGCGAGCGCTTCGCCACCGGCCGACTGTCGCGCTATCTAGTGAGAAACATTGTTACTACGATGCGCTTGCGCACCGATTAGTGCGCAGTCTAGCGAGGGATGTAATAACTACGTCGCCAGGACGCAGATCTGCGCGCGATCTAGTGAAGCAATGGTGCAACTACGACGTGGGCGCTCAATCGATGAGCTTACCTGCTCGGCAAATACGAGGTGACCGCAATATATTTGCTGGTGACAGTACACTCCCTTAACAGGAGTCCATTGTAATAGGTCGCCTTGACTTTGAGGCGATAACTCACACCATTTCTCAAGCCGTAAAGAAACAAGAGAAAATTCAGGATTACTTCCAGGGGCAGTCCATAAACGCAAATTTGGAACATACTGAATACACCCCTCTCCATATAATACCCCTATAACGCACATTTGAACTCCCCCATAAATAATTACGTAACGCTACGACAACATCCCCCCGTTTAAAAGTAAAAAAATATATCCCGGTAAAACAATCTGAATTAATTTGTTATATTTTAATATATAATGATTTACATTCAGAATTAGTTGGCGATGCTGACAGCACCTAACAATAAGGGACAATTTTTAAATTAAGGAAGGACGCACTAGGGAAAATTTTCTGATTAGTGCACATGTCATGGAGAACGCGTGGACGAGTATCTACTGCGTCAACTTAATTGGATTCTAGAACACACTAAAGATCATATTAATACCCTCACCCCGTAGGTAACGCAGTGTAACGTTGTGTCAAACCCTCTCCCCTCCTTAGCGTTGAGTAATTAATGGACGACACTTTAATTCAGTACTGTGTTGAATGTGAGATTCAATGGCCGTTTTCTGCGTACTGCAATAATGTACTACTGTAATATAGTAGCCATCAGTAACATGTTTTGTCGAGAGTTGGCGACACAAAAGCAGATACTGCGCCAAGTTTCATAGTTCGTAATCGCAATTTATGGTTTCAACCACAAGACCGCCGTTGGTGTACCGGCTATTCGGTTGATCCAAATCTCGTAAAGTAGAATTATTTGTTTGTGATGTAACGTGTGAAATGTCGACTGTGTATTGTATGAATTACATTGATTTCAAAGAACTTGCTATGCCACCTACTCAAAGATTCATTTCAAGTCTACGACTAGGGGGCGCGTTATTTATTTTATTTTTCGTATAGCTTATTTTGCAGGCACACGCCATTGGCCGTAACTCTGCATCCGCGTGTTTGATCTATGCTTCCTTTGACACCTATCTCCAGCGCGGGTCTAGATGTCATTTTTTATACGGGCGTCCCCTTAAACCCCTGGGTGTGACTCGTTCTTTCCGTCAGATGTCGATGCCAGGTAAATACATCTGACCCTTCTGCTTTGTGAGATCGTCAGATATCATTTGAAACGGAAATTGCGGGAGGAATTTAATTCCTCAGTATTGCCGCACACGAAAGTTCAGCCAAGATTCGTTCGGCGAATTGGGGAGTTCAGAGGCCACCAACGAGCTAGAATATACTACATAGAGTGGCTGTCTCTATAGTTTTCGTTCACTTGGTGGAGACTCGCCGAACTTGTGGCCGCCATATTTTTTGAAGTCAAAACATTCCAGTGGTGATGAAAACTAGGTGTATCCGTCCGTAACCAGCGCCAAACGTAATGCTAGAATACTTTGTTTCCCAGAGGGCTCTGCTTTGACAGCAAAAAACATGGCGTCAATTTGCTTCAAAGAGGGAGGCGCTTCAGCCACTCAATGCAGTATATTTTAGCTCGTTGGAGGCCACTAAGCTAGTGACTCGCCCACTGCGGCCCGCTGATTTGCGTGTGTAGAAGGTCAAATAAACTATTCTTTAACGGAATGTCGATAAGTTGCAGACCAAGGGCAACCCAATGTTTCTGCTAGACATATCAGAAAAATCTTATTCCAGTGGTTCGATCCCTAAAGAACGCTCATTTCACGTCAAAAACAACAACAGAGAAACGTGGTTATCTTTAGGGAGCCAAAAAAGACGACCTGGGGAATTAAATCTGTTATGAAAATTACCCTTTTAGCGTCCTCATGGAAGTGCACTAACATTTAAAAAAGTGCAATACCCCAATTGAAAAGTTTTGAATAAACACTAGATGGTTATTTGTTAATTTCAATGTAGAAGTCGGTTGGTTAAGGAAGTGTACTGTATTTCCTCCTATAGTTACCTGCGATCGGCAGACTTTGGCCTTTGTTGCGATAGGTGACAACTTTGCAATACTCCAGAAGAGGACGCAGGGATTTTTAGGGGTTGATGTTCTCCCCTTCACTATTATAGTTACTCTTTTGCCCGTTAAACAGCAAAAGCCAGACGTGGCTAAAGTTCTTAAATTGAGACGATAGCAGAAGTTTATCGTCAACAAGTGCATTACACGTGATAACGGTCGTGTGTCGTTAAATGCTTTTCGTACTACCACCTACTTAAGTGACAAAATCAGCTAAATAACAAACACAATTTCTTGGAATACGTGTATTCATACACCATCTTTAGATACAACACACTACCTTAAAGAAAAATTGGAGTTGAATTCTGTTGTGTTAATTGTTACGAAAATAATTAAACAGATCTTGTGTAATTAGCGAATTGTATTCATTATTTAAATGCCGGTAAACGTTTCGGAAAAAATATTATCAATAATAACAATAATATTAATAATAATAGTAATTCATTTGAGCAAAAACTCTTTAGCTCATAATCGATGATGGTGAAATACTTTCATCCATACAGTTTTTGAAAACATGATCAACAATAGAAGGAAGTATCGATACGGTGACAATATCGAATCTCAAGAAATGATACTTCGAATATCAATTCGTATTATTACAAGATTTTAAATAAGAAAGTTAAATATATTTGTCTTCTTGTATTCAAAGAAATATTTTTAATAAATATTAATTTAATATACTTTTTCATCAAACTCTTAAATAAGAAATAGAAACAATATTACAAAGTGAGTAGTTGCCAGAATGCTAAGAAAGAACACGATTATAGTGACACGACTTGAGCATTCGATTTCTTGTGCAGAGTATTTCAGAACAAATGTTACCAACTTCTAAGGCATTAAGAGGAATCGAATTTCATCATACTTTGTCAGTGTGTTCGACAGCTAAGGCACTGTCGCAGTCAAGGAAATTTCAAAACTACTAAACATCTTACTACGATGAGTTGCCAACATTGTTATAAGAAATTTCTCGCCCCCCAATCAGTGACAAAAATTTACGCCCCCCTTTGAAGCCTTAGAAGATAGTAACATTTAATGAGACACACAGTAACAATCAAGTAGATTTTTTATGACACAGAATTGGTGTCGATATTACGATATCGATTCGTATGTCACAAAAGCAAATATTCTGTTTTGATTGTAGATAATTTCATTTTTAGTGTATAAATTCATTACAACTGCTTTCATTAAATGTCATATGTCAAAATATGTGAAGTCACTGAGTGCCTTTCGGTCAATCTTGAACCTATCAGGTGATACAATTTTTAATATGTAATTACTGTGTACAAACAACTGAGCAAGGACAAACTTAATTATTTCGTGAGCAAAAACGTAAGTAATTATTGAGTAATAATTAATATTACGATAAAAACTTTTGGCCTTACAATTTCGAGTGATGTATGTAAATACGAGTAAGTAATTCATCTTATTTATGACAAATGCGAAGCCAAATACCATTTTCATGTATTTGTTTTGTAAATAGCTGATTAAAATAAACAGCAAATTTATTTGCTCATTATTTACAATAACCTTTCCTGGGAAATCCAGCAGAAGACCCGAAGAAATATGGCATAAACTGGATCAGAAGAAGTAAGGTTGAAGAAAAGTTATTGAATTTTAAGTGACAAAAAGGAGGATCATATCACTTGGTTAATTCACAAACTTCATTGTCACTACTGTGATGGAAATAATTTTTACAACCCGTATAATTACGTATATACAGAGTAATATATGTAGTAGAGGGAAAATTATGTAATACTGCGGAAAATCTATTGCGAGATTTTCACGAAAATACATGTTTTGGGGACCCCTGTTACCAAAAAAAAGTGTTTTTTTTAAAACGTCCGTCTGTCCGTTTGTCCATCTGTCTGTCGGTCTGTGATCACTACTAGTGATGAAACCATACATAGTATTTTTTCCAAACTGCCAACTGTCCATCTGGCGCAAGTCGAATCTTCGAGATTTTGAAAAAAAAAAAAATCTTTAAAATGGGGAGTACTTTACATGAAGAACTCCGGGCATTGTCAACATTTTCTCAAAAACGGATCCATATTATTTCTTTAAATTTCATGTAATAATAGAGCAAAATACCCCTATAAAGGTCCAATTTGCACTGTTCATATTAATTTTCGAAAATTCCAAAAATTTTCGGGCGTCTTCATACAACTACTAAAGTTAGAGATTTTCGTTCAAATACATTTTTTTCTCCATAGTGACTTCTTTCATTAAGGTCATGTACATTTTTTTGAAAATTTTAGTTCTTTTCGGGCAATATTGGGGGCAATATTCCCATTTTAAATAATTACCAAAACAAGATATTCTCAAAAATCTCTATTTTTTGGAAAGGATAGTACTTAATGCTCTCTATAAGATGACATAACCGCCATATTGCTTTATTCTTTTGTGTTTTTCAAAAAATACAAAATTTTAATTTTTTGACTTGTCTTTAACTTTGTTATTGTTTGCATTTTGGCAAATTGTTTACATTAACGTATTTACGAGTACATGTGCTTTAAAAATATCAGATAAAGTTTCGCGAAAACTCAACAGTTTTTTGTGAAAAGTAGCTAAAAATTCCGCATTTTCAGAGACGCTCAAACGCCATTTTCTCAAAAACAGCCCCACATTTTTCTTCAAACTTTTGAACAGGTAGTGCTAGTTGCACTCTTTAATATGATGTAATATTCATTTCGGAGTATTTTTTTTTTAATTAAACAAATGTAATATTTTTGAAAGATTTCTCACACCATTAATATGCGTATTTCTAGCAATTTGTAAACACTACTATATTTGTAATTTAAAGTGCTTTAAATGACTTCAAATAGCGTTTTTCGAAAACTCGTTAGTTTTCTGTGAAAAGAGCTTCAAATTTCGAATTTACAGTGGCGCTTAGACGCCGTTTTCTTAAAAACTACTGCAAATTTTTAAAAAAAAATTCCCCTTAAGGACGAGGTTTTACTGCTTATTAATATTCATAAAATAATATTTCCGTTACATTGATAAGAAAGCAAACAATTAAGAAAATTTCAAAGAAATGTATTTTGGGCGGCGATAGACGGCAGCTGGCAAAAGATTATGGCAAGTTCGTATAGTTAGCCGAGACCAAAATAAATAGAAAACTAATTTGGGAAGGTCTGTGCCATTCTGTATCACCACTAGTTCCTTTATTAAATTAAATGGGGAGAAAATATAAATATACATACGTATAATTATATCCTTTCATTACGTACGTATATTCCATCATTAAGGTCATGTACATTTTTTTGAAAATTAATAATGTAAGCCTCCTTACCCTGGGCCAGAGGCCCTTGCCCTAATAGGGATTAAACAGGCTAATAATAATAATAATAATAATAATAATAATAATAATAATAATAATAATAATAATAGACATGCGACACGCCGACATAACTGACACCTCAGACAAAAACACCTTCCGCAACAAAGTGAACAAATGGGAAGTCAAAGCAGAACAACCAAAATCAAAACCCTACAGACCGAAATGGTCTGAAGAAAGAAAACTGGCATTCTCCAACAGAATGAAAGAATATTGGAAAATTAAGAAGAACTCCACAAAAACTAATAAGAACTCCACAAAAACGAGTCAATTTTTTCTTAACGTTTTCCATTATTGGAAAAATACGCTAATAATAATAATAATACTATGTAATAGTAATGTATATAATATAGGGAATGTTATGTAATGATAAGGAAAATCAATTTCGAGATTTAAACGCAAATACACATTGTGAAGTCCCCTGATACCGAAAAAGTGGTTATTTTCAAAACGTCCATCTGTGAACACAACTAGCGCCTAAACCACGCGTAGGATTTTTTTTCGAAATTGAAGAAACCCCTGTCCATCTGGCTCGAGTCGAAGACTTGCGATTTTGAATAACATTCTTTGAAATTTTGAGGTACTTTACATGAAGCCCTCCGGATATTTTCAAAATTTTCTCAAAAACGGCTCCAAATGTTTTCTTTCAATTTCTTTTAAGAATAGAGTAACATACACTTACAAAAGTGGCGTTAGTCCGATTTTAACGGTTAACTCTGAATTATCGAACATTTTGAAAGCATGATTTTTGTCTATTATTTCCTACAACTACAAAATTAAAGATAGAGATTTATCCTTAAAATAAAATTTGTTCTCCATAGTGAATTCTTTCATTAAGGTCAAGCAAATTTTTTTAGTAGTTTTTACGTAATTTTGCAAGCAATATACGCAATTTTAAAAAAATACACAAGCAAGACTTTCAGAAACGGTTAAACGCCATTTTCTCAAAAATGTTTCCAAAATAAGTAAATCAAGGTTAGTGTATGAGCTGGCAAGAGAAACCTTTCTGAAAATGGATTTAAGGCTTCTACTACTCCTTCCTCATACAATAGCATTACAATATGCTGTCAGAAAAGCAGAAGAAGAAAAGGAGAGATATGGCCGGAATTCTACGCCACAGAATCGATGACAAACATAAAATGGACAACGACAAACTATGAGATGCGACATGTGGTCACCAGGCTGGCAGTTCACGGTTTCCACTTTTTACTTTGCAAAACAAAGTACCTTCCACGAGCCACAAGAAACTTGCGTGTGCGAACTTTGTAGGCTAACCTGTACTCGTTATCATATTGAGTGGTGCAAACAAAGGAAATTATCTATAAATGATTACGCTACAAAAACAATAGAGCTGCAATAGTAAAACTCGTATCTTGAGTTAGAAGCAGATGCACATCTGTGCACATTTCAGTTTTTTATTAAAATACAACGTGCAGGAAAATTTGAACCATTAGCACAGCACTGCAAACCACATTAGGCAGTTGATTGTTTTAGTTCGTGGTGTTTAGAATTAAAATATAATTTAATAGAGAAAATGGTAAAATACAACGGAAGGCTTAATGAAAAGTGGCAAATATATTTCTTGACTCTTATATTCTGACTTTTTACCGAATTGCAGGCAGAAGTTGCAAATGATCAGCGTTCTGATTACTAGGAAAATCGCAACAGAGCCTCAGAAAATACAGATTCCGAATTAATTTGGGATACACACTTCCAATTATTTTTGCCGCAGTATTCCTGTCAACACATTTGATTTTGAAGAAACAAAAGATGTCATCTCCGTCAACAAAGTATACTACGTTGACGGAGATGACATCTCTTATTTCTTCATGTGATGACGTCAACAATACTTCATCAGAATTCCCACATTACATTTGATTTTATCATGCTACGCCACCCAATTGTACGAGTATCACATTTTGGTATATTCAGGAGTGATTTTTATAACTCCTATAATGATTATAAATATCAAAGGGTTTGTTATTTTCCTTTCCTTGCATTTGAACAAGAAATCGTGACAAAATTGAGCTAGAGGACTTCGACAAGAGCGCCATCAGGGGCCCAATTGGACACTTACGTTGTTCAAAAGGTCGTCCCAAATACAAACGATCTCTTGCCTGTGTTGCGTGAAACAAGCGGCTGGAATTGGGGTGCAATATCTCTCCGCAAAGTATTACCCAAAATGTGCTCTTTTTGGAAGAGTATAAAATAAAAGAACGCTGCTCCTGGAGAGAGCAGTCATTGTAGACTGGAGAGCCGGATATATTGTGAAAATAAAGCACTTGAGGGTAGAAAACAGAGAGGTATTGCATTTGGATGAATCATGGATTGCCACCAACTTAATTGGCGGCAAATGCTCATCAAAGTAATTGGTGTTACTGGTTGGGGCAGTAATTTCCAGAATTGGGTCGAAAACGTGAATTATCTGGAAGCCCAATTCACATTGAGGCAAAGTCGACCACGGATAAATTAATTCAGAGAATTTTGAGAAGTAGATCCGATCACAGGTTCTTCAATATTTCCCTTCTGCTTCTGTTATCGTGTTAGACAACGCCTAGTATCACTGCAGGCAGTGCGACAAAATACCGCCCAGATATGACACAAAATTACAAATGATTCAATGGTTCGCTAGAAAGGGTATTTCATGTGATGACACATTAATAAAGAACGTTCTCTATCAAATTATTAATGGAAATGCACCAACCCAGAAATCCTAAGTTATAAATGTTCAGGCAGCAGAGAAAGGGCATACTACCATTCGTTTGCCTCCCCATAATTGCGAATTAAACGCAATAGAATTAGCATAGGCCAAAATCAAAGGACCTTTTAGAAAACGAAACATCACACGAGACATGCCCCTTCAACATTTACGGGAGTTTGTAGTTTCAGCTTTCTCTTCAGCCATTCCATCTGACTGGGAGGGATAGTGCTTACACGTTCAGAAGCTAGAAGAAGAATATTGGAGGAAAGATGGAATTGAAATGTCGATGACATTATGATAAATGCCCCTTCTGATTCGAATGAGGTGTTGGTTGAAGAGATTAGCCACTTTTTCCGGTTTACTTTCTTTTGTTTCATTACCGTTTAAAACAACATTCTCTAGAAAGTACCGAGATGATGTGGTCGTATTTTTTACGATATTCCACATTGCTTTAGTTTTGTTACTAGCGTTCAAAATATTCTGATTATTTTTTATTATTTTGCCTGAACTATTACTTCTCTTAAAATTCTTTTGTATTCTCGAGAGTACAAATAGAAACCGAGTGTTACGTTATGTTTAGAAATGAAGTAAAGCGTACGTTTGTTTTTACATGATGTTTTAATTCCTTGTGTGATCCAAGTATTATTTTTCCGTGAAACATTTTCTCCTTTTGAGAGGAAAGCATGCGTTAAAGTGAAATAAAAACTTTGAGAGAAATATACTATATTATCCATTTGTGTCAACAGCGTTATAAACTGTGTTCCATGATTCCTTTAGCAAGTAGTTCGTAAATACTTTTATGTTAACTTTAGTAACTGTTCTGCACACGCGTGTATTATTTATTGTGTCAGTGTTCATGTTATTAGTAACTGTAAGATTGTGTGCAACGTGGTCACTGTAACCCAGGTTAATTAGTTTTTATTTCATATCTAGTTGTGCTTTTGTGAACTATAATTTGACCTATTGCTTTTTGTGATATAAATGTATTCCGTGTAGGTACTTCGTAGAGAGTAAGGACACACATTCGAGTAAGATAACGCTCTCGCTCCGCCCTCCTTCCCACTTCCCGCCACAGAGACCTCACCGCAAACGACGGAAGGAGCCCTGGTGAAGATTGCAGTCCCAATGGGATTGAGTGAAAACAATGTTCTCATTCCTTTTTACGAATAGTCATAATCACCAACAACTACAGAAAGTGACTCGCCAATATCGGGAGAGGTGGCTTAGGGCATCAGCCGATGACACTACAGTGCCGCTGATCGGGAGGGATGGGAATCATTTCCGTTTTCTATTAATCTATGGGAATCTTTTCCATTTTCTGCGTTCGTGGGCTTCCGCGGCCGGAGTCAATGCATTCTTGGCTATCCGGGATGAACAGCGACTCGGTCAATTGTGCTGATGTTTCGGCCATCTTGCTGTGGCCTTCTTCAGAGCTATACTGCTGACAGGTATACACAGCAAGATGGCCGAAACAGCACAATTGACCGAGACCCTGCTCATCCCGGATAGCCAAGAATGTACTTTCCATTTTCTATTAATCTATGGGAATCTTTTCCATTTTCATTATTCCCAAATACTACTGTCGTGTTAGCTGAGAGGGCAAAACGAGTCTTTTGTTGTAAAGAATTGCGAGATAATGTGAGGCGCGCCGCGTCAAAGAGGTCTACCCACGTTGACATAAAATGGAGTTATAGAGCTTTCAGGTTTTACCTCAACATTGATACTTTTTTTCTAGTAGATTATTTATTGGATTTAGTTTATTGGCTTTAAAATATTATAATTTGTAATTACATTCCAAAGTCAAAATATTACTGGGTGCTATAACAATGTATACAAATGTACAATAAACACTGAAATAAATGGACAGAACTGTTGCAGACATTTTAAAAGTATATTTAATGTCAAGGTGATTTAAAGGCGGGAAAATGGTAAAAATGGTTAATTTTTTTAACTGCTGCGCAGCAGTCGAAAAATCTTAAATAAATTCACAATTTGTGTTTTAGATTTTTGAGAATTTAGATTTCTTTTGGAATTTTTTCGAGCAAGTTTCAGAGCTCTAAGACACATGATAAATTGTTTTTTAAAAATATTTTTTCAAAAATAGTTTTGTGCGTTTGAATTTGTCGCTTAAAAAATATCAAAAAATGTAGTATGAATTATTTTCTTATTTTTTTCCAATGACGTAAAATAGTGGTAAGTTGACAATAAAAATTAAAAAAATACTTTTTTGGCTGTTAGAGGGGTGTGAGTGGTGAGACGGTGCTAAGAAAATTTTCAAAAATATTTTTATGTTACAATTATAGTGTAACTGCTCATATTTCATTTGGTTTCGTGTAAATTTTTATAAAGGGTACCTCCATCTTATCCGGAGGTAGCCTTTATACTGAGTGATCTCAAGGAGGTACCAATCTAAAGCACATTTTTAAAATGCGATTTTTAAGTTTTCAATTGTAACCGTTGAAGGTTACGTCATTTTGGTTCATTGATTGTTGGTGATTCCGGACGTGTCAGTTACTAGGGTCATTAGTCTCGTAAGTGCAGTGAATGTATTTGCTCAGGAGGTAGCAGTGGTCCTCCCCCGCTGTACGACGAGATTCGGTGCCAAATTACTGTCAGTGAGCGGGTGTTCCCCAACCAGGTATCTTCCACCAGCGGGGCACCGCCCAAGCCGGGACAAGGTCTAAGCTCCCGACCAGTCTCTCGGCATGTGCGGTAGTGTAGTGAATGTTAGTGTAAATAAGGGGTGAGGATAAATCAAGGAAGAGGTAGGAAAGACCACGCGCGGGCGGTAGACCGTTTGTTCGGGTACGTACTGCTCCGGCATTCGCCTGGTGGTGATCGGAGAAACCACAGGAAGCTACCGATCAGAGCAGCCGGCCGCTAGAATTCTCCTCCAGACAGCGGCTGAATTGGACTTAGCTACGTAAATAGTGCCTAATATCCTTCCATCGTCGGGTCTCGAACCCAGGACCTTGCAGTCAGAGGGACTACAGTGACATCAGTTGCTGCCCTGGGGCATCTTTCCCGGTAGTACGTTATTTTGGTACTTCTCACATGTTTCTTCATTGACGTTCAGGCTCTACGGTAAGAGTGGTTGGCTTGAGAAGAAATTGCTTTCATGATTTCTTTCAAATTTTATATGCAAACTTATTTGGTTTGAATGTATTATAAACCAACTACTATAAGTTATCTCATAAATCAATATTTTTCTGAAAAAATAACATCTTTGATATTGAGTTGAAAATAATTCTGCAGTGCTTATAATTTTAACGCTTGTGTGAAATGCGAGGTTAACAGTGCAACGAACTGGTGGAATGAATGCAAGCAAGCTCTTAAAAATAGATCTCCCTTTCGGGTGCAAAGTTTGAAATTTTTGAACAACTTCCTATCTTCATTTTCTGCCTATTTTAATATGATCAAAGAGACCCATTTCGTTATTGGATTACTTATAACACAAAGTGAAAGGGATTTCTTCTTTAGACTACATCCATTGCATTTTCTTGCATTCATCATTCTGATTGTTCCTTTTTCCTTTACACTTTCTTTTCTTTCCTTTTTACTTTCTCGTCCTTACGAAGGTACAACGTAAGAAGAGGAAGTTATGTAATCCTGTGCCGGAAAACGGAATTTTGGTAGAAAAGCTCTTATTGGCAGGCCCTGGTGTCGAAAGTATGGATAAATCGTGCTGATATTTATATAGTAAATTATTTACTTTAACACGTGGTGTAGCCAGCCGTGTCTTGTGGGTTCTTGATACCAAAAAAATTAATTGACGGCCAAACGTCTGTCTGTATTCACCTGTCCGTCTGTGTAAAGTCAATGCTGGCGACTGAACAGTGTAGCCGATTTTCTCCGAAATTGATATTCCGAAATGAATATGGCCGATATCGCGGTCCCTAGAATTTGAAACCCATATTTTAATTTTAGGGCTACTCTACATAGAGCCCCTATGATGTTTTCAAAATTTTCAAAGAGGGTCAAATGTTTTGATTAAATTTTGTTACCAGGAAAATAACGCTTAAGGTATGTTAAGAGTTAAAGGTTAATGCTCCAGTTCATTTATATACCAGATTTTTTGAAAATTGTAAGGGGGAGTTTTTTGGGTGTCTTCCTACAACTATAATATTGAAAATACAGATTTTTTCCCTAAACAAAGTCTCTCCCTTGAAGACATCTTGAAATACGTTCATGTTCAATTATCAATAATCGTCACATAGGAAGTTACATTATCAAGTTGTAATAGTGACTGATTGATAGGACGAGTTCTCGTGAACGGTGGAGTTGGCAAAGCGACTTCTCGTGACTTCCAAGTTGTGCGTTTAATTATAGTTATTGTTGTGCATCCACATATTGTGTTTTGGGTCGCTCCTTGTGATAAAGTGTTCGCTGTGATAACACCTAGGTTACAAGTATATCCGGATACAAGTATAACTATACAGTGAAGTGTATGTAAACGTATATAGTGCAATATAAATATTTAACAATTAGTGAAACACAAAATGAAACTGCTGGCCTCGGCCAGAGCATCCGTGAAGCAATACTAACTTACAACGGAACAACATCCGTTGCAATGCAGTTAACCGATCCACCGCAGCTTACGACAGAACAACAGCTTCAATGGCAACCCCATCAACAAATGCAGCCACACCCCTGGCCTCAACCATCGCAGAACGGCTGCACGGCATCATTAACACCCGACAACATCTTAGTAGTAAGTACGCCAGGGCAGCAGCCTTCATGGCACCCTTCACAAGCACAGCACCAGTCCTGGCTACAAGGAAAAGAAAAAGGTGACTTTGAAATGTCTACAACTTATAACCACGGAGAAGAAAGTAATGAAGAATGGCAACTAAACATACGTAAACGTAGACGACGAAGTGATGGTAATCAATTTAATATTAACCTACCGACATTAAAAGAACAAGTGATTCCTCTACAAAATAAGTTCACCCCACTAATGAACGAAAATCAATTTCAAAATGAAGCGGCGAGGAAAGAATCACATTTTTCTATCCCACCCATATTTATACCTGGCATTACAAATGTACCAAAATTGATTGAAATCCTAAAGCAAAAAGTAAAACAAGAAGACTTTACATACAAAATGTACAATAACGAAATAAAACTAATGCCACGCACAGTGGACGCGTTCCGATTGCTAATAAAGCTCCTCGACGAAAAAAAGGCAGCATATCATACTTATCAACTCAAACAAGACAGAGCTTTTAGAGTTGTACTCCGATACCTACATCCCACTATTGATAAAGACGAAGTTGTAAGAGAATTAAAAACCCTCGGACATACAGTTCGTAACTTACATAACGTGCGGCATAGACTAACTAAACGCCCACTCTCACTTTTCTTCGTAGATCTTGAACCAAGCCCAAATAATAAAGACATCTACAAAATAGAGAAACTCGTCAATGCCATCATAAAATTTGAACCTCCCTACAAAAAGAAAACAGCCGTACAGTGTCACAGATGTCAAGAGTACGGACACACAAGGTCTTACTGCAGAGAAACCCCTAAATGCGTAAAATGTGGTGAAGATCACTTCACTGAAGACTGCAAGAAGGATAGAAATGCACCAGCCGTATGCGCTTTATGTTCTGATAATCACCCTGCCAACTACAAAGGATGCCCAGAATACCAGAAATATATGAAAAGCAGAATTCAATATAGAAAATCCACATTCCAAAATCCTATTTTAAATCCTAAAGAGAAGCAAACAGTACCAAACGCCTCAGATTTCCCTCCATTACCCATTCACTCCCTCCAAAATAGCACTTCCAATCCCAACCCACAATCAGTAAGGAAACACGAGCAACCTCATGATAGTTCAACCTATTATCCAAATCCTAAACCAGTATGGAATATAAGAAATTACTCTAATCATGGAACTACAAACGACCAAGAAGACCTCAGTCAAATCCTTGATAAAGCCTTTCAGAGATTCGAAAACATTTTGAAACAGCAATCCGCGCAAATTAATACCCTTCTTAATTTAATCACTACACTGATATCCAAAATGCGTTACGTGGCGGGAAAAATAAAACTCCTTCTCTGGAACGCTAATGGTATACTCCAGCATCGCCGAGAGGTAATAGCAATTCTCACCGAACAAGCCATAGATATCATGCTTGTATCTGAAACACACTTCACAGATAAAAGCTATCTTCAAATTCCGGGATATGAAATCTACACTACTGAACATCCGGACGGAACTGTGCTCGGCAGAACGGCCGTTATCATTCGTAAAACGATCAAACATCATGAGCTTACCGAATACAAAACAGAAGAAATTCAGGCCACCTCCTGTAATGATTACAGAAAACGGAAGACCACTAACCCTAACAGCAGTTTATTGTCCTCCGAAACACAAAATAAAGGAAGATCAATTTACTACGTTTCTAAAAACGCTTGGACGGAGATTCATAGCCGGCGGAGACTACAACGCCAAACATCAACAATGGGGCTCACGTCTCAATACCCTAAGGGGGAAGAATCTACTTAAGGCAATAAACAAACTGAATGTTATGACACTATCAAGAGGAGAACCTTCATACTGGCCCACTGATATGAACAAAACGCCTGATCTTCTAGACCTTTTCTTAGCAAAAGGAATAATACCTGCAACAATCAAGATTAAAATCAACTACGACCTTAGCTCCGATCATACGCCAGTAGAGATGACCATCTTTTCATCCGTTATTGAGCGCAGATCACCACCTAAACTTTGTAGTAAGTTTACTAACTGGGAAAAATTTAGAATATACGTTAACAACTCGTTAAGCGTAAATATGCCTCTAAAATCAAGTAACGATATAGATACTGCAGTTTTACATCTAAGAGAGGTTATACGAAACGCTGCCTGGAGAGCAACACCAAAATCTGAAATAATCAAGAACTTACCGTATCCCAAAGAAATTAGACAAAAAATAACTGAAAAACGCCGACTTCGTAGAATCTATATGTACACCAGACAGCCTGAAGACAAAAAGAAACTTAACGCATCAGCCCAGCAACTAAAAAGAGAACTAAAGGAGTACCAAAACACCAAATTTTCCAATTACGTAAACTCCTTGACACCAACAGCTATAACCAATTACTCACTGTGGAAAGCAACAAATAAAACCAATCAGCCACAACAACACATCTCGCCTATTAGAAGACAAGATGGCACTTGGGCACGAAGTCCTGAAGAAAAGGCCGAATGTCTTGCAATACACTTTTCCACAGTATTCCAACCAATAGCAAAACGAAGTTTTACGGAAAATGAGGTAATAGAAAGTTTACAGGCTCCTCTCCAACAGTCGGCACCCATCAAGGAGTTCAATTTATGCGAAATAGAAGAAACCATTAAAAAGCAAATAAATCCTACTAAAAGCCCAGGACATGATCTCATAACTGGTACAATATTACAAGAATTACCCAAGGAAGCGCTATCATTCGTCACATCCATCTTTAATGCCATTATAAGCGAGAGCCACTATCCGACTCTCTGGAAGTATGCACAAGTGATAGCCATAGCGAAACCTGGAAAACCTGCTACAGACGTTGCATCTTACAGACCAATAAGTCTTCTCCCAGTTTTATCCAAGGTATTTGAAAAACTACTTTTACAACGGCTCAAACCAATAACCAATAATATAATACCAGACTTTCAATATGGGTTTCGTGAAGGTCACTCAACTATAGATCAGACACACCGAATAGTAAATAAGATATCTCAAAGTCTAGAAGAAAAGAAATATTGCTCAGCTGCTTTCTTGGACGTACAGCAAGCATTTGATAGGGTCTGGCATGCAGGCCTGCTATTCAAAATCAAACAATTACTCCCGCACTCACTCTATTCATTTTTTAAAACGTATCTATCCAGCCGCTTTTTTCAAATTAAATACCAAGATGTTTTCTCTGGATTTAAGCCACAGACAGCAGGCGTCCCTCAAGGAAGTATCCTAGGACCAATTCTGTATGTAATCTATACTTCTGACTTACCAACAACAGAACACACAATGATGGCTACATTTGCTGATGACACAGCTATTTTAGCTGTCGATGAGGACTCAACTCGAGCATCGCAACACCTGCAAGCGCATCTGGACAAGATAGAAGAATGGACGAATCAATGGAGAGTAAATATAAACACAGCAAAATCACAACAGATTACCTTCTCACTTCGAAAAGAACAGTGTCCCAAAGTGAAATTAAACTCATCAGAACTCTCAGTAACAACCGTTGTGAGGTATCTTGGCTTACATCTAGACAGTCACCTAACCTGGAAACCTCACATCTTGAAAAAGAGGAAAGAATCACAACTGAAATTAAGCAAATTATCATGGCTACTTAACCGAAGGTCTAAGCTCTCCTTATACAACAAAATTTTAGTGTACAAGACAATAATCAAGCCAATATGGACTTATGGAATCGAACTCTGGGGAACTGCCAGCAAGTCAAACCTGGAGATCCTGAGAAGGTTCGAAACAAAAACATTGAGATATATATATGCAACGCCCCATGGTTCGTCACCAACAATAATTTGTACAAAGATTTGAACATCTCAACAATGTCAGAGACTATTTCGGAGAGAAGCAAGAGGCATCAGATGAGACTGGAAAGCCACCCGAATCAACACTCAGTGAACATGTTGGACAGTAGTGAACATGTGTATAGGCTAAAGCGTGAACATATTCTACACTTACCGTTTAGATTCTCTTCATAGCAACTTATATCATGTATACCATTTACTAATTGTTCCAAGTGAACAGATTGTAAATTAGCAGAATTGAAAATAAAAATAAAAAATAAAAAAATGTTCAATTATTCGACAACATGAGTAGTTTGATGTAATTTTGTCTGAAATATGGGCAATTTAAAAAGGTAGCAATTTTTTTCTCAAAAGCTGCTTCACAGTTTTTTTTTTGAATTTTCTACTCGTATGTAACAAAGCACGGTAAAAATACGGTGCTATTTTCAGCTATCTATCCGTTTTTTCGAAAATTACAAAAAGTTAACATTTCGTAACTACAAAATTTAAGTTAGATATTTTCTCGTCAGACAAAGTCTGTCGTAAAAAATGAACTCTTTACAAAAATTCATGTACAATTTTTTTGAAAAAAACAAAAACGAGTAGTTTCCGCGAAATTTGCCATTGAAATTTATGCAATTAAAAAAAATATTTTCTCCTAACGATATCCAAATTTTTTCTTTATATTTTTTCAAAGATAATTAAAGAGACGTTTAAGTGAATGGCATGGGTCTCATTTTCGATGAACTCTCTGAATTTTCGAAAATTGGCAAATAGAAATAATGCGAGAAAGTATGTACTATTGTAGCACCACTAATTACGATTTGTTGTGTTTCTAACTGCATTTGACTTAAAGTCACTTTTTAAGAGGGCTTTCTTCGAAGCACATTAAAAAAGCATGCTCTCGAAGCAGCACACTCTCAAAATAGCACGCTCTAAAAAAACAAGACTCTCTGTTTCTTGCATGCATATGCGACTCTTGTGCATGAGTCTTCTTTCGCCATCGATGAAAATTTGTGGATACACAGATGAGATGCACACTCTTTCATTAAATTCAAACGACTAGCTTAATTATTTTTCTATATAAACAGTCTGTTTCAGCTACATTTTCATCTTCAGTTCTTACCGTTACAGTGGATGATGTTTGCATTAAAATCTTCATCGCACTATTCGTTCTCCTCGCATTATTCTCTCTCCAATCTTTTAGGCGTTTAGCTCTCATTGATTTTTACTCACTGTGAATTTATTTCATAATTTTATCCCTTTTTCTACAACAAATGTCAAATGAAAATCAGAGACCACAAAGGCAATATATTCTTCTTTTTCGTCTTATTTTGGTCCCCTTTTCTTCTACCTTCTCTTTCAATTTGCTACTTGTTTGTAGGTCAGTCCTATCGAATTCGTCAAAATCTTTCTCGAGATGTCACAACGTCTTCGCCACATCCTGCGAAATGGCACCCGTGCAGGAAGTGAGGGTTTCCTTCCACTCCGCACTCAGCCGCAGATTCGCAAAGCAGGACGTTTCTGGGCAGGTCGCACGACTTCAGTTCTGCCGCGTCGTTCGCCCATCCAGCGTTTGGGAAGAACGCATCAGCGTTCCTGTACATCCAAGATACGTTTATTAATTGTAACTAATTTCTACGCGATTTCAGTGAGAATCGCTATCCCCGACGCGATTCCTACCTCCCAGTATCTAGGACGCTCGCCATGAGTTCCGTTTTTGTATATCCGTCTTCCAGGAAAATCTCTGCAATTATTCAGTGTGCTCAGAAATCTTTCCTGGAAGAGACCTTGCACCAAACATTTGTTGTCTGAGAACTTTGAATAGCGCGTAGTGCAAGTGCACAGAAGAGAGCAGGGTGCATAAAAGAGAGCAGAGTGCACAGAAGAGAGTAGAGCGCACAGAAGAGAGCAGAGCGCACAGAAGAGAGCAGAGCGCACAGAAGAGAGCAGAGCGCACAGAAGAGAACAGAGTGCACAGAAGAGAACAGAGCGCACAGAAGAGAGCAGAGTGCACAAAAGAGAGCAGGGTGCACAGAAGAGAGCAGGGTGCACAGAAGAGAGTGGAGTGCAAAACTGAAGCGCGAAGTCGCATTTAACCCCAGCGCCATTCCCTCTTCGACCCTCTTCACCACCATGTTAGCACAAGTCTTGCTCGCTGTTCACCTGGCGCTCCTAGCGACAACTTCGAGCATTGTGCTAGAACGTGAAAATGAAATAGTATGGAAGTGCTGCGACGTGTACCAGATGCTCTCAGAAGACGGAAAACGGTGTGTAGACGCAAATTGGCCGAGGAACTTCTCGATTAAAAGAGACGCGGACGGCGATGTGATCTCTCCTCTGGACAGCGATTGGTTGCGGCGCTGGCTACCTCCGGGTTTCCCGCTACACGTCATCGGCGCTGTGTTCTGTAATAGAAACGCGTTGATTAAAAATGGGGTTATCTCTTCCGTAAACGCGACTTCCCTTTCGAATCAACCACTGCTTCAAAACGAGAGTTTCTCCGAGGATATCGCCCTCTTCCAAGGACATGATTATATCGTGACGCTTAGGAAACGAGGAGGATACAGCGAGCCCTACTGCATGGACGCTGCGCTGCCGCCCCTGGGACCCTATGCGGTTTGGCACAGAACTCCTTGCAGTAAAAATAAATGTACGTATAAGTGCTGCGAGAACTGGAGACTATTGACGAGCAAAGGCAGCAAATGGACGTGTGAATTTGATGATAAAGGCCACTGGGCGATAAGAAAGATTACCCTCGACATTCGGCCATATAAATTCCAGTTGTCTGTGATGTACTGCGATCGACAGAGTCTCTCGCCTTTAGAGAAGCGGCATGCTCACCTGTCGCCTCACGCAGGGGACACCAAAGAGCTGTATTTCTCCTCCGCGCACACGTGTTTGGACTTCACCCGCGGCGGCAACGGCCGCTTAGGCGAAGGGACCTTTTATTGCGAGTTTTCGCGCATTACTAGAGGCGTGTACTGGCTGCTCCGCCCGTTGTGCGTTCTCTCTGCTTTGCTGCTGTTGGCGTCGCTGATAACTATAGGATGCGTCAAGAGCATGCAACGAACAATGCACGGCCGTTGCCTTGCCAACCACGCTGCTTGCCTATTCGTTTTTAATATCGGCCAGATTGCGTATTACATCGCAATTAGTGACCGATTGGATGAAAGAGGAAAAGAAAACACGCCGCCAGATCTTAAGAACGTTTGCAAGTATTTTGGTGAGTATATTCACATAAGACATACATATTAATATCTACGAGATATTATGTTTATGTATATATATATATATATATATATATATATATATATATGTATATATATATATGTATATATATATGTATATATATATATGTATATTTATGTATATATATATGTATATATATATATATATATATATATATATATATCAACACGTGGGACTACATTATTTAATGATAAGCTTCTCTGTGTTTAAAATCACGTTGCACGTAGTCACACCACGGTATCTCATTAATTAACAATTGAGATAGTAAATTGAGTTTTTAACACGGCTTGCGAAAAGCTCATTTTCTCGTGCTTATTTCTTGTATGCAAAACAGCTATTTAATATCAAACTAATAGTGTGTGTTACAAAGCATGTGCAAAACGTCTTTCGTACACTACATGTTAAACTAGTGGTGCTAGACAATGACACAGTCTTACCCGTATTAGTTCTATATTTTTTTGGTCTCGGCTACCTATTCGGACTTACCACATTCTCTTGCCAGCTGCCATCAATCGCCGCCCAAAATTTATTTTTTTGAAGTTTCTTAATTTTTCTGTTTCGTAACAGTAGAACGGAAATATTATTTTAAGAATATTAAAGAACAGTAAAATTCATTCTAAATGACAAATATCTTTGGACATTTTGGAGACTATTTTACAAAAAAAACTGCATTTAAGCGCTACTGTAAATTCGAAATTTGAAGTTCCTTTCCACAGAACATTTTTGAGTTTTCAAAATGAATATTTTGGCTATATATTGTTAGGCTACTGGCATCCCAGTTGTTCGGCAAGATTCAAGAGATCTCCTTGACGGTGCGAGGCCGTGAAATGCCGAACATCTCTGCAAAAGAAGTTGCCTGTGAAACCAGTCTCATACATCACATGAGGAACACCGTTATATGTTATTTTCCTATACTTATTCACTGAGAAAATTCATATTATTTTTGACACTTCTACATACCATAGGAAGTTTTAACATTTACTTTGACACATCTGCATATAGCACAATCTAACATTTCACTAACGAGTATGTCCTTTTGTGTACAGCTCTGTCGATGTACTTCGTGCTGACTGCTGCCTGGTCTTGGCTGACTCCTCTGTGTGCAAACATGGCGACGGGCTTCAAGTAAGAAACATGTATTATTTTCCAAACGAAATGTATTCAGTTTCCTTCAGCTTCGTGTAAGGTATCCTGTCGGTTTTCATCTTCTAATTACCTTTTTCACGACATCTCAAAGAATTTCTTTTTTCTTTATTGGCTCACGTAGCACAAAACAACGGAAGTACAATCTCTTGTTCCAGTTAGAATAATAAAACCATTAAAATCACCTAATCATTTAATATTCAAACAATTAAAACTTGAAAACTGAACAACTAAAAAATGGAAGAACATTTTTGTTAAAAGTCTCGTTCCCCAAAAAATGTAATGGTTTGCGTCAAAAACAAATGATCGTAACAGTAATTCAGCCTTCACTCTCTCGTATAATTAATTATTACGTTCTCGCCCGCAACGAGCTTGCGAAATGAAGAGAAAGTATTGCAATGTTGCAATGAAAAGTGGTCATATGTTGAAATAGAATTTAATATTGGTCCTAGAATTGAAAACGTCCATAATCCTTAGTCATATAGTGTTAATCCTAAGTTGATCATTCTCCGTTAGTGCGGCACTGACTCTCAGACCGGGCCTTCCAAAAATCTGATTTATTTTTATGACTTTTGGAGTGGAATGGCTGTACATTCTTGTAGCACCTCCGGCTGTTTTGAATTCGCACGTGAATGAGATATTGTTAATATTTGATAGGTGATCGTAGTGACAAGACCCTGCAACACGGTCCCTGAGACCGGGCACACTGTTAGTGTTGTGAGTGAGTAATTTATTCATATTTATTGGGCCTGATTTTGGTGAGTGGTTCGAACTTTCACATTGAATTATATTGTTATTTATTGTTATATAATATACAAAACAAAATTCCAGTGTCAAAAGTGCAAGAAAATCATATGCCTTCAGCACAAAAAGAATTGTTGGCAGACTGAATCTATGTGATAAACAGTGGTATCCATCTATGGTAATCTCTGTGGTTAAATGACATTATTACTAGTTAAGCTAGTTAACATGTTTCAACTAAAACGTTTTACACAACTGACTCAACAGGACGTTTAAACCACGGTATTTTTATGCTGTTCATGTATTCTCATCTCTATTTCTAATTCGTTTATATTTTTATTTAAGCTATTGGTCTTTTTTCTTGTGTGTTTATTAATTAAATCGGAGAGAACAAAAACGTTCGATGTCCAGGAGCTTCAAATTTTGAAGAGCAAACAAAAATATTTTAATTTCTGGACATCGCACATTTTTTCTTAGCCTTAACAGTTGAAAAACAGAGGTCATAGACAACGAACTTTTGTGCATGTAAAGTTGAATTTATATTTTAAGAACAATTTCCCACTTTTCACTCTAAACCGGAAAAATGTGACATCGAACCTTTTTGTTTGTTGTGATTCAATTGTTACTTGAAGGTCTATGTGGTATCTGATCCATTGTTAACGTTCCCATTTTATTACGCATAGGAAACTCGTCTCAGAGACCAGCCACACTGTTCCTGACCTTTTATTTCGCCACACTTACCAGGATTAATATAGTAAATTATTTCCTCTAATATGATGTTAACTCAGAAAAAAATATGGTCCTTGGTAAAGAAGAATCTTCCTAAGGATGGGATGATTTGACAGCTAGTGCTGGCAACACAACTGGACGATTCTGTGGTCGTTGTGTCCTTGAACTTAATAGACTCTCCTTCCTCCATTCGTTCGTTTCCAGTTGGCTAACTTGTAAGAAGCCACGACGCTCCCTGCTGTGATGTCCTCGTCCGACGAAAATATAGTGCGCCACGAGAAATAATTGAAATTAGGAAGTGCAGAGCTTTGTGCTCTAATGTAAACATTCTTTTTTTTTATAAAAATTATATTGAATTTAGTTTTTATGTGATAAGTATTATGTTTGTTTTAAAATCTAGTCTTGAATGTGAGATGCGTAGTTGAGACGGTCCACGTGTTCCGGCATTGTGCTGTGTTCGGCATTGTTCTTTTATTGAATGTGATATTACGTTAAGACATTTTCCCACTTATGTAAATAAATTTCTATATTTCCCGGACTCGCTTGCGTGCATATAACTAAGCGAAACTCAAGACATCTCTTTATTGATGTCTCGCGTGAACCGTAAACAAACACTACGAAGGGGCGTAACTAAACAGCTGACGCGGCGGATGGATACTTCTCTGAAGTACACGTGATGTTCACTTGTTTCCCGATCTGTCAAATCATCCCATCCTTAGGAAAATTGTTCTCTATCAAAAAAATTGTTTACATTACAAATATATAATATAAGGTATATAATATTAATAATATTAGTATTGTACTATAATTATATTATACTATATTATATTGCACTATATATTATAACTATAATATTAAAACTAAAAATAACGCTGGTCCAATTCTCGTCCCCTGCATGTTGTCATCTCTTTGAACTGTTAAAAACTGAAAACCTTAAAAATTTTCACCGTCTTCTTACAAGTCAAGCACTGCAGCTATTACGCCCAATTGGAGGTCATGTGATACACAAATATACACGTTTCACCTTAATTGCTAAAGTGTTTGTAGAAAACACACAAACGAATAATATATACCTTTCGATGCTAAAGACCTCTACGCTAATGTAAAGAAAATGAGGCAACTACAGCTCTTTAAACTAGTGGTGCTACAATAGCCCGTACTTTCTCGCATTATTTCTAAATTTACAATTTCAAAAAATTCACAGAGTTTAACGAAAAGGTTGTCTTTTTAGAGCTTATCTTTTCTTCTAAAGCGTTCATTGTTCTTTCGATGAAAAAAATTGAAGAAAATATTTTGGGATTTTTTTTAAATTATTTTTTACCCTTAAGAAGGTACTTCTTACGAAGAGAAAGTTATATAATCGCTCGCCGGAAAAATACGACTTTTCAACAAAAAAACTATTATTGCTGGGCCCTGGTAACGAAAAAATGGATAAATCCTCTTGTTAAATTTGCAAAAATATCCCCTAACACGGTGTGTAGCCAGAATCCATGTTTAGTGGGTCCTTGATACCGAAAAATTGATTGTCGGCAATACGTGTCTGACTGTCTGTGGTGCTAGTCCGAAACGGTTCAGCTGTTCTTTTTCTTTTGTTTTTCAAAGTTGATATTCTCCAGTCGATCTGAATGAACACGAGGCTTTGGTAGTTTCAAATTGATTTTTTTTTATTTTAAATGGTACTTTACATGAAGCCTCAAAAACATTTTTTTTTTAAATGAAACCAAATTTTTTGATCAAACTGTCTTCGGATAGCTCATATATCGCATAATCTTGGGTGTAATATAGGCATTGTTTAATTTTGTTTAAACAATTTTATTTTCTCAAAAACAGCTCCATTGTTTTTGATTAAATTTTGTATAGTGTGAAGGTGATTAAGATAATGGTGTAGGTCTCATTTTCGTTAAAACCACAACTTTTTCAAGAATTGAAAAAAATAAAGTTTTTCGGCGCCTCCCTAAAACTACAAGCTTGAAGATTTTTTCTTAATTAAATGTATTAATGAAAAATAGATTTTACAATGGTGTTATGCTTATATTTTCGAAAACAAGTATTTTGTGCGAAATTTTGTGTCACACATGGGCAATTTGTAGTTTCTTTAAACCATTTTTTCTTAAAAACGGTAAAAAATTAGGGTTAAATTTAGTCATTAGATAGCGTAAAAGACACTTAAGAGAATGGTTCAGGTCTCTTGTTCATTAAAATGGCTGATTTTTGAAAATAAAAAAAATAAAAAAAACATTCGTCTTTCTACAATTACTATTGTGAAGATATTTTTTTCCGAGGAAAACGTTAAGATCTGTTCATCAAAAACAGATCTTAAAATAAGGTCATGTTAAATTTGGAAATATGAAACTTTTTGGGTAATCGCGACAAACATAGTCGCCCGCTCCAAATTTACTGGCTTTTGGTAACGTAATTCCAGGCACTAGATGCTTTGTAAGTTAGAGTTTGCCCATCATATACCTTTGTTCGATTCTTACCTTCGAGCTTTACAAATTAATATTTTAGAAAGATTTTAAAACCGATTTGAAATATATGAAATAAAAATTGCTAGCCTCCAGGGAATCTCAGATTGGAATGCAACAATGGCTTGGCAATAATGTCTCGGGAGCTAATTTTTGTGAATTACTTTTTGTTGTTGAGACATGATGAAGTGTAATGAAAATCAGTTATAACTGTCAACTTTTTATATTTGACTGAAAATATTTAGTTTTTTAACCAAATGTTGTTCGATTTGTAATGAGTTCTACAAAAAATGATGACTGACATGTGTTAATTAGGAGAGAAATTGTGGTATAAATAATATTACATACCTATTTTAAAAGGCGAAAACCTACGTGCTGTTTTAGCACCACTAGTTTAATTTGACGTTTAGCCTCTCTATAAGGTTAAATATTCAATTGTCAAAAACCGACATCATTAGCGTATTACATATACGAAAATAGACATATTCGTAAATAATATTTGTTCATTTCTCTTTCTTCTGTAGATTACGCCCAGCACGATGCAATAAAGGAGGTGGAAAGGTATTCCTGATGATTTCAGCTGTCGCATGGGGGATACCTGCGTTTCTCACAATAACGTGTTCCATCTTGTTTACTCAATCAGAGGGCACTACGACACCACCATGGTACACCCCAACGCTTTTGGAGACACGGCTGTGTTACATTGAACCACTTATCAGTTCAGGTAAATAGAATAAATTTTGAACGATCATAAAATGATTCGTGATCTTAGGCTGAATCTGTGATTGAATTCTGTGGCTGAATTGTAAGCGAATCGAAACACAAAATTGACGCTGTCTGTTCGTGCTATATATGACACGAACAAAGGCAGAAGATTTTTGACCAGGATGAGCTCCTTGCGTTTTGCCGAAGCAGAGATAGTGCAATTTCAGGGAAAGGCAATCAAATTGTAACTTCTGCATGCGTTGTCGGTAAGATTCGCTTCGTAAGATCCCGAAGACAATGACAGGCAGAATGGAAGTTTACCTGAATTTCTGTAAATCATTCAAATTTAACGTTTTATGAAGGCAGTTTTATATTATTATTGTACCATTATTATTATTATTATTATTATTATTATTATTATTATTATTATTATTATTATTATTATTTTATAATTTGCATAATATAGATTTATTATCTTATTTATGTAATTATCTGTCACCGAGTTATACCCAATTGGAGTTTAAATAAATGTATCTTATCTTATCTTTACAAAGACAGCAGGGATATACTCCCAGTTATAGGCTTGCAAATCCAAAAAAAGGATAACTAGTTGGTAATGATGGCTACATAGTTCATCGCAGAATGACATATCAAAGAAATACGGTCAGTGAATAGATCAATATCATTAATACAAATGGCTGCAAAATTATTAACATTATCGATCATCTTATATAAAAAGATAATTTACAATATACTTAGATGTAGAAGGAAAGTTATACAGAGGCTTGTGAGAGCGTGGTGCATGCCGTGAAACCAAGAGAGAGATCTGATTATGAATATGTCGACAACTAATAAAGTTTCAAGAATTTCAGTAGAGGAAGAGAACATGATCAGTTTCTTCCTCTCAGCCACGCTCTGAAGATTTAATTTATCCAAAAGATATTACTTATCAATGCCCCAATCCGAGTTCGCGCCAGTGATTCTTAAGTACAGATTCTTTAAATTCTACGTTGATATTTTTCCAAAATTTTAATTAATCCAATCCCATCTGGTGACCAGATCACTGATGGATACTCGAGTTTTGATCTCACCCAAGCACAAAATATCACTTTAAATACATCTACATTACGGATTTTTCTGCCCAGTCTGATTACAAAGGCTAGAGTTCTATTTGCACTTTTTAGAAGGTTCTCGATATGATGATCGAAAGATAACTTATCAAAAATAATACCTAGATCTTTTAGTATAGAAAATAATTGCAATTCTCTATCAGCCACCTCATAACTAAAAGCTACTTTCTGAGACATACTGAACGGCATGCCTTTACACTTATCAGTATTTATAGTTCATTTCGGAAAATGCACTAATCATGAAAGGTGATCACATTATCCTGTAGTTTTACAAAATCTTTAACTGACATGATTGGTAAAAATGCTTCAGGTTGTCCGCATAGGTAATACAACAAGTTCTCATTAAAATCATTACTTGTTATGGCAAAAAGCAGTGGTCCAAAATTGGAACCTTCCAGAACACCGTAGTGTCGTAAATGCTGCATATTGCAAAATCATAGCTCGAGATCTCTAGTAAGATCCCATGAATCATACATAGTTATGAGAGATATACAACAGTTTCAATTTATTTAAAATAACATCACGATCTAAGACATCAACTACGTTAGAGAAGTCAAAGTACACAACATCAACTTGCCCATAGATTCTCAAAAAAGATGACATAATTTGAGTACAATTTAGTAAATTTGTAACTTTTTTTACTTCTCTTGATGAATGTCTGTAGCACATTAATAAAAGGACAGTTCCTCTTCAAATTTTAGACATTCATTTTATTGTCACATATAAATAATTGTGATTTTAACAAACTACATTGTATGATAGCGTGACGTTTCGGTTACTAAATTGTAGCCATTTTCAGATATCTGGTTCAAGAAAAAATAAGTACATTTTTCAAAATTGTGCTATAATGCAGTCAAAACAAAAGCTCCATTTCACAACAGTAAATAACATAGAAAATTACTTGAAGTTTTCAATTAAATACAAATTAAACGTCATAAATTAATAAGGTAATTAAAAGTATAATTTGTATTACGTTAAAACATTTGTATTACAGTTAAAAATTCTCATATGTATCCTTCAGGTTAACTGCAGAAGGAAATTTGTCCCCATAGTCAAGAAGTACTGCTTTCAGACTTATTTTTCTAGAATCTATGAACAAGCGCCATTCAGGTACGTTGAAATGATGGTCAAGTCTCTCCATAACGGACACGAGATCACTACAAAAAAACAACAAAAAAAACTATCTTATGTCACTTTTCTTGGAGAAATATTTAGAAAAACTACAAATTTAGAAAAACACATAAAGAAAACACTCACTTTAGTTTACGAAAAAAAAGATTCCGTCCTTTAAATAGCGAAGCTATAAGCTCAGACGATTGCTTTTACAAATTTAACACAAGGTCGTTGACATCCCCTTGAAACAAAAATGTGGTTCATTTCAGTCACAGGAAGCTTGAAATGTTGGTACAGCATGAATATCTCCTTCTCCATCTTCTAAATTTGCGTCACTGTAGCATTCCTCTTCACTCACTGTCTCAGGATTCAGTGATACTGGCAATAATTCACTATGACATTCAGGACTTATAGTGCTAAATTAGGATATTGCACAGGTCTCTTCGTTTTTGAAGAGATTCCCGCTATATTTACCGGACATAAATAATAGTATGTTTTTTAATCCGTTGGTTTCCTTCAAAACATGGGAACAGCAAAGTGCATGTGTCGTGAAGCTTTTAATCAGCATGGCAGAAGTATAACACTTGACACAGCATATATGGGGGCCCATTTCTTGTCCTGGTCGCCAACCTTACATGCGAAATAAAGTTCGTAACACTTCTTTATCAGAGGATTAAGGTTCAGTTTTTGCGATTTCAGGGTTAATTCTCCTCAGGTATTACACAGGACTACTAACACAGTTACGAGGCATTTCTTCTTGTGAATTAATTCAAAGCACAAACATTCACGAACAAGAGCAACAAAAAGACAAATCCAAGTCATATTCCACGCTATCAGATCTCTGTGCGGGGACGCCACTGTCACAATACAGAACGCGATTCTATCTGTTCAAGCATAACTTATCAGCCATGTTGCCAAACGGTTTTCATTTCCTAAGTGATTTTTTGAATTCAGTGTCATGTAAAGGAAATCCTTGTAAACTTTTCGATTGTTCCTGAACAATCACATCTGCAGAATAATTAATTGAAGCTACATAAAAATTACCAATATGCAGCGTTTTTAAGTATTTCCGAAAATGGGGAATAGCGTGTCACATGCAAACTGAGCCCGAAAAGCAAAAAATGATTTCATATTCTAATTCAGGGTACAAGTCTTACCTAAAACGCTTATCTAAAATGCTGTTTATCAGCATAATCATTACCTTTACGCATATGTTTAGGCTAAAGAATTGTTAAACTAAACTCGGTACGAGAATTAAGAATTTAATTTTAATACAGGATTGTACATTGATGACATGTATTCCCGGTGTGTACACTCGTATTTTTGACTATCTCAGTAACAGTTTCTACTACCGTACGATATTTTTCTAAATTGAAAAGTATAAAAAAAATAATTTAAGAAATACGATGGGCCAAAAACGATTAAGTGATTTAAGTATTATATCAATTGAATACAGCTTGATCCACAATTTGAGAAATTATTTGAAAGGATTTTTTTGCTGAATTGCCAAATGTAAATCTCGTGTCAAAATTTAAAACCATGAAATCTCAAATCAACAAACATCTTTGATTTATAAGTTTTATTTAAAGACAGACAAATTTTGTGTTTTTTTATGGAAAACATCTTAACATGAGACACTTTTTTATCTTTAATAATAAAAGGTTTTTCAAATAAGGCATTTTTTTTAGTATGGAGGTCTCTGATCTTGTGATCAGGGCTCCCGGAAAGATAGTTCAGCTACTGGTAGCTAGCTCCGATAACATGACCAGATCCCTTCGACACTTGGCGAAATAAATTTGCCAATACGATAATTGTTTTATTGGAAGCTCGTTGTGCGTTTCACATACGTATATTGTACAATAAACAGAGACAAAAATAGATAGACCCTATTCAAAAGAAGAAACTAAAATGAAAGGAAATTAATCGGTAAACGATAACTAAATTACAGCCAATAGAAGGTTCTGTATGTCAATTACTGCGGTGAGTGATTATCGAAAAGCAGCTCACTATGCAATTGGATCATCAATGGCTGTGAATCGGCAGCAAGAAGCAGTAATGAAAGAAGGCGCAGGGTGATTCAGTGACTTTTTTTGCGACGAAATTCCCCTAAAAAGACCGGAACAGATACATGCATAAAGCTTTCTTAGAAAGGTATCGACAATCGTGAAACAAACCTATCTAAAAGGACAGAGGTCTTCGAAACAGTGCTGGGCTGACTCGGACAACCTGCGCCCCTCCTTTCAAGTTAATGTGGTTGGGGGTGGAGCCTTATTTTAATTTAACTTGGATTTTGATTTTCAGTCATCAAATCACTTAGTTCTAACAAGACATGCTTTTTCTAACCGCATTGATGTTTCAGGTAATTTCAAAGCATCTCGTTTTATTAAATCTGGAACGGCACTCTTCTATTATGGTCCTGTGTGCTGTCTGGTGATATGTAACATAGTCTGCCTCGCGCTGACATTCAGAAAGGTGCAGTACCTGAAGCGAGGCAACTCTGTACTTCGCCGAGAGGAGGACCACATTCCTCATGGTCAAAGACACATGGAGGGAAACAACACCGCTACCACACACATTGCCACGGGCAATGGGCAGGCGCGTGGAGGCAGAAACAAAAGTGGCACTAGAATCGACGCAAAAACGTAAGACATGACTTAATGAATTTCTAAAACTCTAAAAATATCTGTAAAATATTTACTAGGCTGTCCGGGTGACGCCGCGTCCATGGCGAATGTGCCGACGTTTCGGTCGTCATTCTGCGACCTTCCTCAGGGCGTAATGCCAGGGCATTCCTTCTGCGACCTCAGGGCATTAAGCCCTGAGGAAGGTCGCAGAATGGCGACCGAAACGTCGGCACCTTCGCCATGGACGCAGCGTCAACCCGGACAGCCTAGTAAATACTGACTCCGGCCGCGGAAACCTACGCTCTCACTATCTGTAAAATTCAATATCTCGTATCTTTTGTTACAGGATGAAACTGTACATTAAAATGATTCTTATGACCGGAGGCATAGAATTGCTCTCTGAGATCATAATGTGGTCCGTGACAGACATCAATTCCAATATTGAAGCTATATTTACCATCAAGATGCTGAGAGATCCTGTATATACTCACTACGATACAGACTTGGTTTATCGGGCCGCGGGTTACGTCACGGACTTCCTGCGGGCGGTGATCGTCACATGGTTGGCCGCTCCCGAAGGGGGCTACCTGGCCCTTATCAAGAGGGGGCTGCGTCGAGGCAGGAGAGAGCAGAAACCAGCGCGCGCAGGCGACGGAGGCAGAAGGAAGCAAAACGTTGCGTAGAGCCGCGACCAGGGCGCCTCCTGGCGAGCACGAGCGCACACGCTCGCTCACCCCTCTGCGCGACGGCGGTCAAAGGCAGTATTGTCAACCGCTGCAAGTGAAAGAGGAAACTGCTCCACTCGTTCAGTTCTCTGCTAGAAAGACAATACAGGACAATTAAAGCATTGGTTCCAGACAAAACATTTATTACTAATTGTACTGCTAATCGCCCTTAATTATCTCAGATGCTAGGAGATAAAACATTTTACGTAATATTCTCAAATCGGAAGTGATTTGCGAAGTAGGTGAATTTGCACTTCAATTGTTTGTAAAAGAATAATACTTTAAATTTATTTCCCTTATTACGTACTACACGTTTGTTCGATTTAATAGAAACGTAAGAGCATTTTTGAATGTCATGCTCGCGTGAATATTAGGCAAACAGAACTCAAAAAAGCGCCACCGACGTCGCTGACCGTTGAAGTGAAGTAGGTAGCCTTTCAATGCGTCTCAACCTTCATAGTTTGGCTTGCCTCCGCGGTTGCTATGTCATAGGTGACGTCACCCGCGATATCTACGTCGACAGCACGCCGTTGCTGTCGTGCTGGTGAGGTAGAGGCGAAAGAAATATAAGATTCTTCTTCCAGTTTGAAATTCGGATCGTATCGCCCTTCGTTGATAGTGCTGTGGTGTTTGAAATACGAATTCTGCATATGATGCCGTGATAAAAGAATGAGTCATCTTAATAGATTTACAGAGCCAGTTTGCCGTCATTAGTTTCGCTACGTCTGGTAAAAGTCGGGAGACTGTGCTCAAAAGTCGGCTCTCTAAATAAATCTATTAAGTTGACGGATATTACTCCCATTATTTCATCAATTACAACAATACCACATCAGAAACACAATTTGTGGTATAGAGTGTATTTTATAAAAAAAGCGCCATTTTCACGTTTGAAAGACTAAGGTAAGGGAGTTTTATGTTGTGGGCACCCTACTAAATTTCTCAAAATATCTGGTAGAGAAGTTAAACATTCAAGGAAAAACTTCAGCCTTGGTTTTAAACAGTCGAAATTTAAAGAACTTCTGTGGTTTTATTCCTATTCAAAACTACAGGAATTGTTTTGTTGATATTGCTTGATGTGTAGCAATAAAAGCAACAATTGGAACAGAAATGGATGTCGCTCTGTTGAATATTCGTATAAGTCGACCCTCACATAAACGCAGCAAAGCATAAAATCAATTAATCGAGAGAATTTCAGACCACAACAATGATTTAGTGCAAACAGAAGTGATCACGTCTGATTATATTCGGGTAGATAGGATAGATACAAAGGGTACACAGGTGGCCCATTGTTTCTATAAGGATTTGATGTATTAGAAAAAACAGACTTCAATTAGAATGCATAAATGTATATTTTCATACTAGCTAGACAAGAGGTATTACTCGGGCAACTTTTCTTGAACGATGGATTGACGATTTCGGGTAGAGTGGGGGTATTAGTTACAAAGTCGGCCACTAGAGTATTTTAAGTAATGCCAACGTCTGTGAAATGAAAGTGAAAACTGCATCTTGTGATAAATTTTTTCGGGAGTTTTAGGTGTCTTCCTTGAAGGACCTGGACCTGACTCAGCTATTTCTTTCGATATTGGCAATAAATATGAACAGGGGTTCTGCACTATGAAAGCAACTGGCTTTGACTAGCTTCTGTTTCGCGCCAACGAAGTTTTAATGCTTGGAAGGTTGTCATCAGTGCCCGCTGCGAGCTTTTGTCTTCAACTGTTTATTGCACAAGGGAGGGGGATCAAGGTCATTGTTCAAGAAAAGTTGCGCGAGTAATACACAGTCTCAGACAAGAGGTAGCACATTAGTCAAACCTTATGCAGATGTCAAGAGGAAACAAGTGACTCCACTCTATAAATTCTTAAAATTTAATAATTAACAAAATTACACAAACAGAAAATTTCCCATACAAATGAAGTTTAATTAAAAAGTGTATTAATGTGTATTGAACATTTAGGAAGAATATTTCAAATACTTAAAGATGAAAAATGGACTAATACGTTTGTGTAAAATATTATACGTGTATAATGTTAACGATTTTCATAAAAAATTTCTCCCGAAACCCACTAATGAGAAAAATGTCTCTCTCAAGAGTTTTCTTTCATATTTCCCCTTTCCAGGATCGGGAATAATTTATTTTTTGAAGTGATTGTACATCTTTGCTACAGCCGATTCGTCTTTTGTATCTTTAAGAGGGATTTTAACTTAAATACGCCTCTTAAAACAAAATCATAACTATATTATATGTGCCACTAGGGGCTTTTTAGTGTCAAGTGCAATTCTAGAAAATTTAGTGTCATCGTTTTTTTGTCTTGCCTTCTCTATCAGTGTTTTAATGCGTTTCAGTGCTTTAAACTAGTGACTTTGGCAAGAGCCGAACAGCAACAGACTATTAACAAATGTAAAAATGTATAGATGTCAAATAAGGTAGTATCTGTAAGAACAGAATTAAGTGTAGATTGCAAGTTAAGTATATAAGGGTTTATTAGTAAGCACCCTCCCATGCAAGACTGTAACCGAAACAATTTAGTCCATAAAGCACAAGGTGAGACTAGCAAAAGATATTACAGAAAAATAAACTAAAATTATGGACTATATTTTAATACTTTCGTTCATTGGCTTACTGATTCATACTTTCCTTCCCTGAATCCTTGGCTAGAAAACACTTTTAATACCGGATGCGACAAAGCTTCCACGTGGCAATGCTTTTTGGGTCCACTTTTTTCCGTTCACTCTCTCCAGTTAACTCCTCTGCTTGGCCGAGATTGCGACCAAGAGCAAAATGAACACAGGTGACAACAAGTTTATGTTTATTGGTTACGTTTAAACAAGTGGATGTTAATTGGATATACTTTTTCACTGTAGAAGCGTCACTTGACGAAATACAGGAAATATTGCAGAGGTATAAAGATTATAATGGTGGAGGTATCGAGTCAAGATAGATGACGTCGGGAAACAAGTCAAAGCAAATAGTAAAATTACTTTCAAAAGTCTGAAAAACAAACGAAAACCGAGGTGACATGGTTTATTGAAACCGTAGTTTTGGCAAAACTTTAGTCGCCGACAAGAGCACATGGGAGATGGTCTGACCATACTCGCGAATATTGGAGATGATATTTGATCTCGGCCGCGAGCGCATGGGAGATTTGTTAGTAATGTTAGTCGCAGTAACGACTTGAGTACACAGGACGTGTAGTTGCTTTGATCTGAAGAAGTTCCGAGTAGGGATGTTCACCCGAGGCATTCGCGAGTAATTCTTTAATGTAATTATTTCATACGGTTTAATAATAGATTTAGGACATTAACTTCGGCATAATTTCAATGTTAAGAGAGATGACCGTAATATTATTGGTGGCTGAGGTGATTCTTCATTTTGTGAGCGTGATCTACGAGAACATCAACTCCACAAACTGTAAGTGCCACGAAAAACATTTCGCAAGGTTGGTCTATCATTCTTTGCAAAAATATTATTGCACACTTTTTTTAAAATAAAAGGCTTAGAATAATTAAAATCCATATTCAATTTGAAGACACGTCGATAATAGTTTAGAAAGCAATTTGTTTTATAAATATAATCATGAAATGGCAATAATATACAATGCAAATGTGTAATTGAAAATCCTAATTTTTCGAAAATTGCAAAAATTTCAAAATTTTTCAGCGTCTTCCTACAACTACAATTATGAAGATACATTCTCTTCTAAATGGAATGAGTTCATCAAAAACAGATTTTCAAATAAAGTCATGTTCAGTTTTTCAAAATTGTATTTTTTGCGTTAATTGCAAAAGTATCTGAAATTGAAAATTCTAATTTTCAGCGCTTCGTTTGAGGCGGTGTCTGTAAAAGAGGGGCAGAGACAGTTGGATATTCCAAAATTCCCTTTTCATTATTTAACTTAATATTACAAATCGTAGAACATTAGGAGCGAAAATTTATATTTATATTAGTTGCAATGTAAATGTATTTTACGTACGCGTTACAAATATAGGGTGGAAGAAAGTGATTTCTCACAGCTATTTTCTCGAAGAGCAAAGTCATATTCAGGTGATTTATTTAGAATATTTATTCATTTGAGTCTATCATCCACTGCCTAGATATCTAATTTCTGCGATTTATAAGATTTATCTCGATGGATACGCGCGTGATGTTTCCGTCTTTTATTTTAATTTCAATTTACTAAATTTAATTATAATTATCGTTTTAATTGTAATTTACTATTGAAAATAATTTTGTACAAACGTGTAGTTAATGCACGGTAATATGAGATTCACTTTTTAGCTATCTGGCCACACACGTTTTGAAGTTGCAATCTAACAAAAGGAACATCGCGTTACAGCGAGAAGTTAACAGAATAATCCGTCATTGTCAGGCAGTGTTTGTAGACAAGTGCTGATTGTGAAAGAAGATGGTATCAGCAACCAGGACATAACGGATTAAATAGTGGATTTATATTTCGTATTTCTGGTGTTAGTATAAGAAAAGGTGAAAAGAGCTTGGAGGCTGTTATCTGAATCTTAAAAATAAATATTACTCTTAATATTATGTAACCATTAACTCTATTTTAAATTGCACTGATATCAGAAGGTAATAATGACGGCAGCCGTTGGTTCGCATTAATATAAACTAATAATTTTATTTGCGATTAAAATAGGCATTGCGCGTCGTGAATACACGGAGTTCATACATAGCAGAAGGCTGTTTTCGTTTAAACGTTTGAATTTAAACTGGTGGCGCTAAATAGCACATACTTTCTCGCCATTAGTAATAGTTAAGTAATACTATTTATACCATAATTTCTCTCCGTATTACTTTTTTGAAATCGTTCCCCCCCTAAGTCACATACAGTTTTTACTGTTTTTTTCACTGAATAAATCTTAATCGTAGAACATTTGGTGTGAAAAATAATCAGAATGCAAGAAAATAAAATATTTAAAAGTTAATAAATAATACCGTACTGATAGCATTGGAAAACAATTAGTTCGAAAAATATATAATAGTAATTATTAAACACTAGGGTATTGTAATATTCCACAAATACGAACAAATAAAGCAGCCGTCACTATGGTGAAGGCTAGCAATATTTATTTCACATTTATTTAAAATAGGTTTTAAATAATGTAAAAATGATTAATTTGTACGCTGTTAAAAAAGCTCCCATGTGAGAAACGAACAAAGAAATATGAAATACTATACACATTCTAACTTAACACCCGAAAGCTTCAAAACACCTACAATTACGATTAAGAAGCTCAGAATTTTCAGAGCGGGCACCTAACTTTGACACCGAATTACTCCAAAAATATTTATAATTCCAAAAATTTAACATGACCTTATTTGAAAATGTGTTTTTGATTAATATATTTCATTAAGAAAAAAAATTATCTTTAAAATTGTAGTTTAAGGAAGACGCTGTAAAAATTTGAATTTCTTCAATTGTCAAATCAAGGATTTTCAACCCTCATGAGACCTGAACTATTATTTTAAATGTCTTTATATCAACGAGTACTGTCCAACAACAAAATTTCATCAAAATCGATGGCGCAATTTATTTGAAAAAATTGAAAATGTCCAAGGGGCTTCATGTAAAGTACTTCCCAAAATTAAAATATCGGTTTCAAATCAAAGAAGCCCCGACATCAGCTAGATCGATTAAGTATTATCAATTTTGGAGCAAATCGGCTCTACGGTTTAGCTGCAAGCATTGTTTGCTGACGGACAGATAAACTGGGAGACATGTTTTGCGTCAATCGATTTTTCGGTACCAAGAGCCCACAAAACATAGATTATGGCTATGCCACGTGTTAGAAGGTTTTTCTAATTTCAGGAAGTGGATTTATCCAATTTTTCGTTACCAGGGACCTGTAAGAAATGTTTTTCTGCTTAAAATTCACCGTTTTTTTCACGCATCATTACATAGATATCTCTTTACTGAGTAAGCGGTAGCGAAAAATAAAAGTGTTACACGATGGTAATGAGTAAATAAAAACAATACGCAGAGTGGGCGCGCCAAGGCTATTCTGCGTACTGCGGTTACCGCCGACGAAGACAAGTGGAGATAGGAGTCATATCCTAAGGATATTGCGGCAATGATATTGCATTTCATTGGAAACCCTTCTCGACATCCTAAGTAAACGGGTGTGGTCGCCTACTCAAGAGACTTGATAACACTCAGCTTCCTTTGTGCTGGCAAAATGTTTGCGTTAACAAAGCGGCATCCGCATCAGTCAGGGCACAAACGTACGTTGGAATGTTTCGTTTCCTGGGGGATACGAAGACATTTATGACAAGTGAAAATCCTGTTCTTAAGCAGAGTTGTCGAGACTGATCGATTGGTCGCGCAGCAACTCTACAAAAGCGGCTCAGTCGTCTCCTTTATGGCATTACCTGGAATGGAACGAGGAAGGTGAATTTATGAAGAAATGATATGAGTAATTATTATAGTGAATGAGTAACAAGGACAAGACGAAAACTCCCAGAAAACCTACCGTGAAACTGTTTATCCACCTCAAATACTATCTGGGCCGATGGGAATTTGCACCTCCGCCACAGACGTAGAGAAGCCAACCGCCAGACATCAACTCAGAAACGTATCTGCGGGAAATTGTTTCCGTAATTGGTGATCGTATACAATTGACGCGCGGCAGTTGTTCAAGAGGCTTAACGCCGCAATCTCCTCCGCCTACGCCGAAATCACCCGTCGACGGCAGCGCCAACTTGCGGAACAAACTTAGAGCATTCTTCATCCTTCGAAGAGATCGAACCCACGACCAACGAGGTCGAGTGGCCATTGCTTGGGAAAAGGACCTCCCGCCCGCACAGCCATGCGCGCTTGGAGCGTGCTCCTGCCAATGGCCGCGCTTCAAATCGCTCGACCAGAAGCGGACGCAAAGCTACCGTTGGATATCAACAAATGCTGCGGCCCGTTCCAAATGCTCTCTGGAGACGGGTCGTCCTGCGTGAACACCTCCTCGTCGTCGCGAGATGGCAGTTACGAATCACGTTTTTCTGAAGATTCTTATTACGTTGATCTTCAAGCACGTGACGCGCCGTGGGTGAATAGTTGGCTACCGCCCGGCGTCTCCTTCCTTCGCCTCCAGACAGTGTATTTCCGATACCTGGACTACCTGAAGCGCCTCGCGCCGCAGCTTCCCAAGTGGACGGTGGAGGAATCAGCCGAGTGGGACGAGAGCCAAGCGGAAGCAACGGGCTCCGCCTACTTCAGCCGCCGCGTCCTCTTCCTCGAGGCCCAGTTCAAGAGAAGCGTCTTCGGGCCGGCCCCGAGGCCGTTGTACAACAGCAAGCTGTTCGGGCAGGGGCTGGGGGGCTACCGGCCGGCGTTCGAGTACTGCGTGGACGCGGCCCAGCCCCCGCTCGGGCCCTTCGCGTTGATCGTGGAGCCCGACTGCGACTTCGACGCGTGCGTGCGCAAGTGCTGCAAGCCGTGGGAGGTGGTGGTGGGCGGCAAACGCGGCCGCTGGGGCTGTTGGCCTGACCAGCGGGCTCACGAGTGGCCGCGGAACTCGTCTTTTGCCCCGCTGTTGCCTCCTCAGGACGTCGAATACCACTACAAAAGGTACTCTCTTGCTCTCTCTCTCGCTCTCTGTCGCTCTCTCTCGCTCTCTCTCACTCGCTCTCTCGCTCTCTCTCGCTCTCTCGCTCTCTCTCGCTCTCTCTTGCTCTCTCTTTCGCTCTCTCTCGCTCTCTCTCGCTCGCTCTCTCGCTCGCTCTCTCGCTCTCTGTCTCGCTCTCTTTCGCTCTCTCTCGCTCTCTCTTTCGCTCGCTCTCTCGCTCGCTCTCGCTCTCGCTCTCTCTTTCGCTCGCTCTTTCGCTCGCTCTCGCTCTCTCTCGCTCTCGCTCTCTCTCGCTCTCTCTCGCTCTCTCTCGCTCTCGCTCTCTCTCTCTCTCTCGCTCTCGCTCTCTCTCGCTCTCTCTTTCTCTCGCGCGCTCTCTTTCTCTCGATCTCTCTTTCTCTCGCGCTCTCTCTTCCTCTCGCGCGCTCTCTTCCTCTCGCGCGCTCTCTTCCTCTCGCGCGCTCTCTTCCTCTCGCACGCTCTCTTCCTCTCGCGCTCTCTCCTCTCGCACTCTCTCTTTCTCTCGCGCTCTCTTTCTCTCGCTCTCTCTTCCTCTCGCGCTCTCTCTTTCTCTCGCGCTCTCTCTTTCTCTCGCTTTCTTTCTCTCTCGCGCTCTCTTTCTCTCTCGCGCTCTCTCTCGCTCTTTTTCTACCACTCGTTCTCTCTGATTCTCTCTCTCTCTACCTCTCCCTCTGACTTTTTTTATACGTTCTCGTATATGTACTGACTCTCTCCTTGACCTCCATTTACTCTCTTGAATACATATACGAAGTCATAGACGTAGAGTAGAGAACGTTAGGCAATGCTGCGGAAAATCGATTTTTAAAGATTTGAGCGTAGTCGTTTTGGAGTCCCCCCGATAACAATTTATTTTAGAAACGACCATCAGTCTATTCTTGCGTCTGCTCGAACATCCATCCATCTGGGAAGAACACTGGTACCTAACAATTTGTAGATTTGCTTTAAAATCAATATTAGTTAATTATTGCGTAATTGGCGAGTAGTAGTATAGTACGGGTCGTAGGAAACACAATTTAAACGAAATGTCTCTACTTAGTACCAGGATGTAATAATCATCGTGGAAGAGGGAGGCGTCAATGATAAACAAGGAAAGATGGCTCTCGGCCCGTCATCTGTTTGTTAGAGCTGCTCAGTCATACGCATGGTATTTACCGAAGGAACCAGAGAAAACTTCCAATTAGTGTAGTCAGCAATTATAATTCTCCTACAGACGGAATGAATTTGAACTAACTCCCTAGCTATTGTCCACATGAAAGTCCACTGTTGTCGCGACTCGAGCCCTGGAGCCTCCCAGTCAGAAGCACTGCAGTAGCAGCAGTTATTCTGAACTACATCAGCTGATTTCGCACACTTATCCCCCTGTTGTCTGCGCGCTCAGTTTCGACTTCTTTTATTTCTTTACTTCCGTAACAGATTTCTCATTGAGATGTTCTTCAGTCACAGGCATAGGGACACTTGCCTTGGGAGACATTCTACGACCACCCGCCCTCTTCGACTGTCACCCGAGGACGAGCTGGCAGTTCACTTGCTCCAACGACGCTACCACGACTACATGTGGTCCACCTGGGAAACATGCGTGGACATCGAGATGTTCAGAAACAAGACCTTGCGAGACACCATCTTTTACTGCACGGAATCGCGAATTACCAGAGGCGTCTATTGGTTGATGCGCCACCTGTGCTTCGTCTCCGTCGCGTTGCTGCTGGTGGCTCTCGCCTCAGTCGCGTGCAACAGTGGCATGCGACTCAAGGCTCACGGTTGGTGTCTGGCATGCCACGCCTCTTGCCTCCTGGGGTTCAACTTGGGACAGGTGACGTATTACATGACCATCAGCGACCAAATTAATGCTTTCGGATTTCCACCTCTTCATCTGAGAAACACGTGCAGATCATTCGGTAAGTTAATTTCTGCGTCTGTTTTATCAGTTAAAACGTAATTTTCAACAGACAGTCTAATGTTTCATTAATTAGATGTCTTCTCAAAACGAATGCGTGCATCAGGCCTAAAGGAAATGATATAGAGGGATTTATTAAAAATAAAGGGTATAAATAAACAAAGAGTGATATCATAATCATGAAAGTAGGGGTGGTACAGAATGGCACATATTTTCTCGTACTAATTAGTTTTCTAATTTCTTTGGCTATGTTGGTTTTTTGATCTTCCCCCATCTTCTTGAATGCTGCCATCTATCGTCACGAAAATTACAATTTTTTCTCACTTTTTTTTGGTTTCTTAATGGCAGAACTAAAATACTTCTTGCGAATATTAAAGAAGGAAATATTCATATATGGAAATTTTCGTTCAAAAATTTGGAGCCGTTTTTAAGAAAATGGCGTTTAACTGTTTTTGTAAATGCAAATTTTGAACCCTTTTCGCAGAAAACTATTGAGTTGTAGAAAAAATTCATTGGAAGTAATTTGAAGCTCTTCCACTCACAAATGCAATAATGTATATAAATTGCAGAAATGCGCATATTAACGACGTGAGAGGTATTTAAACTAGTGTTGCTACAGCAGAACATACTTTCTCGCCTTATTGGAAACAATTATGTAATACTGAATTATTGTAATTTCTGTTCTAATACCTCAGCTATTACATGAAAACGTCCAATTCAAATAAAGAACCTATGGTGCATATCTGCATTTATTTCTATAGTCAAAAGCAGCAATCATTTCCTACTTTGAAAAATGAAAAAAACAAACAAACAGGAATGTATTTAACCGATACGTAGTATTCGCAGCAAATTATAGAGAAGAGAGCAACGCACTGTTGCTAGCTAAGCGCTGTCAAAACTATCTGCACTCTGTTGGCAAATAATACCTATTCTTTGCAGAAACGCTTATTTCCATCTAAAGATGGAAACTTCAGATTACAACTACAATATTTTATCGCTTAGTCATAGTACATCATACTCAGTTGATAAATAACTAATGCTAATGAACTAATTAAAATACGAATATTCCACGATTTGTAATGTTGTTTTACCGCCTTTTTATATACTATTGACACCACCTCAAAAGAAGTCCGGAAAATAAAATTATGAATTAATTTGATTTGATTTATTTAGTCAGAAAACAGTAAAAACTGAATGTGACGTATGGGGGAGAAGATCATCTGAGCTCGTTTTCTTGAGTTCCAGAATCCCTTCCCATCATTTTAACTATAAATAGTTGAAAGATGAATAAAAGTTTTAAAATGTATAATAAATAAATACAAATAATAAATATAATAATAATAATAATAATGAGATGATAATAATAATGATAATACATTTTTTAAAAGCATGAGATTAGCAACACTTATTGAAACTAGACATTTCGTTCCCGAGTTATAGAAAACGCATTTGCATCGGCAAACGAACTCTAAATTTGAGTCCACTGTATTGCCAACAAAATAGCAATTCACCCCCAGCTCTACTCCTTCCACTACCACCACTGCAGCCAAAATGAGGTTCAACAAAATGTGCGCTTAGTAAAACTACATTTATGTCCGGAAGCAAAACAAGGGGCCATCTCAGCATTTGTTTAATGGATCAGGGAAAATGACAAAAACTTGATCGAGACGGGGATCAATGACCTGGAAGCTGAAGAACATTAATTGCATTACTTAATGCAGCTCGTTGCGTATATTTTGCAAATGTACATTCCCGCCTGAGATATGGTATAAAATTATGGAGAAACTCATCATGTAGTACTCAGACCTTTAGATTGCAAAAGATAATTATTCAAATAATCAAAAAATGTCATCCGCGTTACCCTTGCAAGCCTCTCTTCATTGAGCTTGGAATCTTACCATTGTCTTGCCTATATATTTACGAATATGTAATATTTGTCAAAAGTGACTTACTTAACGGTGGGAACATATTTTCATGCAATACTGATGTATATATATATATATATATATATATATATATATATATATATATATATATATATATATTTAAAAGACTTAATATGTTTGTAACAAATAATGTACTTCAGCTTCCGAGTCAATGACTTCCATCTCGATCAGGTTTTTGTCCACTTTTCCTGATCCATTGAGTAAATGCTGAGATGGCCCCTTGTTTTGCTTGTGGACGTAAATGTAGCTTCACTAGACGCACGTTTTGTTGAACACTTCTTTTGCTTGTAATGGTAAGAGAGGTAAGGGCGAGTTGCTATTTTCAATAACTCAGAAACGAAATTGAATTTTTTTCAAATGTTGCTAATCTTGCTATTTTTAAAATTTATTTTTATTGACTTATATTAAACATTTACTCATCTTTGAACTATTTATAGTTAAAATGACGGGAAGGGATTCTGGAACTCAAGAAAACGTGCGCAGATAATCATCTTCCCCCTACGTCACATACAGTTTTTACTGTTTTTTGACTGACTAAATAAATTTAAATCTAAATTGTTACAGGCACTTTCAGTCTTTTTTACTTTCCCAAATACATACGTATATACGGAGTAATATACGTAGTATAGGAAAAATTATGTCATGCTGCGGAAAATCAATTTCTTTAAATGACATAATTTAAAGCACATTTACTCATAAATATAGTAATGTGGAATATTAGCCGCTAATATAATTATTTACGTCGCGAGAGAAGTCAAAAAATAAATTTTTGTAATTTTTTGAAAAACAAAAGAATGTAACGATATGGCGCGTATATCATCTTCTAGAGTACATATAGAACAATCCCTACCAAAAGTTAAAAGAAAAAATTAGGAGTAGGTTTTGAGAAAATCTTGTTTTTGCGATTTTTTAAAAATTGCACATATTCCTCGCAATATTGCGCGAAAACGTCTAAAATTTTCAAAAGAATGTACATGTCCTTAATGAAAGAACTAATTATGGACAAGAATTTTTATTTGAAGGAAAAATTTCTATCGTCGATTTTGTAGTTGTAGAAAAACGCTGGTAAAAATGTAGACTTTCGAGAATTTAAAAAAATCGAGTTAACTCTGAAAATCGGACCTATTTTATCTTTATAAGTGTATTTTACTCCATTCTTATAAGAAATTCAAATAATAAATTTCGAGCCATTTTTGAGAAAATTTCGAAAATATCCTAGGGGCTTTATGTAAAGTACCCCCAAAAATTAATGAATGATTTTGAAAATCGCAGTTTCGGGTGAGGCTAGATCGTCAGAGGTTTATTCAGTCTGGAAAACATTTTAAAGAATGATTTTTTTAAATCACGAAGCTTCGAATCGAGGCTGATCGACAGCGGAATATCTATTATGGAAAAAAATCCTACTTGTGGTTGAGCCGCTAGTGTTTTTCACAGACGGACAGACGGATAGGACAGACGGATAGAACAGATGGATAGGACAGACGGACGGACAGACGGACGAACAGACGGACGGACAGACGGACGGACGGACAGACGGACGGACAGACGGACGGACAGACGGACGGACAGACGGACGGACAGACGGACGGACAGACGGACGGACAGACGGACGGACAGACGGACGGACAGACGGACGGACGGACGGGCAGACCGACAAACGGACTGGCATTTTGAAAAAAAAACACTTCTTCGGAATCAGGAGGCCCAAAATATGTATTTCCCATGAAATCTCAAAATCGATATTTTGCAGCATTTCATAACTTTCGCTTTATTGCGTACATTTCTCCGTGTATGCGTACGGGTACGTATTCGAGAAAGTAATAAATGTTGTTGGTATTGAACATATTATTATAAATTTACATGGCCTTTTAACTTGTTTGTTGAATTTTTAATCCCATCTCCAAAAGTGAAGAAAACTAACGTACACGTAACTCAAACTTCGGTACTTCAGACCTCAAAAGCACACCAAAAGTGTAGGTCATATTTATGCCAAAAAGTAACATATATCATTATAATTTTGTATGATGTGCCGTAGTTTTCCTTAGCATGCAGGTTTTGCAATTACTTATTTTTGCCACAGTCACCGGATTTGGGTATTACAGGAAGGTTGTGAGCTTTTCCTCGACTGGATACGCAGCTGTAGACTCTTGGGGTCATTTGCTTTTGCGGAAAGGCGGTTTGCGGTTTTCTTACAAAGAGAGTATTCCGTTTCCGATTATTGCAGCAGAATTTGACGGGAAACAAAGTATGGATAAAAATGCTAAAAATCAATCAAATATTTAATCTGTGGGTCAGAACTGAAAAAAGGCCTAAACCAATTGGCCCAATACAATGTTTGAGGTGTCTGGACTTTAGAGATACAAGAAATAATTGCAACAATGAAATTTTATGTGCATTCTGTGCTAAAGACCATTACATGGTAAAATGCCTCCAAAAAAACTTAACGCCTTCATGCCACAACTGCAGAGGCCCGCGCCGTGTGGACATTCGGTCCACATATTGTAATTATTTTTTTTAATCAGACACCAACAAAAGCAACTGTAAATCTAATACACGCCAGGAAAATTCAAATAACACTACCTCCGCTCCTACATTCACAACTCGCAATTTTCCTCATCTTGAATGTAATCGACCCATACCAATATTTACATATCAAGAAAACTTAATCAATAACCATCAAAACTATCAAAGTACACGCACAAATGTAAATTTTAATAATAATAACACTAACTGAACTGTCCCACTTTCCGTCTGACAGTCCATCAGTCAGTCTGCCCATCTGTCAGTCCATCAGCCAGTCTGCCCATGTCTGTCATTCACTGTTGCTGTCCGTCCTGTCACAGTTTGTCTGACTCTCAATCTGTCCCTCTGTCAGTCTGTCACAGTGTCTGTCAGTCTGTCCGTCCGGTGTGTACAACACTAGCGCCTATACTATACATAGGAGTTTTTCCAAACTGAATAAACATCGGACGATCTACCCTCACCCGAAACTGTGATTTTCAAAAGCATTAATTAATTTTTGAGGTACTTATAAAGTTCCTAGACTACTTTGAAAATTTTCTCAAAAATGGCTCCAAACGTATTCTTTGAATTTCTTGTAATAGAGAAGAATTAACTCATAAAGATGAAATTGAACCAATTTTCAGAGTTAACTCTGAATTTTCGAAATTTTCAAAAGTTTGAATTTTTCCGGTTTCTTCCTACAACTACAAAATTAAAGATAGGGATTTTTCCTTCAAATAAAATTGAAACGTTTTGTTTGAATTATCGACGCCGCGAAAGGAATAGAATCTTAACCAAGAATATCTCTTCAATTTAAAGTCTTAACAATGTGAGGCGTGATAAAGTGCTCATTGTTGTGAGCGGAAATTAGAAGTAAATAGAAAGTTGTCATTGGCTGTGATCGGTCAGTGACAGTTTTTCCGCGAATGACGATCGGCTTTGCCTCTTGGCAGGGTAAGGATTGAAACTAATTTATGGCGTCTTTTTCTTGCACCAGCATTATCGATGTACTTCCTGTTAATGGCCGCCAAATGCTGGCTCACAGCACTGTGTTTCAACATGGCTTGGGGTTTCAGGTAAGAAAGCACTGATCAGTTTAGTTACAAATATAGAGATATTTATTATTTCTTTAGGTAGATTGTTTGTAATATGGTGGTAGAACACGAAAGTATAACATAGCTTAGAAGTGCTATGAAATATAATAATAACAAAAAACATTATTTTAACAATTATGTTTATAGCGATCCTATTAATATTCTTTAAAACATAAATCATGTGAATTTCTATCTACTCAATTACAATATTATAGAACGGGTAAAGCAAAAGAGTACACATTAAAACCAGTAAATCGAAATGTTTGTCATCATTATAAGATTATTTTAAAACAATAACCCCCTGGTTTTCCAAATTATCGTTATTACACGTCAATTCACTATCCTTATTTTGTGTTCTGTATAATACACTAGAATTTGTATCAGCCTAAATTAATCGGGGCAAAAATTATTCCAGTTTAGGGAGGTTTCCATTTTATGCAGGATTGTTCATTTTATGACACTTGTTACATTTATATTTCCGTCCTGAAACTGTTAAATTACATGATTGTATTATAATTATAAAATATATTAATATATAACATTTTTGGACGAAATCACTAATAAATGAATATTTGACATATTTCAGACACTTAAGTGAAAAACTTAATAACTTATGCACTAAAATAATATTATTTTGTCCAAAAATATAGTTAGTTTATTTTTCTTTTTGGTTTTCCGTCATACTAACACCTTTTCAATTATGTTTTCTGAAGTTGAAAAATGTAAATATTTAGTGTTTTATGTTTTCTTCCAACCATTGTTACACTGTTGGTTGTGAAGCTTATAAAAAAACAACCTCACTTTCTAGTTACTGCGCCCGGACTACTGGCTGACTCAAAGCACAAATGCGCCACAACCCAGAGTACTGTCTTTCTGAAACCCTCGCATGGCCTTGAGCAATGCGGCTCTGCCTGAAGAGTGACGATTGTCAATGCGGGGCTGTAGATGCGTCAATACAAGCCGTGCCCGGTGCCCGTGCACCTTCCCACGCTCAGAGAACTGGGAGGGAGGGAATTCCCCTAGGGTATACGCCTTGAAAGACAAGCGACCCTGAATTATCGAATACTACGCTGACAACTGAAGCTCCTTGCTTTAACTGTGCGGCTGCCACGATTGAAACTCGTCACAGGAACAGAGGAATTAAAACAGACTTGCAGATGCATTTATTTCATAAAGAGTATCTCGCGCTTCTGCGCCAATTCCATACAATTCGCAGAAATTCCGTTTTATAAAGGTTCCCTTCCCCCTGCAGAACATGAAAAACCGTTTCCGCGTTGGAAAGTTTTCGTTTTATTCTGTGTAAAATGCATTACATTTTACCAGGCCGGAGAAAGATTACGGTTTAAGACAGATTTCCGGCTTGTACAGGTTTAGACAAATTTTACTGTAATATCATTTCGTCCATTCTGTTTAACATTGTTTCTCATCGGTTATGTATTGAGCCTCGTATAGCTTTTACTCTTCAATTTTGCTCAGTTATTGAAATTTGCACACGTTTATTTTATTAATCCTTTTATTTATTTTTCGGGGGCACAGTCATTGCACGTTTTTCCAGCGTCAAATAATCGTCGCAGACTTCTTTTGAAGCCTACTCCTAGCGCAGGTCTTGGGGATAATTTTTAAACAGGTACGCCCCACGGACGTCCCCGGAAACGCCTGGGGATGACTCTCCCTTTTTCCACCAGACGATGGTCACTGTTAACTATACCCATACTCTTTGTTGAGGAAAACGTGAAGACGCTGGATGGTATTAATTTCGTGGAACACCTGCGAATGTCCTTTTACATGCCTTAAGCAAGCTGATATTCCAAAAATTCCCGCATATCAAAAATACTTGCGCCACAGCCGGTATCAAATTTGTATACATGAGGTTCAGAGACCGCTATGTTAACTACTAGCTCACCGAGGCGGGCAATGCACAAATGAGTTTACATGAATTTACTTGAAGATTTTTAACGCTTTCTAAATAATGTATCTTCAGTGTTTCGTCTACAATGTCTGGCGTTCATAGCAAAAAGTTTTATTTTCATTAAAACCTCTTAATTTCTAAAAATTGCTGAAGGTTATAGTTTTTTCCTTTCTCAATACTGAAACCTTTTTCTTGATAACTTGCATTCTTTAAAATTAGATCATCCTCAGGTTATGAAGATATAACCGGTTTTGGGATACATTTTTATGAAATCGGAGCAATGAAAAAAATAACATGTGAAAATATTTTCCAGAACCATTTGTATTATTTTAAAACATTTATCGACTCGTAGTCTCCACAGCCCGGTAAGTACATTTTACCTGGAGAAAGGTCATAAAAACTTTTTCTTTCGGTTTTCCGAGAGGGTCGCAATATCGGCATGTTTCTGACTTTTTCGTTGTTTTTTCTCCATATAGCCCTTTAACCTTACGTCCTGTAGCAAAATATACATTCTTTCAACAGGAGGTTAAAGAGTTATAAAGAAAAAAAAATGAAAAAATCAGAAACATACGGGTCTTCGAGCCGACAGGGTCAGCAGGTCGAAAAATTAGGGCTTTAACAAGTGCATGGATATTATAAAACATAACCGAAAAAAAAATTAATATGACCTTTGTTGTAACTTGAATTTTATCTTTTGAATGCGAGTAGCGGTTGTGCGCCATCTATCTTGTTTGCGCGCATGCGCCATGACTTGTCCGTGCGCATCGCGCTCAACGTTTTGTTTTTTCCTCAGTTGTTTTTGATCACCAAGCAATGTAACACGTACATCAGAATATACGATTTGTTTACTTGGTAATCGTGTGTATTTATTCGGCTCGATAGACTGTTAACCCTTCCTCGCTAACAGGTTATGAGCCCTGGTTCGCGAAAACTGTGAAAAGTTAACAAAAGTGAACAACGAACGGTGTTACAGATCAAAAACGAACGCGCGTGAAAAGTTTTCTTTGTGTCCGCCATTATGAACGCCGGAAACGTGGGACGTATCGAGTTATTGGGAAAAGACAATTACGATACGTGGAAACTGCAAATGCAGGCAGTTCTCACTAAAAATGATTTGTGGGAATACGTAAACGGTGGAACGGTGAAACCTGAACCTGGTGAAAATAACGCGAACGCGGCCAACATTCAGGAATGGACACGTAACGACGCGAAGGCGCGTTCGGACATGATATTGTCGATTTCAACGAGCGAGTTGAAACAAATTAAACATTGTACAACCTCGCGCGAAATGTGGATAAAACTCGAAGAGACTTATCAGTCCAAAGGACCAGCGAGGAAGACGACGTTGTTAAAAAGTTTGACGCTGCAGAAAATGGCGGAAAACGGCGACGTGTGCGCGCATCTGAACAGTTTCTTTGACTCGGTAGACAAACTGAATGATATGGACATCGAAATAAATCCAGATTTGCTGGTGATTCTATTGCTCTACAGTTTGCCAACGACGTTTGAAAATTTTCGGTGTGCCATTGAGTCGCGAGACGAATTGCCAACGCCGGAGGCACTTCGTATTAAAATTCTCGAGGAAAGTGACGCGAGGAAAAGTGCCACGCGAAACACGCCGTCAGGGGCCATGTTCGCGAAGAAAAAAGAACATTCTAAAAAACGACAAGACAAAGGTGACGGCGACAAACAGAAAGAGAATCTTGCGACGATCCGGTGTTATAAGTGTAAACTGTTCGGTCATAAAGTGAACGTATGTCCGACAAAGAAGAAAAGTGCAAAAGAAAAATCCACGGAGAATGTAAGATTTTACGTATCGAGTCAGAAGAGGTCACAGTCGGATGTTAAATGGTGCCTAGATAGCGGAGCGACTAGTCATTTCTGCATCGACGCCGACTACTTCAGTGAAATCGTGCCGAATCCTGAAGATGTAAGATTCGCTAGTACTGCTACAACAGTCACGGCAGGCGAAGGCAAAGCGCAGTTTGTCGCACGCGCGCATGACAAGACAGCGAATGTCACACTGAACAACGCGATCTATGTACCGGAAATGAGACAAAACTTATTGTCGGTGAGTAAAATCACAGATCACGGCTTCGAAATTCTTTTCCGAAAGACAGGAGCACTTATTCGAGATGAAAATGAAAAGATAGTGCTGGAAGCCGAAAGAATTGAAAATTTATATTTCAACCGTGAATCTGGACAAGGCGCTTATACTGCTGCAACCGCACCAAAGGAAAACAAAGTTACTCTCGAACTTCTACACCGACGTCTGGGCCACGCGAATATACGAGATATCCAGGAAGGTATTCAAAAGGGAATTTTGAAGGGTGTTTTGCTTTCAGATACGACCGGAAAACTCAACTGCAACGTCTGTTTACGAAGTAAAATGACGAGGGCTCCTTTTCCCAACAAGTCGCAGCGGCAGACAAACACTCTGGACCTGATACATTCGGACGTCTGTGGACCCATGCGGACAGCATCTTTGGGTGGATCGAAGTACTTCGTCGAATTTATTGATGACAGTACACGATGGTGTGAGATCCAGTTCTTAAAGTCCAAGAACGAAGTTTTTAAGGCGTTTACCAATTATGCCGCACGTGTCGAAAACGAGAAGAGTATAACTATTAAATGTCTACAGTCCGATAACGGCCGAGAATTTTTGAACAGTGAGTTCGACGACTATTTGAAGAAAAAAGGGATTTCAAGGAGACTTACTGTGCCCTACAACCCGGAACAGAACGGGATCGCCGAGCGAAAAAACCGGACACTATTGGAAGCAGCCAGATGCCTTCTCAAGGAATCGAATTTGCCTGACTATTTTTGGGCAGAGGCAGTTAATACTGCGAATTATTTGAGAAATCGACTACCGACAAAGAGTCTGAATGGGAGGACACCATTTGAGGCATGGACTGGCGAAGCTCCGGACGTTTCCAACCTTAGGATATTTGGAAGTAAGGTCTACTACTTGGACAGAACTCCTGGGAAAGGAAAATTCGACGATCGAGGTCAAGAGGGAATTTTCTTAGGATATGCAGAAGAGTACAAAGCATATCGCGTTTGGTCGTCGGAGAAGCGGCAGGTTCTGATAACTCGTGATGTAACTTTTTTGGAAGACGAGGATCACAGTAAATCGACTGATTTTCCCGTCGAAGAAGAGGCCATCGATGGAAAAGAGGATTCACCGCAGGTTCGACAATTTAGAGAAGTGGAGTTTTCATCAAGGCATCCGGAAACTACTGAGGAAATAGACCACATTTTTGACTCTTCTGATGACGAAGATTCTACAGAATCGAACGGCCATAGAGGCCGCGGTCGACCGAAGATAGAACAGGTTTGAGGGGAAGACCGAGGAAGATATACAACAGTGTTCCAGAACCTAGCAACGATTTTCACGATGAGCATAACCCGATACTTCTCTCCGAAGTACCTTTTAAAGAAGCACTGAATAGTCCAGAAGCAGGGATGAAGATTAACGCATGACCGACGGATGAACAACCGACTCGAGGGGAAGTGTTGTAACTTGAATTTTATCTTTTGAATGCGAGTAGCGGTGGTGCGCCATCTATCTTGTTTGCGCGCATGCGCCATGACTTGTCCGTGCGCATCGCGCTCAACCTTTTGTTTTTTTCTCAGTTGTTTTTGATCACCAAGCAATGTAACACTTACATCAGAATATACGATTTGTTTACTTGGTAATCGTGTGTATTTATTCGGCTCGTTAGACTGTTAACCCTTCCTCGCTAACAACCTTTTTCCAGGTAAGCATCATTTTTCAGTACCTGCGGACTGGACTATTAATTACATAAGTTCAGCGATATGTGGATTAATAATTTCAGTTTTTCGAAAATTGCACACAGACTGTAATTGTTTTGAAATACTCCAAACGACTATAATTTATTTATTAGTGATTAATTTTTATGTTAATGCATTTTTGTGAACACAAATGCATTACAAATCTCTGCTGAATTTTTTTGAATATTTGTGTAAAAGTTAACGCGAAGTATCTCATTTAGCGAAATTTTCTCAAAAACTTCTATTTTTGCTTCGAAAGAAAAAGATATTTTACCTTTCAAGATTATTCTAAAAGTTCCACATCTATTACATTACTAGTGGACCGGAAAATAAAGAAATGCGAGAAAATGTTGAAGCATTTTATATGTAACAATATGTTCAGTATCCACTCATATATACATAAACAAACATATACATTAATCCCTAACAAGTATTATTATTCAGGCATTTCAAGTGAAAAATAATTTTCATAATCTTCTCTTCAATTAGTTAAATATTTATTAGTACTAATATTTTGAGAAACGGTGCGTGTCTGCAGAGCAGTTCCTTGACGTTCTCACGTCTTTTAAAACGTTCAGACGATTGTGTTAATAGTCGAAGTTCTGAAGCTACTTGTAAATATTATCGATGAAAAAAACCTCCTTTATTCGGATATATTGGATTGAACAAAAATTCAAAATTGCCCCAAGACGGAATTGGAGTGCAAGTTGACAGCCGTGTATTGCAAGTAATCGCGCCCGACAAAATCTTATCCCACCAGACGGTCGTCATTATTGTAGTGCAACCGCTGCTCACAAACAAATACTCGAGATACTTAGAGCCTTGTTGAAAGTTTCAGTTATATATAGGCGACTACGACATCGAAAAATCATGTAAACACTTTGCACTAGAATCACTGCATCGGAGGTTTAATACAATAAAGGTATTATTTATTGCTATTAAAAAGAAAAAAATTATTGGTGTGCTTTATTACCTACAATGGCTTACCTTCTATATTGGGATATCAGTGCGGTATATTAGATATTTTATTATATTAAAAAAAATTAAAATAAAATAGTAATCCAAGCGCAATGAGAACAAAACTGTGTATTTTGCAGGAAGCTGCAGATGGTGCGGCCGGGCGGTGGCAAGGACTGGAAAAGGTTCCTGGTCTTTTCGGCTCTCGCTTGGGGGCTGTCTTCCCTCATGACCGGCCTTTGCGCCATTTTACACGAAAATGACGATGAAAAACGCAGACGCTTCAGCCCTTCTCTAACGGAAACACGAACCTGTTTCAACGAAGTGATCATTTCGACGGATCCTAATGGTATTCATTCTCATAATGATGTTGTGAATGCTTGTTTGGTGTTTGCGTGGCGTCAGCTGCTTATGGCCATTCTGCAAGTGTTGTTAGTGTTTTATTAAGGGTGGCGTTTTTCTCTTGAAGGAACGATAGCTGTTATCCGAATTGGCAACTCCATTGGAATTATTACCGGTTATTGCGTACATTTTGTAAGTCGTAAACACGTAAATCGACAGTTGCAAGCGAGAACAGAATTTTGAACAGAATTATCTTGTATTGAGAATATTTGACATCACTAATTTGTAAAAAGAAAAAATAATTAGAAAATCATAAACGATGGCATTGGTATATTTTGCTTTAATATTGAATTACGCATTTTAGACGCAATTCACGTGATTCATATAATATCCTGAAAACGTTTATTACTTTTGCTTTGAAAAATAATAAATTTTAACTTTATATATTATTCTAAGAGTTTTACATCAATTACATTATTAGTGAACAGAAAAATAGACATGCGAAAACATTTTGAAGCATTTTATATGTAACAATATGTTCAATATTCACTCATATACACTTAAACAAACATTTATAATATATTCCAAACAACTATTATTAATATTATTAATATTATTATTGAAGCATTTAAAGTAAAAAATAATTTCCATCGTCATATTCTCAATTAGTTAAATATTTGATAGTACTAATATTTTGAAAAACCTCTACCTGAAATTGATTCATTGACCCGCGAAACGTGCAATATTTTCCAGTATGGAAAATGTTTCTCTTAAGAGCGAAGAATTGCCTTGCGTGTTATTGCTTGTCTACAGTTAATTAGTAATCCTCTATTCTTTTAAATGTTTCACTACATACAATCACATTGCCCTCTTTATTTTACGAAACAATTACATATCTCTTGTTTTGAAATCCATTTACAGATGTTTACGTATCTACATATCAGTCTGGCACCGCACTCTTCTACTACGGGCCCGTGTGTGTCTTGACCGTTCTGAACGCCATCTGCATTGAGCGCACAGTGCGGAAGGTTCAGTTCCTCCGAAGAGGCAACTCCGTCCTCCACAGAGAGGAGGACAAGGCCGCCCAAACGCCTCGCAGGACGGACGGAGAGAACGCCCCCGGGCACAACTCAAGGACCAATAAAGAGGCGCGCTCTACGATTGCCGACGCCAAGACGTACGTTATTCTCCCAAATTACCCTACCCTTGCCAGATGACCTTACCCTACCGTACCCTACCCTTGCCAGATGACCTTACCCTTCCGTACACTGCCTTTGCCCGATGACCTGACCCTACCGTTCCCTAGCCTTGCCAGATGACCTTACCCTACCGTACCCTAGCCTTGCCATTTGACCTTATCTTACCGTACCCTACCCTTTGCCAGATGATCTTACCCTACCGTACCATACCTTTGCCCGATGACCTTACCCTACCGTACCCTACACTTGCCAGATTACCACACCCTACCGAACCCTACCCTTGCCAGATGACCTTACCCTACTGTACCCTACCTTGTCAGATGTCATTAAACAATTGAAGTCTGTTCACAACGTTAAGTTAAAAGTAAAATCTTTTCTGCTACATAACTGTTTCTAGACAATTAAAGACTATACTGATCATCAAAAAGAAAAATAATCTATATTTTAACAAAACAGTTATGTATATTGAATTAGCTTACTTTTGTATTGTATATTTTTTTTAAAGAGTTAATATGTTTGTAACAAATAATGTACTTCAGCTTCCGGGTCAATGACCCTATCTTGATCAGGTTTTTCTCCAGTTTCCCTGATCCATTAAGCAAATGCTGAGATGGCCCCTTGCTTTGCTTCTGGACGTAAATGTAGCTTCACTATTCGCACGTTTTGTTGAACTCTCCTTTTGCTTGTAGTGGTACAAGTAGAGGTAAGGGCGAGCTACTATTTTGTTAGCAATGCTGGAAAATCATACCTGCAATTCGTTTACCGACGCAAATAAGTTTTCTATAACTCGGGAACGAAAATGACTATTTTTCAAATATTGCTAACCTCGCGCTTTTTTAAAATTTATTAGTATTTACGTATTCATTTTAAACGTTTACTCATCTTTCAACTATTTATAGCTAAAATGATGGGAAGAGATTCTGGAACTCAAGAAAACGTGCGCAGATGATCTTCACATACAATTGTGATACAATACTGATTCGTCACATACAATTTTTACTGTTTTTTGTTTTTGTTTTTTTTACTAAATAAATCTACCTCTGGTGTAGCTGCATAAGTCCGGGTTTGGCACTTCTACTGCTGTTGTATAATTTTTCGATTGTCGTTTTAAATTTCTCGCAGTTAGAAAAGAAAAGAAGAAAAAGTTATATAAAAATGAGCCAGAAAATGGCGAATTTTTGGCAGAAAAAATCCTATTACGGGGTACCCCTAGTGGATGAATCTTGTTGCTATATATAGTACTTTACGTCCTCTGACAGGTACTGTAGCCAGTATTCATGTTTTGACGGTTCTTGAAACTGAAAAAAATAGATTGACGCCAAACTGTCTGTGCGTCTAGAGTTAACACTAGCGCCTAAACCTTTCTGTCGAGTTTTTCTAAAATTGATATTTCCCATTCAACCAAAACGATCTTGAGGCTTTGGGAATTGCAAACGGATATTTCCATTTTTGACGATAATTTTCATGAAGCTTGAAAACCATTTTCAAAATTTCTCACAATTGGCGCCAAATTTCTTAATTAAACTGTTCTCAGATAGCGAAAAGGGCGCTTCAGAGAATGGTACAGATTTAATAATCATTGAAATCCCAGATTTTTCGAAAATCGCAAAAGATCATTTTTGGAGGGCGTCTTTCTACAATTATTACATTGATGATTTTTTCCTGCTTGAAAAATATATCGTTCCTTAAAAACCTACCTTGAAATTAAGGTCAATTACAATTTTCAAAAATAATATAATAAATATAATTTTGGGCGAAATATAGGTAAACTTCAATTTTTTAAATTGTTTTCTCTAAAATGGGTCCAAATTTAATCTTTAAATTTTCTCTCTTTTTATGCAACAGCAGAAATATGCTATTCCCATTTTTTGACGAAATCTCGGTTTAGCAAAAAGTTTCCATTTCATAACTACAAAATGGAATAGATATATTTTTGCTGTAGAGAAAGTCTGTTGTAAGAATCACCTCTTTAAAAAAGGTCACGTATAGTTTTTTTAAACGATTAGATTTCGCGTATTTTTCTGAAATGTATGTAATTCCTTTAAAAATTATTTTCTGAGAAAACGTTCTATTTTTTTTCACATTTTCTCCTTGTAAGTATGATATGGCGATAAAAGTATGGTGCCAGTCGTATTTTCGAAAATATCTTCAATTTTTTGAAAAAACAAGATTTTGTGTTTATGTTTAAAATTTATAATTTCTAAAAAAAGTCTTTAAAAACGCATCAATTTTTTTCGTTAAATTTTCTCTTCGTGTGTAGCAAAAAACGGTAAAAAATATAGCGAATGTCCATTTCCGTTCTATTGTTAGGAAACCGGAATATTGAGAAAATTTTTAAAAAAATAATTTTTGGCGGTGTTTGATGGCAGCTGGCAAGAATATGTGGCATGTTCGTATAGCAAGACAAGAGTAAAGGAAATAGAAAACTAATTTGGGAAAGTCTGTAGCATTCAGCAGCACTGCTAGTTTAATTGTAGGATACGCCAAAAAATTCAATCTTTTGAAATTTTCGAAAATTCAGAGTTGTCAGTGAAAAAGGGACCTATGCCATCTTTATGCGGGTTTTACTATATTGTTTCAAAAAATTTAAAGAAAACATTTGGAGCAATTTTTGAGTAATTGTGAAACTGTCTCTTAGGCTTCTTTGTAAAGTATCACCAAATTTTAAATTATGTTTTTCAATATCGCAAAGCTTCAATTCGAGATAGATCGACCGCGCATAATCCATTTTTAAAAAATCGTACGCATTGTTTATGCGTAAGAATTTAAATACTATCTCAGAATTTGTAGACTGTAACGGAGGATAACATATTCTGACAATTAACTTTTCTTTAACCTGTATCTATTAAGTTTAACAACTGTCAAAAACGGACCGGACTTATGCACCAAACAGAGACATACGAGCATGTATGCATAATTTATCATATGACATGTATCCTTTGTTGCAGGATAAGGCTCTACGCAAAGATATTTTTGATGACAGGTGTCATCGACATCATTTCCGAAATAATTGGCTGGGCCACAATTCCTTCCCATCGGGTTTTAGTGACAAATTCTCTTCAATATTACAATAAATATTTCTTCTTGCAAGAACACATGATGGCGTACCGCGCCACGGGCCACGCGACCGACTGTTTCCGGGCGGCGTGTGTCGTTTGGTTGGCAGCTCCGGACGGAGGCTACTTCGGCGCCCTGCGGCAGAGGCTGGGCTTCAGCGAGCGGGGGAGGGGCGATGGTCGCCCACCTGCTGGGCGCCCTTGAGGGAGGCTGCTTGGGCCACCTTCAACTGCTTCTGTGGGGACAGTGAGAATGGAAGGAGAGGAGAGCAGGGGAGCGGGCGACGGGGGCCATGGAGGGAAGGAATGTGTCGTCTGGTTGGCCCGCCTGACGAGGGATACTTCGGCGTCCTGCAGCGGAGGCTAAACCTTAATGAGAGGGGTAAGGGCGTTGGTCGGCCACTGGCAGGGCGTCCCTGAAGGAAGCTACTTCGACAATCTTCAATTCTTTCTGTGTGGACGGACGGACGGACGGACGGACTAAGAGTTGAAGAAGAGCAGAGAAGGGGAGCGGAGGACGGGCGTCATGGAGGGAAGGCATTTGTCCTCTCGTTGGCCGCGCCACACAGGGGCTACTACAGCACTCTGCGGTGTTGTTTCGGCTGCCATCAAAAGAGGCGATGGTTGCTACCTCTCTGTCCATTCTTGACAACGGCTATTTCGGCAACGTCCCTCAGCGGCTGGGGTCTGGGAGCGGATGAGGGAAGCGATGTGGGGAATGCTATGTCGTGCGGTTTGTCACAGAGAACGACGGATATTTCCGGACTCTGCGGCGGTGGCTGGGGGAGGGGGCAGGGAGAGGGTACGGGGGTGATGGAGATCGACTGCTTTGCCGTTCAAGGACGGGTACTCCGACAACCTACAACTGTTGCTGAAGGGTGAGGAGCAGGAGGGGGAGCGAGGAAGGAAAGTGATGTGGCGTATGTTTGGCTACATAAGACGGGGTCAATTTTGGACTTCTGTGAGTATGGCTGGGCACCAGTAAACGGAATAGTGGCAGTAGTCTGCGTCTAGATTACCGTTCTTTACGGGGCCTACTTCGACAACCTGCGACAGTGGCTGGGGGTAAGGTATTGAGCATTGAAATGGAACGGAAAGGAAAAATAAATTGACATAACCTCTTGGAGTAAATGAACTACAAGTCGTGCGTTTAAGAAGCAGATGCTGATGATCATTCAGGGGATTAGTGGTAGGGACCTCTGTTCCCGGAAGCGAGCAGCAAGATAGATACAGCTGGCCGACTTGGAAGAGAACATAGATTCTACGATTAACCTTTATCAACCGATGTGTAGCCTCTCTCACCGCAGCAATGTTAAAGCTCTGCTTTCAAGACGAAGTGTACGAGATTTGTCGTGAGAAGCCCATAGCCATTATTATATAGTTTTCTATTCAACCTGATGGTCCGCTGGTAGTACGTGACGTTTTTTCTTTTAGAAGGATGAAAGTTCTTAGCGATAACTATAGATATCACTCTACTATTTGGGTGGGTATTGACTCTGTGACTTTCGCAGTTAAGTACGTGCAAAGCACATGTGGAAATGTTATTAAATTATATCGTTGGGGAAATTGTACCCGAAGGTCTTGGTGAAGTTTAAAGGTTTTCAGTGATGAAGACATCATACCAGTAAATATTGTGATATTTATGACTACAAAATAGTCTCTCTAACAAGTGTATTGCTTGTTTAGTGTACTACTGCTTTTGTAGTTTCTTTATTCTGTGTAATTATTCGAAATAGTTATATAAGCCTCCCAATATTTCTAATGTTTGTTATTTTTAATGATCTAACAGCATTCAATATCCTGTAAGTTTGGTGGTCTATTATGTCCAAAAATAAGGAGAAAATTTGAATTGATAATATTAAATTATGAAACACTGCTATGAAGTTTGTATTTTAGAATTTTCTTAATTATTCCCTCGTCATTCGTTATGGTACACTAAGGAAACAAATTAATTTTCACTGAGCGTTTGGGCAGAAACAATATGATTTCACTTGCGACAGCATTATCATCGTTATAGAAAATATTGATTTCGTCTCCTCACTATCTCAAGTCACAAACAAAAGTTCTTGTATATGATATTTAAACATTTTTCACGCTGGTATAAAAATAAAACATAATTTGAATAGAGATAAATTTTAAACACTGAAACGGATATACGATATACACAATGACCCTTCATTTATAGATTTAATATTTTCCACATGCTCGATGCAGCCATATGGCTACAGCATATCTCTTAAGCATATATCTTCCAAAGTTTTACATAAATTCATAAATTGTGAAAATTTCCTTTCATATTCTGACTCTATACTACAAAATGAAAAACTCTTTTATTTGGAAATACGCAATCTCTCTTAAATTCAATTGAAAATTATACCCTCTACTACCGCCAATATATCTTGCTGACACACCAAAAGTAAAAAAACTGCACCATATGAAGTAAAGAAATGTATGTATTGGGACGGTTTTTATTTTTTCATTAATGAACTAACTTAAGGGTGAAAATAAAAATATCCATTTAATTATTTGATTATTGCTGATGATTCTACGGCATACGCCATAGATTTGAATGAGGCAACTTACTGTAATATCAAATCCAAATGATTTCAGTGTCAAAATGAAAAAAAAAATTATGTGTAATAATTACAACAATAAAACTTTACATAATATTGCTTGCAAACTAATAATAACAATACTCTATTTAATTCAACAACTTATCTAAAAAGCAACTAGGTTTACCTTTTGCATCTTTCAAATAATATAAAGTCGCTGACGCTGAAAAGTGTTTTAAAAATAGTTTCATGTGTTGAACATTTTATTCATGCCCAGCTTTGTTTAAATATGTTCTTTCAGTATATGGTATTACTTGGACTACCAATGACTATGGACTGGTATTACTATGGACTTACATGGTATTACTATGGACTTACCAATGAGTCATAGTAGCTGATGATATTATTTATTTTATTTATTTAATAGGTAATTATTACAAATAAGTTAGATTACTTGATCATATGTGGCTAGGCCGAAGGCCTTTAAGCCATTACAATACCTACATCCTTTTGCGTTCTAATCTTTCGAATTCTGGTATTCACCCCAAATGGTCTCTCCATCGCATCAAAGCCGCGGAAAAGAGACCATAAGGTACGGCTCAGGAAAAAAACCCTGAAGGGGGAAAAACCTGCCGTCAGAAGCCGAGTACATACTAATCTATCCGACGTTTATTTTAACTATTTATTTTCTGGCGCGGGCGTCCCGCCGTCTCCATCCACTGCTTGACCTCCTCAGCACGTGAAATCAAACAGCGCCAGAAGATCGTCCTCACCAACGCCTCCGCCCTTATATTTTCGATCCCCCCTTCCCTTCACCCCCTAATGTGCTTATTACTATGCCAGTTTCATTTTATTTATTATATTGACCTGTTATTTACCAACTAACTACGACTTATGACGTATTTCTTAACTGTTTACTAACTTAACATAAAAATTACTGATTAACTTACTTATTGTTAGCTTATTGACTTATTAATTTCTCTCCAGTCTAGGCTCCGCTCAAGCTAACCAGTGCTGTTTTCCCACTCCCTAATTTCAGTTTCCCTAATGATCCGGACCTTTCCTAAATATGTTCCTAATTCTTTCATGAATTTAGATCTTTTGTCACCTAAAATGTTTTGGGCGAGCGTTACGTTCCTGTTTAGGAAGTAGTAATTTCCCATTCCCATCCATTTTTTTCTCCATGTTTCGGTTGCACAGCAAATTAAGAGGATGTGGATCCAGTCTTCCCTATCACCGCAAAGCACACAGATGCCATTACCACTTGCGTCCTTTAGTCTACGCTGCATCCACCCCCCAACCCTGAACCAAGCGTATCCCCCTCTTGCGTCCTTTCCGAGAGTATGTACGTAACTTTCGCAACCCCATAATGGACTCGCATGGATTTGAGCTACCAGCGAACGTTTTTCAGCCGTTGCTGCCCAGATCTCTTGCCTTTTTATATCCGCAAGTCTATCGGAAATCAGCCTTTCTATCTCAAGGGTTCCCCTATCTCCCACCATTTCCGGAGAGACGTCTCCCAACCCTGCGCGGTGAAGTAGCCGTTTAATTTTGTACGCCCAGTAGCGATGGTCGCTTCCCTGCCATTGCACTCTAAAGCACCTATGTATAAGTGTGTCAGCCTGTTCATCTGCTAATTTAATTCAGAGTTTAATAGGTTTCCTTTTAAAATCTCTCCAAATTCCTATACTACCGACCTCTCTTAAGACTCCGGCATTTGCTGCGCACCTAGAAACCCCTAGAATTAATTTGCAATAATCTGTTTCGATGCTTTCTAATCGATCTATCCTATCGACTCCCCAGATTTCTGCTCCATAGTTCATAGCTGGGAGAACTAACGATTTGAACATTGTATCGCATACTTTTACCGGCAATTCCGGAACCCTGCGCACTGCGCAAACGATTCCTTTGAGCGCAATTCTTCCTTTGCTGTGAGCCGTCAATATGTGGTTATTCCATCCCCCATTCATGGAAAATTTTGCACCAAGATATGTAAATGTCTTGACGCGGTCAATTTCTTCCCTAGCGTAGTACCATTTCTCTTTGCTACCTCAGATAAACCCATTCTTGAAGACCACTACTTTCGTTTTTTGAATATTTACTTTTAGTCCCCATGTCTCACTATACCGTTCTAGACTATTTAAACTCTTATGTAAGCCCTCAATCGTCTCCGAACATAAAACTGAATCATCAGCATATAGTAGTCCGGGAATTTTCAGGCCATCAATTACCGGAGCCGCTGTATCTGCTTCCTGTACCCACGTCAATAAATCATTTATAAACAAGATAAACAGCAGCGGTGAAAGAGGACATCCCTGTCTTACTCCTACTGTCGATTTCATTTTTTGCGTCGTACTTCCGTCACCGCACCTGACGCAGAAATTTACTTCCCTATACTTTAGCGATACAGATTTCGTCATACCTTTTGAAACGAAATTCACGCCAAGAAAACTAAATTAAACAAACAGACTCGGCCACCCAGGTTTCTGCCGAGAGATTACGCAGACGGTCACACGTGCGCGACTCCGCTTATCGCGACAGTCCCTCCCGCCCCCGGCACATTAACGTAGTCGTTAAGAGGGTCGGCGCAGAAAGATTTACTGTGGAGCACGTGTTCGCATGGCCAGCTGCACGAACCTTCGAGATTGCTTTTGAAATCGACAAATTCTTTCACGAACAACGCCCGTCCTGTGCGAGCATGTTCTGGAAGGGCAAAGAAGGTTCTCGACGCTCACAGTTATGCAAAGAGTCGGAACTCCATCCACTACCCTTGTCACCATTGGTCAAAATAACGCAATGCGCCATTTCTTTCGGCCAATAGCGGCGCAACTATCTTATGGAGCTGGAACATGCGAGAAAACGAATGGGGGGTGAGAGTTAACCTAATAAGATTTGACTTATAAAATGGGCATTCAGAGCAGGGCAGTCGGGAGAGACACTTCTTTGGGAGGGAGAGCTGTTCACCGACCAGAGGCAAGTTCGCTTCTGATAGACTTTAAAAAAAACTTCGGTGTGGGCTGTTGTAATAGAGCAGAGTAACGTGGGCAGAGAAAATTCTCTGAAGCGGGAATCAGTTGCAAAGTGAAGCGAATGTGTCGCTGCAGGATTTCTAGACTTTCTAAAGTTGCAATTGTGAATAATCACGAGTATCAGAAGAATCTGTGAATGGTTACTACGCTCTTGAAATCGAGAGTGACTGCCGGCCGACCCCGAGCTCAACCGGACTGCCAGGCGCCATCCCCCCCGGCCGCGCCCTCGACCGCGCCGCCGCCTACCCTTGGCCGCGCCGCCGCCTCTGAGGGTGACGCCCTCAGACACCCAGACCAGCTGACCTGCGTGCCTGGGTGGGCACAAGGACGGCAGCCGTTTCCTCGCCCCGGCCGCGCCCCCCCTGTGAAGGTTGCCGCCGCCCTCTCGGCCGCAACGCGCCCGTTCCGGGCCCACAAAAGGGTATTCATCCCTGCGAAAATCCTGTAATCCGGTGTCGCGCTAAGACACAGTAATCTGTAATATTTGTTACCATTGTGATGCTAACTATAAGTCTTCCTAATTTCTAAGCTTTATACTGGCTACTAACTTTTCATCTTCTTATCTGTCCGCCTAATTTTCAGATTTCCGACTCTATTTTATGTGTAACTTCCCTGGGGCATTTTGAATTATTTTGCCCAGGAATAAAAGTGATTTTACCAGTGATCAAAGTGTTTCTTTCATGTTACCAGTATTTGTTAACAATTCCTTCCATCACCGACTGAGCTACAAGGGCCGCTTACCGGGCGTTCTCTCACGAGACGACCGGGAGTGTTACAATACATGCTTCCCTATATACACTTTTAAAACTTTACGTGAGACACCTAGCTCATTTAGTTTTAGCCATAAAGCTTCCCTATTGATAGAGTCAAAAGCCTTTTCAAAATCCACAAAACTGCAATATAAGTGGCCCCGTTTACGCGCCAGCGCCTGTTTTACTAGGGTATCTAACACAAATATATTGTTGGTTGTCGCGAAGCCTCTCCTAAAGCCTGCTTGTAATTCTGATATTTTACCGTAATTTTCCGCCCATTCACATTCTGCCCGTTGAGTATTTTACAGAACAGTTTGCTCAGCGCTGGCAAAAGACTAATTCCGCGATAATTTTGTGGGCAATTCGCATCCCCTTTATTCTTAAAAATCGGTTGGAGGATAGCTGTACTCCACGTTTCTGGATACGAGCCGGAATCAGCAATTGCATTAAATAACTTCATAATACTCTCTGGGTCTATTTGCCACAATTCCGAAATAAATTTTGTCGGAATGCCGTCCGCGCCGCCTGCCTTCTTATTATTCATGGTTATAATAGCCCTATTTACTTCAGTCCAACTGATGATATTACACTCCCGTTCAAAAGTTCCCAATACCGTGGCCGTGTGTATTACCGCCATACGGGATATGAACTGGTCTTGTTGCAATTTCAAAATTGATGTCGCCGTAACATATACCTACAGGTGTTGATGCTAATATGTAAATCCATTAATACGCTTTTTTGGTAATATTCAAAAAAAGGAACATAGCACATTTGCATTAACACAATACTAAATGCAAAAATACAGATAATTCCAATTTAGATCCGAAAATTCTATCGCAACATCTTTTACAACTGCTTTTGATTCTTCTCCGGATTTTCTTAACACTTCCATATTTTTCTCCACTAATTTTTTAAGAGACTAAAACTTTACAAACTCAGTCTAATTTGTGATCACTTCTACTTGTGCAATTGCTCTTTTAATCGTTTTGCATGCCAATCTAACATTAAAAGGTGACTATTTGGTATGTTTATGTGAATAAAGTGTTAGTTAATTTGAATAATAATAATAATAATAATAATAATAATAATAATAATAATAATAATAATAATAATAATAATAATAATAATTTGTGAGACACATTCATTTGAAAACGCTATTTGCACACTTATGTAAGAACGAAAAAGTGCGATGTCGAACATAACGTTCATTGGTTCTCCAGCATTACTCACAGTATAATTTTTTTCACATTCACTTGAAATTCTTCATGTTCAATAAATTCTGAGGCAATACCGTTCGTAGGTATTCGCAAATTTATTTTTTAAATAAGATAATAATTCGACTCTAAAATGAAATCAAACTGCGACTAGCGCGACTTACTTGATAATTCAATTATTAACTTACAGATGTACACATCAGTGTTGCCAAGGTCGTGAAAGAAAATGTTGTATTAAGCAAAAAATGGCTTTGGGTTCTGGTATTTAATCAACGCTACCTACATCGATCGATTTCGAAGGCGCTATTTTAATTCCTGGCATTATCACTACGATCGCAGCGCCAAAACACGAAAAACACGTTTTTGAACATTTCTTTAAAACTTCTAGCGGGATCCAAAAACAAGTTATCAGTTCCCCATCAGGAGGCCGAGACGTGTCGAATGACACCTCATACGTCTCGATTGGAGCACGGGAAGTGGCCTAGACGCCAGTGACGGAATGGCAAAAACACACATCCGCACGTCCGCACACTCAAGAGCTTTATTGAAATACTGTATTAAAGCTGTAAGAAACCCATTTCGATGTCTCTCTCAACTGTCTCCCAGTGAACGGTTTTAAACAAGTGAGGTACAAAAAATTGAGAAAAAAATTAGCAGTGGAGGAAAATATATATTGAATAGATATCAGCTTTCCTTCGTTATTAAAAATTACCGAAAATTGTCCACCTGGTGGTATTCCGTATTAGCATCTTCCTTTCATAGTTTTGAGGTTTTGACACCTGGAAGCTCTTAACGGATCATGTTTTCAAAAATACAAAAGTATACCTGAAAACATGTTACATTCGACGTCACAAAAAACCTAGAACGAAACGTTGAGTATTCAAATAATCAAGAAAGGATGACTTACCGAAGTTTTCACTTTTCACAACACAAAAACGCTCTAACTCCAAACGTGGTTACAGTAAGAAGAGCATGGACACCGCTGAGGTCATGGAGCTTCAAAACGAATGTTTACTCATCCTGCCACTAGGCTGCATTACTTACCACTGCCTAAACCGTCATATTCCAGAATTTTTCATCCTATTCCATTTCTGTCTCTCTTCCCCTAGTATTTTGAAGGGTACTGTTTTCATATTTTTGACTATTTTCTCTCATTGTGAAGCTGAATAAGAGACATCAACGCTGCCTTACAATAATTACTGGACAATTTTTTTACAAAATTTAATGTACAATGATGAGGTTATTATGAGTCTTGTTAAATACATAGGGACAAGAAAAGTATCTCCGTAATGTCACCATGTCGGTGAGACTTCCAGCTACGGAACATCTCTTGGTACCACGCAATCCGGGCAGCTCTGGGACCAACGAGCTAGAATATACTAGAGAAATTGGCTGACCCAATGGTTTCAACGCTCATGGTGGACACTCGCAGAACTAGGTACCGCCATGTTTTTTGCAGCCAAAACACGAAAGTTGCCTGATGGTGGCGTGTGGAACTGTTGTACTGAATCGAGGTGTTGTTTGTAGCAGATCTTGTTTCTTTATTGTTGTCTTTTCGTTTAACTATATTTATATTATATTAGTGGTTATAATTATAACATTCACAATGCCTTCAGTATATTCGGCACATAGCAGTAAAAATAAAAGTCATCAAACTACAAATATATAACTTTTGAAGTTCACCACCTTATTTGTGATCCGTTTGTTTGCTTCTTATTGCAATAACATTCACTTTCAGACACTATATTAACTACAATAACGTTTCAACACCTTCCATTCTTATGAGAATAGCCATTGCAGGAAGGGACGTATTTTTAAAGCTTCTCAATTCGTTCCGCTTACATATTGTGATTTCGTTATTAAATTATTGGTTTTGGTCGTGAAACATACAGTAATTCGCGCGCGGCGATGGTGTAACGGTTAGCGCTTCTGACTTTTGTACCGAAGTTTGGGCGTTCAATCCCGATCGATACCGTGGATTTTTAGGGTTGAAAATATTCTTCGTACGCCTTCCTTCGGAGGGGAAGTAAAGCCGTCTGTCCCATGTTAGTAGATTTACTTGCATGTAAAAGATCCTCAAGCCTAAATGACGCCTCTGAGCTAAATTCTAATCGGCTGTTTCTCGCCCAAGAAATACCTCCATTTTCTGCTAGTTGATGAAAGGAGCCTAGCGAAATTTGCGTGGTCAGACGGAAGAGCAGGTCTCATGGCAATAAGTGGTAATCATGGTAAAATAAGGCAAAAATTAAATTCAATAATAGGATTTATAGTATCCGGTCTTAACCAACGCCACAGGGGCGCTTTGACTGCAAAAAATGGCTTCAATTTACTGCAAAGATGAAGGCTCTGCAGCCACTGTAGTATATTCTATCTCGTTGGCCGGGAGCGTCCGAAGTGGTGTAAAAGCAACAGGGGAGGCGGGAGCAAGGCGACGGCACGTATGCGAAACTAGCGCCGCGCACGGCAGCGAGGATAAGGGTATAAGCTAATGTCATTGCATTATGGAGGTACAAGAGTTCGAGTCCCGGTGCCAGGATATATGATACTAAGTAAATAGCTAGTTCGAATTCTTATGTTCTAGGTAGATGTCTAGTTCGAATATTTATATTTCATACATAAACGTAAATTATTACCAGCTTAGGTGGCTCAGGACATCAGTTGATGTCACTGCAGTGCCTCCGAGCAGGAATTCCTAGTTGTATTTTTTTTTATTTTATACATACTTTTATTTCTTGGCAAAATTATGCTGGCGAACTATATGTCGGTTCATGCCATTCACTCCTATCCTGACATCAAGTTCACCTTACAATTTACTTTATAATAAAACGTAATATAGTTTCTCATTATTTCTTTTTTTCTCCATTATCATGTATTAATAATCGCTAAGCAACCCACCTCCACCACTTGGCAAACGTAATACGACGTCACCGTCTCTAGCACGGCGAGACGGGCCGGACTACTATCAACAAAACATTAAATAATTTAGATTTAATTTGGTGTGTATAAGGTTTTAAATCGTTTAAAATACGTACTTTTATATAGTGTATTGCAATAAACGATACCTGCAATTCTAGCAGAATCACAGTATAAAAGAAAATATAAATCTTAATATAACATAAATAATAATATATCTAAATATAATTAACAAACAATATGGCAGAAAACAATAATAAATATTATACATGATAAATATTGTTAAACAATTGGATTACTTCGTGCCATAAAGTGGGTTACTGATTTTATTAGCATACAGTTAACATTTAGCCTAATCCAGGAAAAAGTTGAATTCATGACCTAGTCAACGCCGATCCGGTGGCCGAGATCGCAAAGGCAGTAGTGCCGAAGGATCGCAGGTTCGAGTCCCGCTGAGGACATGGCTGTATTGTGTTCGTCCTTTAACCCCCTATCATCATCATATCGTGCTTTCGACAGTAGCTACGTGCATGGCTAGGTCGAGTTTAAATGCTTCTTGCACAACAATTAGCGGCCTTCTGTTTTGATCAGAGGTTTTCTGTGGGTTCTCCGATCACCACGAGATAAATGCGGTAGCAATACAGTATCACTCGCGCAACTTTATGGGGGTATTAGTTAGATAATTGGCCACTAAATTTTATTTAAGTAATGCCAATATCTGGAGAATCAGTAATACCTTCGCAACGTTTTTATAATTTGTGTTCTAACTTTCTCAGGAGTTCGAGGTATTTCCTGTGATAGATTTTTACCAGCTTCGGTCATTTATTTAGTTTGTTGGTTGTTGTTTTTTTTTTTTTGGAAATAACGGATAGAAGATCTCGCCTTCAAAAGAAAATTGTTCCTACTTCACGCCAGTGAAGATGTGTTTGGAATGTTGTCATCAGTGCTCGCTGGGAGCTTTTGCCTTCAACTGTTTACTGTGCTAGAGAGGGGTAAGCAAGGTCATCGTTTAAGAAATGTTCCTCGAGTAATAACGGCGCCCGGGACTGATATGCACTAATCAGTCAAACGAAAAAATAATCCATCAACGAAAGCAGTCGCGTATTTTAAAACAAAACACATTTGGAATAACATTTTCAATCTTAATTACGCAATTTTTTTTATTCTGTTGACTTAAAGGATGTGCCAAATTAGAGAGCAATCACTTGAAGAGAAATACTCGCGCAACTTATCTTGAACGATGGATTGAAGAAATGCGGGTAGAGTGGGGGTATTAGTTACGAAATCGGCCACTATATTTTATAAAGTGATGCCAAGTTCTGGAGAAGCAGACATGCCTTCGCAACGTTTTTAATAATTTGCCTTCTTACTTTCTCAGGAGTTCGAGGTATCGACAATCCCTTGTTTCTGTTATTTCTGTACATTTTTTGGAGAAAATCACACACAGAAGTTCTCATCTTCAACAAAAAATAGTTTCTATTTCGCGCCAGCGAAGACATGTTTGGATTGTTATCATCAGTGCTCGCTGCCAGCGTTTGTCTTCAACTGTTTATTGTGCCAGAGAGGGGGAAGCAAGGTCATCGTTCAAGAAACGTTGCGCGAGTAGTACTACACATTGTCGGGAGCGCACCGCCCACCTAGAGACGCCATCCAGAGTGCCTGTGATTGGACAAACGTGCGCTTGCGCCCCCCCCCCCTCCGACGGGCAGTCATCGGGTGAGTGTATGCGTGTGTGTGTGCATGTGGGGGAAATGTGTAACTGCAACTGTGACTCTCAAGCGACAGTGCACGTTTGACTGGAAGTATACAAAAACCTCAGTACCAGTATGTAAGTTTAGATTCTACGTGGTAGGGCGAGTAAATATTATAAATAAGTAGAGTATACTGTAAGTTTAGTTAGTAAGTAGGTAACCGTTTGTATGTACGTTTAGATTATAAGCACAAAAGTATGTAAATAAGTAGCGTAAAATTGTAAATAGTATATTGTAATATTTGTGTCACATTCATTGTCAACTATTTTACTTTTATCTAATAGATTAAATTTAAAAATATATAACACAACAGTTTCTTCACCTTCCGTGATTTCCTCGCTTGTGCAACAAGAGATCCTGTGGCGTCAAGGTGACTGCAATAGCAAAACCCCAACCAGGAAAGAACGCGGAAAGATCTGCGGCCACCGGCGGAAGGAACAAATGGACGCTGGATTCCGCAAATGGAAATTCCTCTCTGGATCAGAAGGAAATGGTCTGCCTCGCAATAGAAGAATTTTACTGTGTCTGTAACATTCACATCTGCCCTTTTTTTTGTTCAACACTTGTTTCATCTACGTTTATTTTGTCCTTATAGCAGTGAAGATTCTGTCAACCAAAAAACTACATATCAAGTTTGCACGTGCGATATATTTGTGCTAGTGAGACGGGGACCGTTCTTAGAAGAAGGATATCCACTGCTTGAGGTCCTATCAAGATCAAGGTTCGATCAATCGCCAACACTACTTGTCCGCGATGCCTTCGTGTGCTCTCCTCGCGCTGATTCTGGCGTCTCTTGTGGTATTCGGAGGCACAGATCAGGAAGACAAGAAGATAACATAGCGAAAGTGCTGCGACGTACACGAGATGCTGGTAGCAGATGGTACGTGGTGTGTGAAAGCTCCTTGGTGTTGTCACTACACCATTCAAAGCGACGAGAACGATATCGTCCACCCTCCTCTGAACAGCGAGTGGGCCCAGCGCTGGCTGCCGCCCGATCTCCCGCTGGACAACATGAAGGCCGTGAAGTGTAAAAGTTTGATCGAAAACGGACTGGCCACGTCCGTGAACGCGTCTCTCTTTTGGGATCTAGCCGGGAATGAAGCTGAGGATCTCTGGCGAAACATGATCGCGTTCTTTGGAGAAGATGACATCGTAAGGTCTAAACCCGGCGGAGGATTTAGGAAGGCGGCCTATTGTGTGGACGCAGCCCCACCGCCTCTGGGGCCCGTCGCCATGCTGTTTAGAACGCCTTGCAGTAAAAAGGAGTGCGCCTAGAAATGCTGCCCGAACAAGAAACTGCTGAAGAATGAAGAAGGGCGTTGGTGGTGCGAAAAAGACGCCCGTGGCTTCTGGTCGCCGAACAAGACCTCTCTCAAAACCTTCGATCCCGAGTTTCCGTATGAAGACGCAACGTTGCTTCTCAATGAACTCCATCTGTCAACCTCTATGGATCAATACGCCAAACAAGTATCTCAGACCGGAGGTACTCTACATTTCTTCTTCTCCTCCTGGGATATTTGTTTCGACTTCTACCGCAGAAACGGCAGCCTTGAAGAAGGACTTTTTTACCGAGAGTGTCCACGTGTCATCAGAGGCGTGTACTGGCTGCTTCGTCCACTATGCATTCTCTCTGCTTTGCTGCTGATGGCGTCACTGCTATCTATAGCTTGCGACAAGAGCATGCGGCGAAAAATCCATGGACGTTCTCTTGCTAGGCACGCTGCTTGTCTATTTGGTTTTAATATCGGTCAGATAGCGTCTTACTTTGCAAAACCTGACCTACTGGACGAAGAAGGAAAACAAGATATCGCGCCAAAATTTGCACGCAAGAATTTTTTTAAGTAAGTTTGTAAGTAAGTAAGTTTTAAAATAAGTTTCAACAACAATGTGTGATGGGGTGGTTATACAGACCAACGTTTCTAGAGTGTATTGATACTTTTTTTGGTTACATAGTAATTTGTGTATTAATTTTGGTTGCTTATTTGTTAGTGAGAATAAAAAGTTCGGAAAATTAAAAATTCCGCTTCTTTTCTTCAATCACCACTTAGTGGTCAATTTCAATCGAATATACGGAGTTTGAAAGTTATTCTCTTCCAAAAAGCTATTTCTCATAAAAATTATGTTTTCCCTTCGAGTACAAATACAGGAAAATATTACCCTATTAACTAAAAGGAGATAGATCTGCGGTGTTTTGTGAGTTACGTTTAAATATCCTTGGTTACATTGAAGTGAGGTAACAATTCGTGATCAGCGATAAAAACTTCTTATATAAAATAATATATTTGCTAGTTCTACGTTAAGTAAATTAACTTCTTTAAATCTATTTCCTTTCGTAAGAATTTTGTCTATATCATACAATCAACAAGACCGGCATCAATGAGAAGCATTTGAATATACTTTTAAACCGCCGTGTTGCTATTTAGAAAACTGACAAGTGCGTCAAACGTAGTGCAGGAAATTCGAATGTACCATTTCGATTTTTTTCTATTTTCGAATATACAGGTGTGCGACAAAAATGGGACCAACATCACTTTCTTTACCGCTCTTTACTACATTCGTCATAAAAGTAAAGAAAAAAATTAAATCGTTTCTTAAAACATTATTTGTATTTTAAATTGCGTGTTTGGGGCCAATTTACACGAAAAATACTCATATTTTCGAAAAATGAAACATTTTATTTGACGGTCCGTTTCTGGTGGACACATTTCATCAAGAAAAAGATTATATTTTTAATTGTAGGTTGGACCCGGATTTACAAGAATTGTTTTATAGTGTAACTACTCGCTTGCTATTTGGTTTCAGGAAACTTCTTGCCGCCTTATCCGGGAGTACCCTTTCTTGAAAACACCCACATTAATATATAGCTGATTTGCCTGAGCTGCAGAACTTTGCCATCAGATAGAACAAAAGTGACAGCTACTGATATCAAGATTGCTGATTAGTCTTTCAATGCATTCGCCAGTGGAGTTAGTCGGTGGTGGGTTCTTCGTTTGGTCGTTTGGGGTTGGCTCACCTGTCTGTAACTTCGACCCTTTCTAAATATATCTCAGCTTCCTCTTGAAAAACGCCTAAGTGAAAAATTTGAGCTTTTATAAAAAGTACCTGATTTTACCAACATTACATTGCACATTATTTTGTGATCTGTTTTCTGTATTGTAAAATAGTCTGACGTCTATTTTTGACGTCTCCACGGAATCCAACAGCGAACACAAACAATTCCTGTTTTAACAGCTCTCGCGGCGAAGAAATTATTTTCTAAAGTAAACTCGATGTTTACTTGCTTTCCGAACCGTGCTTTTTTTCTAAACTTAGCTTTTCAAAATCGTGCACGAAACATAGAAAAGAATGTTGAAAGCAATATTTCTGAGGTGCTTTTTTACGAATGGTAAGGCGGTGTAGTTTTCCTTTGTCACCGCATGGATTGCTAGAGTCGTTCGTCAACACGTCATAGGTCATTGAACATGAAAGTATGGTACTAAATAAATGGATGCCCATACTGTGGTCTAACTTCTTAATAACACCCACGGAATATAGAAAATAATTTTGAAGGCAATTTCCCAATCAGCTAGGGGATAATTCCTCTAAGAGATCAAACGGGGAAAGGTGGCTCATGGTACTCGTATCAACTGATGACACTGCAGTCTGCACCTGCCTCTTAGAAAAAGCTTCCAACTTAAAGTCCCGACAGTGGCAAGATTTTCGACACTAGCTCGTCAGCTAGGTCGAATTCAGTTGCTGTCCTGAGGATAATTCGAGCGGCTGGCTGCTCTGGTCGAGAGTTTTCCATAGTTTCTACGATGAACACCAGGTGAATGCCGGAGTAGTACATTAACAAACGGGCCACGGACCGCACGCCATCTTTCCTTCCTCTACTTTGGTCTATCCTTACACCTTACACACGCTTACATTCATTACACTACCACACATGCTGCGAGACCGGACGGGAGCTTAAAACTTGTGCCGTCTGGGGTAGTGCTCCGCTGGTGAGAGATACCTGGTTGAGAAAAACCCAGCTAGTTCGTTGCCGGAACTCGCCATCCAGCAGGGGAAGATCACCGCCCCTTCCCGAGGAAAAATCATTCGCTACACTCACAAATCTAATGACCTTAGCAGTTGACGTGCTTGCCACTAACAACCAATCAATTAATCAATCTAAATTATCAAAAGAATTATTTTAGCAGCTCATGAGCACGCCTTTACGATTAGGATATATTAATATGAAATTCCAATGGGGAGATGCGATATCTTATTAACGACTACAAGATCATTCGAAGTAAATAACATGAAATAGTCAATGACATGAAAATTTCACTAATAAATGATTCCTCTGTGTAGCACTCTTCATGTACTTCCTGCTGACAGCTGCTTGGTTTTGGCTCACGGTCCTCTGTGTAAACATGGCGACTGGCTTCCGGTAAGAAGACTGTCTAATATTTTCTTCCGTCTCGTTCAGGTTTCCGGCATATTCAGGTTTGCGATATAAACTTTCAATTCAGAAAACGCAATCCTTCAACGATGGAATAGGTTGTATGAGTAAACATGGCGACTGGCTTCCGGTAAGAAGACTGTCTAATATTTTCTTCCGTCTCGTTCAGGTTTCCGGCATATTCAGGTTTGCGATATAAACTTTCAATTCAGAAAACGCAATTCTTCAACGATGGAATAGGTTGTATGAGTAAGGAAGATACAATATCACAGCAACAGCATCACGGAAACAGCGCTGTGGGAGCCGATGATGATAATGTTCTCGAAGGAAATCATTGGTCCAAAAGATGTAATAAATGGGACAGAAATAGATTTTCAATAGTTACATGACAAAACAAGGTAAAAAAGATCGTTCGCTACTTTGAAACGGTGAACATCACTCCAACGCTACTAACCCTCACAGTGTTCTTGCGGTGCCGAGCAGTGTTGCCAGGTCCGATGGACATTCGGCCGCTAGATGGCACGCGTAATTCCGCTAGATTCCGCTAAATTTAAAACTTCTTGCTGCTAACTTTTCCGCTAAATCAAGATATTTAATTTTACATATAATAACAGTTGTTTTTAATAAATACTATTTATAATATCGAGTAATTGTTTATATAAATAATTTATAAATATTAAATAAATATGTGATACAAGTATAAAAAATGAACATATTTGAAATTTATGAATCAGAACTAGGGTGATAAATATGCCATGTAAGAAATAATATTAATTACGCGTGTAGAATAAATAATTTATATTTTTTTATTTTATTACATGACAATAAAAATACAAATTCGATATTTACAACTTATTTTAAATATATAAAATACACAAATATAAGCAATGATTAAATATTGCACATGTTTGTGTAATTATATTTATAATTTATAACTTAAATCTAACTATATAATAGTTTACACAGGCGAATCGCAGTAATAATTGAATAATAATATTGATTTATTATTACAATAATTTTACATTACTATTCACTACTATTAAGTTCTGAAACAAGCTCGTCTATTATTTGGACTTCATTATTGTCCTCATTATCATATTTCGCATTTGAACCTATAAGCCTAAGAACTTCATCTGGAAATCGAAAATTATTACATTTTCCATGCCGTTTTAAACTAAATCGAATGTTTAAAACAGCATTCACCATTTCGGTTTCCATACGATTTCTTAGCTTACTTTTCACGATATTCTTATGTCTACTAAAATAATACTTTTTAAATATTAGTTTCATAATTTAATATGATAGAATATTAACGCGGATGTAGAAAAAATATTAAAGTATATTACTGCAATATTATTAAAATATTGTTCTTATAGAGACTTGAATTTGGAGGCTGAATATTTATTTATTTATTCACAAACTATTACGCTTAGCATTTCAAAAACTGTACAAAGAGATATTGCATATTTCAAGAGAACGCGGATAATATTTTCTCCAAGTTTGATTGGATATTTGGTGGAGAATCTCCGGCCGCTAGCCAATGAGAAAGGCACCACGCGCCTAGTTGAGGGTTGAGGTAATATGACTCAAGATATCAGATTTATGGTTCCAGCGGTACTTGTTTACTTTGGATAATAAGGGACGGAATACTTTACATGTGCCCATTAGTTTTTGGTCATCGAAACAAAAGTTTATAAATGGAAACATGTTTCAACCTTGTCGCTAGAAATTCCGCCAATTTGCTTTCATTCCGCTAGATTTTCCGCTAGCCGCTAAATCATTATTTCTCGCCGCTAGAACGGTTGAAATTCCGCTAGATCTAGCCGCCAATCCGCTAAACTGGCAACACTGGTGCCGAGTTTGGTTATCAACAGAGCAAATTCCAAAGTAATCTGGTGATTCTACAACAGCACATATTTTCTCGCGAGATTTGCAACGGATCATCAAGAGTAATTAATGGGAAAGGAACATTCTCAGAGCATTTGTGTGGTTATATTTATTAACTTCAAATTAGAGATGGTTTTTAATTTGTTAAAAAATATATCGTATAAACTATACGTAGGAAACATATATGTGATTACATTTGAACTCTACCAATTTTTTACTAAAATATGATACTACTACATGAAACTGGAAATGTGTTTTTAACCAGAAAAAATGTTTTCCGGCACCGAGACACGAATTCAGAACCAACGAGTTTACATGTCTTGCACTTTACTGTTTCACCAAGCTTCCGTCTTGTCTTTGTGACGTTTAAAAGTCTTATTGCGTCGTTATTTCCAACAAACAATTTTAGAAAGTAAACAGAGTTTAACCATTGTATACTTATCATACAGTAGGGCATATCAGCCCCCCCCTTTCTTTTTTTTTTGTTGCTAGTTAGGAATGCCGGCACATAGAGCTAGCGATCTTGCAGGAGACAAAGTAAAACTACGGATAGCTGCTACTTATGTATACGGATTTGTTTGCAAAAGTGCCTTTATTAAGAGCAAATTAATAACTTAAAATATAATTTTTGATATTTCCTGACCTCTTGTTTTTATAGTCATAGGATTTCCAATAAAAGGCATTAAATAACACGTAAAATTACATAGAACCAACGTTTTGATCGAACATTTGACGTGTATCTGGTCATTCGTGATTCGCACCAACTGAATTCTTCCAATATTTTCAGTTTTCACGTAATTAACAATGCGCGTGTCGAAAGGGGCGCAATTAAATGCAGCAATAACAAAGGAAAAAATCTTTAGGTTTTTTTGTATTGTTTTTACTTTTCTCAAAGACCTACAAAGACAAGACGGAAAGTTGTTCAATAGCACAAAATAAATGTTATTAACTCCTAGATACCCTTTTTTACTACTTACATTTTTAGATATATTCATGAAAAGAAACGAAATATATAGATTATAATTAATAGAAGTCATGAGAAAGAATTTCTCATAATTTCTATTCAAAACTAAAACAAGTGAAGTAGACATTTTAAACAATTTGTAAGAAAATAAGTGAGTGAAATCTAATGCATGTTGTCCATTAAAAATGAATTGAAATCATGAAAAAGAAATTCTGATTTATAATCACTTTTAATGATAGTAGATAAGTAGGTAATATAGCGAGAAGAAAAAATGTTTAATGTAATATTTGGGCTTCCCTTTTTTTTTTTCAAATAATTCCAATAACAAAAAATGCTATGCGCGCGTTTTGTTGAACTCTCCTTTTGCTTGTAATCGTAGGAGCAGAGGTAAGGGCGAGTTGCTATTTTGTTAGAAATGCATAAAAATCATACTTGCAATTCGTTTACCGATGCAAATAAGTTTTCTATAACTCGGAAACGAAAATGACTATTTTTCAAATATTGCTTATCTTGGGATTTTTAAAATTTATTTTTATTTCTTTATGTTAAACTTTGACTCTTCTTTCAACTATTTATAGTTCAAATGACGGGAAGGGATTCTGGAAAGAGATTTTTCGGCATTTACAAGGTCGCTGCCTATATTGCTGGTGATTTCATGTTCTTTTCCCGTCTCTCTTGGAGTTACGGAAGGAAAAAGGACTCTAGTCCTTCGTATCTCTCATTGGAACGGAATCAGCTTTTGCCATAAATGACTAATGCTTCTCTTTTTTCTGTAGTTTGCACATGCCACGCCTGGATAAAGGAAGCGGAAAGAAATTCCTGGCGATTTCAGCCTGCGTTTGGGGGCTGTCAACAGTGCTCACAATAACGTGTTCCATCTTGTTTACTCAACCGGAGTTGTGGATGCATTCACCTTGGTACACCCCGTCGCTTATGGAGACAAGAGGGTGTTTCATTGAGCCAGTCGCCGAAAAACGACGTAAGTGGAAGGCCATCATCATAATGGACTTGAGTCGAATATGACACTTTATCACAGTCTGCTATTATGAGAGTTTATAAAAAGGATTGAAAGACAAAATTAACGTTTTCTCTTTATGCTCTACTGGTACTGTCGACATGTAATTTCACCTTGCAAAAGGTGAACTAGAAGGTGATTTTATTTTACTTTTTTATATTGGTATTAGTAAGAAAACGCTAAGTTTTCCACCTCGAAATACTCCGGGCAACTCTGATTAGCCAATAAAACATTTAAATTTTAAGGCATTTTTTGTTTTTTTCGTAATAACCATTTAATTATTGATTAAATATAAGGTCTTAAAATTCTCTACTCGCTCGCTTTACAAATTACTTTTTTAATCAAATGGTAAGAAACCTACTAGGTTTCAACATTTCACTAAATTTTCATTCTCTTTCAGAAGTTACCCCAAATTATTAATGATTTCTTTAAAGTGATACTTTTGAGTGACTAAGAATATTATCAATAAAAAGCAATTAAATACTAATGTTTTTAATATTTACTGAGGTTCACCTCACGTACGGAATTTCATGTAAAAAGGGCACAAGGCATTTACGTACTGCGAACAATCACGAACCATTTAGCATTTCGCAACGCCATTAACGAAAGAAAGTAATTTTCTCTGTATGGGTGCTGTGAGCAACATAATTTTTTATTCAAACTGCCGTCATAATAACGGTATAACTTTTTATAGACGACTATACCGAACGGAGTTCTATAAAGGTATTTTGCCGACTAAAAAATTAAGGTATTTAAAAGGCGCATAACAAAATACCACTATTTTATCGGTTAAAACGTCTGTGTGAACATCTGTCTCTCTGCCCGTCGATCCCACTATCAGTCCATAGTTAAAGCTAATGCCAAAATCCTTCAACTGATTTTCTCAAAAATTGATATACTTCGATCAATTTAAAGGAAATAAAGTTCTTCTGAGATTGAAATGGATATTTTGATTTTGAGGGGTACTTTATATGAAGCCTGAACATTCAGTCATAGGTGGCTCACAAAAAGTTTTTAATACGTCTGTGAACGACATGTGGGTCACACAAACGTTTACAACTTCTAAGGAAATTATTTTGACTGAACTTGACGTCGCTGCACAGATTTTTTTGGGACTTGCTGGGACCGTCATAGAATGTTGAAATACACCCGAACGTGGACGAAAATATTTTTGTTTTTGACAAAATTACAATAAAATTATTAATATCAAGTCATTTGGGCGTGCGGATCTATTTTGATGTTTTCATAGCGACAGGGAATGTGTTAAGCTTCGTAGAGCATCGAAACTTGGAATTATATAGTTTTGGGGAAATTCCTTTAAAATGCATACTTTTATGTGCATGTTTGCATGCAATTGGTATGTTTTTGAGAAGTTAATACATAATGTAAGTTTCGGCATCTTTTCGATTAACACTTACAATTGTGTGTGATGTACTATCACGCGAAGAGTCTTCTGTTAAGTTTTTCATACTTTCTGGATCCGCTAACCTAACCCATTAACAAATTCAATTCTGAATACAGATAGAAACGATAGTTTTTGACAAGAGTTGATAGTAAAATATCGGTTGTAACTGAAATAAGATAAAGATGTTTACTTTCTCGCGCTTAAAAAAGAAATTTCTTGAGAAAAGAAAGTTACGTAATGTTGCGCGAAAAAGCTGCGATTTTCGGCAGAAAAACCCTTTTTACAGGGCCGAGGTAACGTAAATCCAGTTGCTCAATTTAGAATCAAAATCCTCTAACACGTGGTGTAGCCAAAATACATATTTTGTGGGTCTTTGACATTGAAAAATCGAATGACGGCAAAACGCCTGTCTGTCCTTCTGTGAACAACCCCAGCGGATAAACCGTTCATTCGATTTTCTCCAAGAGTGATATTCCCCCATTTGATCTGTCCAATTTCGCGGCTACTTGTATTTGAAATCTATATTTTAATTTTGGGGGGCACATTACATGACGCTCCTGGGACAATTCCAAAATTTTCAAAAAAATGGCTCCATCGTTTTTGATTAATTATTCTTTTTGATAGTTAAAAGAACGATTAAGAGAATGGTGCAGCTCTTTTTTTTTCCTTGAACACCCTGATTTTCTGAAAATTGCAAAAGGTCAAAATGTTCTCGAAGTTTTCCTAGAACTAAAATATTTAAGATAGAGATTTGTCCTTTAGTGAAATCTGTTCCTTAAAGATAAATTTTGAAATAGGTGCATTGTACATTTTTTTAAAGTTTCAGTTCTTCTCGTGTAATTTTGCAAGGAAATATGGGCGAGAAAGTAAGTGCTCTTTTAGCACCTCTAGTTGCTTTCACAGCGCCGCGTTGGCAGCAATGCAACGCAACAGCACCATGCTGGCTGAGCTGAACCACTCATTGCCGCTGCTGGGACATATTATTAGATTTTATTTTTTAACTTTGTGCTGTTATCATCCTATAATATTTGTATCTTGCTGGCGACGCGTTGCAACTCTATCACGTTAATCGCATATGCGTGTATGTTATGTCAAGGATTCCATACCATATACTCCATTGTAACTCTCATAGGGTTTCAGTTTTTGGGCAATTTTACCTTTCCAAAGAGTCTACCCTTTCATTACCCATGACCGTACTCTGATTTTATGTTTCTACGAAGGCAACGTGCCGTAACAAGTGACACTTTTTTTTACCTTGTATACACACACAAGCACAATCAGGCATATGGTAAACGGATTAAAAATGTGACAACATTCAATGGATATCCAACAAAAAATTAACATTATTAAAACAGTAAAATTCTCATATTAATTTAGAGAAAATGTTTATACCAATTTCATTTACTGAACTAGGATTTTAGTGTTCAGGTAATTTCAGGCTAACATTTTTTTAAATCACAATTATGTTTCAGCTGATGATGAATCTCCTTTAATGAAATCTGGAACTGCACTGTTCTATTATGGCCCTGTGTGCTGCCTAGTGGTCTGTAATATTATCTGCCTCGTGCTCACCTTGAGAAAGGTACACTACCTCAAGCGAGGCAACTCTGTACTTCGCCGAGAGGAGGATCAGATCCCACTCGTTCAAAGACATACAGAGGGAAACAATCCTCCCACGGCACACACTGCGACGGGCAATGGACGGACGCCACAGGACAAAAACAGAAGTGGCACTACAGTCGATGCGAAAACGTAAGATATTATATTATCATTTTCTAAAATACTCAGATTATTAGTAAAATAATAATATTTTCTCGTCTGTTTTGTTACAGAATTAAACTGTATATTAAAATGGTCCTTATTTACGGAGGCATTGAACTGCTCACGGAGGTATTAATGTGGTTGACAACACACAAAATTACCATAAACTATTTTGGCTATGACTTCGTGCAGGATCAGATTCAAGAGGACAGGGACTTGGCTTATCGCGCAGCTGGTTACGTCACGGACTTCTTCCGGGCGGTGATTGTCACTTGGATGGCCGCGCCTGAAGGAGGCTAACTGGGCCTCGTCATGAGGATGCTGCGGAGAGACTAGAGAGTGGAGAAGTCAGGAGGTAGCGCAGGCAGAAGGAAGCAAAACATTGCGTAGAGGAGCCCCGACCAGGGCGCCTCCTGGCGAGCAGAGCGCACACGCTCGCTTACCCTCTGCGCTCGATCGAACGCTCTCCTCGCCAACTCTACGGGAGAAAGAAGACAGTGGTTCTAAGTGAACAGAGAAAATACCAAAACCTGACTTTAGAAGCTACGGTTAAAGACAATACTTTTCACTATACCTACGCGGAATACTCTCACTCACTAATCGATGATCATTTCTTTGGAACGTGAAGTGATGCGTTAATGTTTTGGAAATGTTTGACTTTCGCGTGCTAATTTCTAGTTTTAATGTTTTATAAAAACTATTGGTTGAACAACACTGCCAACTTTCTCACAGTACTGGTAACATATATGAAACAATTTACCTATCACTTGATAAATAAAAACTAAAAAAGTATACGGACGCGCAATAAATAGATATTTTCTTTTAATAAATACCTAAGTGTAAAAAAATTGCTTTCTTCCATTGAATTAAGTGTTTTCTTGTTTTCTGTCTATTCACGAACATTAATGCATCAGAAATGTACGATGTGTAATTTAGCCAATAATAAATTTAATAATGTATTCCAAATTAACAATTTCAAAAGGCGAAAATAATTTAATCGAAATAAATAATTTCTATTGTGCCCTTAAAAATTGGATTATCAAATTACCACAAAAAATTTATTACTGTCTTCCTTCCTGTTCTTGTGGTAGAATGTTTTATCTTCGCAAAATTTCGAATCTCTTTTCCAGAATTCGTCATCAACATCTGCCATAATGTTTATGATATTTTTCCATAAGTTGTCTAGCTTAATATCTTAATTTAAAATTCATTGTATTATGAAGTAAAATATGTTCTTTAATAATAGGTTTCTTTCTGGACAACCCTCAAAAAGTCACTACGTTTTTTGAGTTTTAAATGTACTTTGTTTAAAGCCAATTTAGGGAATAATTTGGCTAGCAAGGTCAACACACACAAAACAAACAATAATTAAATCAAATCAGCGGTGGAAACGGTACTATTGTTTTCAGCGCGGCGATGTCAAAACAATGAAGTATGAAGCAATACTTCAGCATTTTACAAGCAGCAAACCTGAAAGTCAGACCAGACAAACATATGCAAATGGGTCGAAGAGTGAAATTCACGACGACAAAAACAAGGGGGGTCCAATGATAAAGAGTTCTTCGGCCCAAAAATCACCCTTTTTTCGGCAGCATTATATAACTTTCTCTCTACTGCGTTAACGGTAGCGAGAAAGTAAAACAAAAAAAGCTATTCACAAGACATTCAAAGCAAAACGTCGTTGAACCTGTGTCCACCGCAAGCTTTGATCTGCTGTTTCCCAGCAACATAAATAAATTTAATAATGAATTGTATCTCTGCAACAGATCAACTAGGAAGCAATTTTTTTGCGATCCTCGCCATTTTATATTCTCTTTCATATGAGTATTGCGATTATCGATATAGGTTGGGAGAAGCTTTTATTTCATTATTCGGATATAGCCTTTACACAAACAATTCCAAGGAATATGTACTTGCCTTCCATACAGCACTATTCAGACATCTCCATGCCAAAGAAAAAACGGCAAATATATCTGCGAAAGAACGCGACCACGTGACCACCACACGTGGACCTCCTCTTCACTGGCAAACCATATGCTGTAGTTCCCGTGAGAAGCAAACTTGAAACACAACAAAACACCGGTCTTCCCAACTAAATGCGGGTGTGGTCTCTTCGGATTCCCAAATGCTCGGATCATCCGAAAAATGTACCGTACATATTACCGTACCGTTTTAAAAATGCCTCTAACAAATTAAAATGACGTAAAACATTTCATCAAAACCAGCTCACATGAGCAACTCGAACTGTTAGATACTTTAGTGATGTAATCATTGTAATTTCGATCAAGTGAACTTAGCTTGCAAACTTTAGGATTGCAGAAGTCGAGTAAGTTACTCAGAAATTCAATAGAAAACCTTTTTTTGCTTCTCGTAAACTTTATTTGAAGACAGAATAATTAAAATGATATTAAACGAAGAAATTAGTGAAAGTGTTTTAAATATGACGGAGAAAAGAAAAAATGACTTATTAGTCGCAATCGAAATTCAAAAAGGAAAAAATGGGTATTTCCTTTGTAAAACCACAAAACTAAAACAATGTTTTGTATTATGGATATTAAAGTGAATAGAAAAAATGTCATTTCAATACAACCTCCCCTCACAAAACACGTATTAGAATTTAAAGATATTTTATTTAATTTGTTTTAGAAGTAAGTTTCCATGTCCTACACTGTGAGAAAAGAGTGGCAAAATTTGTGTTATAGAAAATTTCGAGATCTTGAACACTTTTATTCGTACAAATTCTATTTAGTCTTGGCTCTCGGGAGAGAACCACCCCTGCAACACAGTTGCTGACACTGGACCAACATTTTTGATCAAACCTACTTTTTATTTACAACTTCTCTCATAATGCCTACTTTAGTTTCAACGATTCAGCTTCACAGTGTCGTCAGTTTTGCGTTGTGTTGTCGAGGTAATAATGGCCCGAACAGCGTCTCAGGCACGGAGAATCAGACGTTCGGATTTTTCGGACGACCATACATCGCACATTGCGAGGCAAAACCCGGCGTACTCAACTGCCCTCTGGGGGATTTTGGGTTTACTGTAGCTACGACCACTTGTCATCAAATCGAGAGGGAATAGAAAGTAAAACTCCTGCTCCACCAATTGCCATTAACAGCAGAATGGGGAGTTTGCATGGGTTTTATTAGTAAATAAGAAATGAAAAAAAAAACAAAAAAACAAAAAAACCGCCCAGAGTGTCTTGTTCCATCTCGGCATTGCTCAAAAAGCGCATGTTTTTTTTTCCCACAAGACCACATCCTCATGTCTCAGCCGAGAAGGCGCATGACGTATGCAGTATCCGGAGGAAGAGACACAAACATTTGCTAATCGCCCCCGAAAGAGACTCCGTCTCTCAGTATCAAGGGAACCGGTCGCCCTCGCAAGCGGACGCACTTCGCCCTGTGTCCGCAACATTCACAACTGCACTTCCATTTATCGTCTTCTTAGTCTTCCATTTCTATCCTTTTAAATGCAAGTGATTATTATAGTAATCAAAATCACCCATCAAGTTCGCATATGCAACATTAGTGAGGAGAACACCATTATTAGCGGACAAACACTCCCGTTGTTCGAGGTTCTTTCAAAGAAGAGGTTCGCTCAACTACCCACGCAACTCGTTCATCTTCGCTCTTCTCTTTGGCGAGGGGAGACCTTAGAGAACTAAGACACCGCGGCTCGAGGTGATATCAAGATAGAGGTTTGCTCAACCACCAGCACTTGTCCGTCTTCGCTCTTCTCTCCGTCGAGGGGAACCTTAGTCGACAACCAACACATTGCTCGTGGTCGCAAAGATAGTCGTTCCACCTCCAGCGCCTCCCGTCCAAGATGCGTTCGTCTGCATTTCTCGCGCTGACGCTGGCGCTCCTGGCGGTGACCGCGGGCGCGAACGAAGTGAACGAAGGCGTGATCATCAATAAGTGCTGCGACGCGAACGAGATGTTTTCCGCTGACGGAAAATCGTGCGTTCGCGCTAACAGGGCGCGAAACGTCTCCGTCCAAAGACCTCCGTACTTCTGGAAAAAGATCTCCCCTGAACGCAGCGAGTGGGTTGCGGCGCTGGCTGCCACCCGGTCTGCCCATGGAGAACATCAAGGGCGCGAATTTGAAAATACATAGCGAGATTGTGTTCAAGGTTGTCATTTCCGTGAACTCGTCTTCCTCGTTGAATCCGCGCCTATTTCTCAATGAACCCCTCCGAAAGAACACCGTCACCTTTCTTGGGCGATACCTCATCGCGAGGCCCAAACCCGGAGGAGGATACAGGGAGGCCGCGTACTGTGCGGATGCCGCCCCCCCCCGCCTCTAGGCCCCTTCGTGCTGCGGTTTAAAACAGGCTGCCAGAAAGGGGAATGCGCCTACAAGTGCTGTCACGACGGCCAACTGCAGAAGGATAACGAAGGCCACTGGAAGTGTAAAGTGCTTTCTCCAGACTCCTGGATGCCGAATAATTCTTCCCTCGCCGCTTTTGATTCCGAGTTTCCTTACACTGTCTATAATTTGTGTGAACGCCCTCGTCTCGTACCCTTCGAGGACAGATACGATGAGTGGACGCGCCACTCCGGAGGTATCCACGTCTTCCAATTCTCCACCTGGCACACCTGCTTCGACTTCTACCGCACCGGCGACGACAGCTTAAAAGAAGGCCTCTTCTACTGCGAGTTTTCACGCATCACCAGAGGCGTCTACTGGCTGGTGCGGCCATTGTGCTTTCTCTCGGCGTTGCTGTTGCTGGCGTCGCTGCTGTCTGTTGCATGCGACAAGAAAATGCAACGAAAGATCCACGGGCGTTGCCTGGCTAGCCACGCCGCCTGCCTGCTGGCTTTCAACATCGGCCAGATAATCTATTACGTAGGAATTAGTGATCGTTTAGACGCAGAAAAAAAATACTCCGTTCCCCAAGATCTTCAGACTGTATGCAAGTTTTTTGGTGAGTATATTTATATAAGACATGCATATTAGTGGAAGACAGTATTAAGATTACTCATACATATCTATTTATTAAGATAATAAAGATGTGATTGTATGTTGAACGCGCTGTAACAGACGTCTAACAACTACTTTCTCTAACAATGTTTATCTACACAATTTCTCTAGGCACAATATGTGCAACGTTCCATATCAATCGTGTATTTGAAACAAGAAGAAATATATTCATAGAGTAGTATTCACCGGTTTTAACATCACAAAAAGAAAATGGATTTTATATGTCTTTAAATGCAGAAGAATTTTCGACCACTCGTGTAATTTTCCTTTCTCATGTGAGTCTAGGGTTACTATAATTTGTTTCAAGGACCATTATTCTAAATATTTGAGAATACTGATCTACAAGCTGCTACAAGCAGTTTATAGAAATGTTTACTTTACTCATTTCTCTCTTGCGTCTTTTTTACACACTTTACTTCATGACTTTTTTTAACTTTTTCATTGTCCTTGAACGCGCGTACATTCGCGCAGTTTATATCTAGAAACACAAATTCCGTATCTTGTTCTCACTCTAATACGTGCCCGTTCGTGCACGACGCTTGCGGACACAGACAGACTGGTAGAGTGAGTGATGGGCGGACGAATGAATAAATGGACGGTGAGAGGGAGGGAGGCAGACACAAACGGACGGACGGACGGAAGAATGGACAGTCTGGTGAAGAGTACTGACAGACATTTTAAAGATACAGATACTGACAGATGTTTAAAAATCACTATTTCTGTATTAGTGTATTTCCGAATCAGGTATTTCTCATACAATATCACTAGGTGTAGTTATCGACAACACTCTCAGCTGGAACTCGCACGTAGATTCAACCTGCCGTAAAGTTTTTGCTTCAATTCACTCACTGAAACGCCTGCGAGCACTTTTACCAGGTAGCACACGTGAGACTCTCATCAAATCATTTATCATGCCACATTTCGACTACTGCGACTTTCTTCTGACCAATATGACATTCAAATTACAACGTAAACTTCAAGTAGCCCAGAACGCATGCGTACATTTTATTTTTGATCTAAGAAAATACGACCATGTATCCGAATTTTTTGACAGAATTCGTATGCTTACTCTAGACAAAAGACGGTTACTCCACTCTTTACTTCTTCTTTATAAAGTTTTAACCGGTTCTCATGGAACACACCTCATAAGTAACTTCAATCTTCTGAAACTAAATCGAGCTCGTGAATCAGCCCTGCTTTGTGTACCACGTCACAACACGACTTCATTCAGTAAATCATTCACCATTACAGCTATCCGAGCCTGGAATAAATTTCCAGCGAGACTAAAATACTTAAATACTTTCGGCAAATTCAAATCTGAATTAACCACATGGGTAAGGAATAACGACATATAGAACGGCGTTAACGTCTTCTTCAATCTCCAGACTTCTCCCATTTCCAAGCGCCCGGTCACCGCCCCCGTTAAACACCCTCTATTTCCCCCTCTTTATTCTCAATATTCTACCCCATACCTCATTGCTCTATCCTCATCTTCCATTCCCTCTCACACCTAAATTATGAGCATTATTATTTTTCTGTGTACCCTAATGAAATTGTTAATAAAATATACAAAAGTATTAGTGACGTTCCAGATAAAATATACTTGTAGCTATCTTAGTACCATCATCAGGATATTCACCACAATATATTGGCATAAACAAAATTGATGTTAAGATACCCGCACTCATTGTAATGTTTCTTGATACTGCCAGTATTGTGTTTAAAATTACTGTTGTTATTAGCTTATAGTGTATTGTGCTTCTCTGGTGTAAAAATTATTGTATATTTATGTTAAGTGCTACTGTAAACTAAACGTAGCTTTCTGTAACGTTCCTCAAATAACTTCACTTTTTTCGCCTACTTCTTCTTTCGTCCTTTCCTTCGCTTTTTTTCTCTTCCCTCTCCCTCACAAACTTTATCATTTATACTTTTTGACCCTTTCCCCTGTACGTCTTTTCTTTTCTCTTTCACGAAACTTCCCTTTCACTACTCAGTATAACATACTCAGTTCTGATAATGTTCGACCCTAAGCCGCCATCCTGATTGAGGTTTTTCTGGGTTTACTCAATCGCTTAAGGCGTATGCCGGGATGGTCCCTAGATTTGTTCTCCCAGACGTAAATGTACAGCTTGTCCTCCCCTCTTAAAATGTTACTACTCTAAATGTATGTAAATTCAGTGGTTAGGCGGAAGAGCAGGCCCTATGGCCTGAGCCTCGCCATTAATAAAGACATTATTATTATTATTATTATTATTATTATTATTATTATTATTACGAATGTTAATTCGTACTTACGTAAGTGTACGAGAAAGTAAAGAGATAAAAAGTCACAAAATAAATAGTTTTAATGATTGCTCTAGCATATAGCATTAACTTATGTATGCTGGTAATGAACACGCTCAAGTTTTTCTCTGTTTGTGAATACGACTCTTTGTGGAACATGTGAGTTACGACTTCCTTGTGTATGGCGAAACATTTCACAAATGTGTGTGTCTTCTGTGCGCAGCTCTGTTTATGTACTTCCTGCTGACTTCTTCCTGGATTTGGTTGACGGCCCTGTGTGCAAACGTGGCGAGGGGCTTCAGGTACGTAGTATATAGTATATTCTAAACGAAACAAAAAAAATTCTAGGTCTCTCAGTTCACTCAAACCTCAAATAAAATGAACATTTTCGTATAACAGAATTAAACACTAAATTACAAGTACGTTCACGATGTTACGCATTCAGAATTCTTTCAAATTCTGCCAGCCTTCAAGCAGCTCGTTGCGTGTATTTTTCAATTGTGCATTCCTTCCTGAGATATGGCTTAAGATTATGGGAAAACGCATTATGTACTACACAGACATTCAGATTGCAAAGGAAAATTATTCGAATAATGAAAATATGCCATCCCCGAGATTCCAGTAAGCCTCTCTTAATTGAGCTTAGAACCTTACCATTGTCTTGCCAGTTTATTTACGAATCTGCAATATAAGTCAAAACTGACTTGTTAACGGTGGGATCATATTTTCAGGAAATACTGGTATTTATAATTATAGCACGCGTCGTAGAAAACACGTTTATCAAGTGTTCGTATTAACAGCTAACTACTTGAATTTCACATATAATACATGTACGTTACTTAAAAACGCATTGTCAGATGACATTAAACCATTGAAGTCGGTAGACAAATTGAAGTTAAATGTAAAATATTTTCTGGTGCTTAACTGTTTCTGTACAATTAGAGACTGTACTGATCATCAAAAAGAAAAATTATGTTTATATTATCAAAACAGTGATATATACTGAATTAGTTTACACTTGTTGAGTATAGTTATATAGTATAGTATAGTTGAGTATAGTTAAAAAAAAGAATTAATATGCTTGTAACAAATAATGTACTTCAGCCTCCGGGTCATCTCGATCAGGTTTTGTCCAGTTTCCCTGTTCCATTCAACAAATGCTGAGATGGCCCCTTGTTTTGCTTCTGGGCGTAAATAAAGCTTCACTATGCGCCCGTTTTGTTGAACTCTCCTTTTGCTTGTACTGGTAGAAGTAGAGGTAAAGGAGAGTTACAATTTTGTTAGCAATGCAGAAAATAACACCTGCAATTCGTTTATCGTTGAAAATTAGTTTTCTATAACTCGGGAACAATAATGCTTGGCTTTTCAAATGTTGCCAATCTCGGGCTTTTTTAATTTAATTAATTTTTTACTTTATTTTATTATATTTTATTTTATTAGTATTTTATTTTATTATTTTTTATTTTATTTTTATATATTTTATAATTTTGAATTTTATTTTATTATATTTTGTTTTAATATTATTAATTTCCTATCTTTAATTTGAACTTTTACTCCTATATCAACTATTTATTATTAAAATAATAAAAAGATTCTGGAACTCAAGAAAACGCGTGCAGATGATCTTCTCCGCCATACGTCACATACAGTTTTTACTGTTATTTTACTAAGTAAATTTATATACATTAAGCTATTCCTGCAACTATTCACTTTTCTTTTTTCTTTCTGGCTACCGCTTACACAGAAAGTTATCTAAAAGACGGCAAATTTTTTGTAGGAAAACGCTTATAACAAAGCCCGCGTAACGACAAATCAAGCTAATCAATTTGGAAAAAATCCTCTAATACGTGGTGTAGCTAGATTCCATGTTTTGTGGGTCCTTGATACCGAAAAATCGAATGACGGCAAAACGTCTGTATGTCCGTCTGAGAACAACTTAGCCAATAGCTTAACAGTCCAGCCGATTTTCTCCACAATTTTTTCTCTCCTATCTATCTGGCTTATGTCGCGGCCCCGTGAATTTGCAATCGATATTTTAATCTTGAGGGGTACATTTCATGATCCCCATGGGACATTAATTCAATTTTCAAAAAACAAACAAAATATTTCCTCGTTTTTTATTAAATTTTGTTCTTGAATAGTATGAAGGAAATTTAAGAGAATGTTGAAGGTTGAAGGTGAAATTTTTTCGGAGTCTTCCTACAACTAAAATATTAAAGATTTTGTGCTTCATGAAATCTGTTCCTTAAAGATAGACATTGAAAAAAGGTCAAGTAACGCTTTTCGAAAATTGGTGCACTTTTCGTGAACGTACGTGCTGTTTTAGCACCACTAGTCCATTTTTACTTTCATGTATGCGTAGGTGTATACGGAGTATACGAATACGTAGTATTATGTAAGTTAATGCTATGGAAAATCGATTTCGAGATTTCGATGAAAAAACAAGTTTTGGGCTCCCCTAATACCTACTAAAAGAAAGTGTTTCTTTTCAATACTTCCGTCCGCCCGTCAAACTGTCTGTCCGTCTGTGAACACCACTAGCGCCTAAACCATGCCAAGGATTTTTTCCAAATTATAGAATCCCCTGTCCATCTGACGAGTCAAAGCTTTGATATTTTGAAAAAACATTTTTTTAATTACAAAAATTTTACTTTTTGACTTGTCTCTAACGTCGTTAATATTTCCATTAGCGGCGATATGTTCATATTATTATATTAAGACTACATGTGCTTTAAATAATGTCACATAAATATTTTTGAAAACAACAGTTTTCTGTTAAAACGAGCTGAAATTTCCGCTTTCTCCGAAACGTTTCCAAATTCTTTCCTCAAACTTTTCGAATTCTAGTGCTAATTGCACTATTTAATATGACGTAAAATTAATTATTTTATTCATTCAGAAGTTGATATATTTGATGTCCTTCAGTTCTCAATGTTTAATTTATGCGTGAAATTACAGTTGCTTATCTGCACAATGTGTTGCAAATATTTTAACAGTTGAGTTTCGTTCAGGATTGTTTCTTTGGCGCAAGTGTGAAATGGTTATGGGTTTTAATTATCGAAATAATTGCAGATATTCAGTGCAGACGCTTCGCGCTTTGAGTTTGTTTGGGCAGTTTCAAGTGAAGAAATTTTGAAGTGCAAGAAGGGTAAACATTGCAAGATTATAATATTGAGAAATCGTTTCCAATAATGCCAGAAGGTGTGTGCTATTTAAGCACTTCTAGTATTCATTTGTCTATTCGGGGTTTAAACTATTTTTTTTAAATTGCGTTATATATTTTTTCTACTAGTCTGTATTTTTTAGGCTTTACTGCCTTTGAGAATACGATCATTTGGAAGAAAAATATTATTATTATTATTTATATTATTATTATTATTACTTTTATTATTATTAATGTTATTAATATTGTTTTCTTTTTTGTGTATCGACCATTGGTGACAACGCTACACGTTCTCTTCCGAGGCCCAGTCATTTTCTGCCCAGGACAAAGGTTAATGTGTGTCATTACGGGAATCACCTTTCGTGGGCTGTATCCCTTGGTAAGACAAGGTTTTTAAGCCTTGAATTATTAAATTTGAGGGGATAGAAGGATGATGAGAGACGATCGTGACCTTTTTGAACCATCCCAGCATTCCCATTATGACCAAGAGAATCCACGAAAACCCTGGTCAGGAGGGCCGGCCTGGGCATCGAACCCGGTTCTCCCGACTGCCGAAGATTGCAATACGACAATAGAAACAAGGCAGATTGAAATTCAAAGAATTATTTCTTATTGTTGAGCGATACTGTTTCTCGCAGTATGGTACGCCGTTTTTATTGTCGAATTTATGTTGTTCCTCGTATTAGCTTCAAAAGAGTTAGTTTTCGCACGTCATACACAACGACTGGTAAAGAGTAACTTTTGAGGAAGGTGACTGAGATGAGATTATATGGACACAAAATGCTTTATTATAATATTACGTAGCCTATACTAATGTGCAAACATAATGCGCCTATACTAATGTGCGACGGTAGCACCATTGTTTTAATTTATATTTCTTCTGTACATTGCAATGGACACGCTTCAATAAAAGGAGCAGAAAGAGATTTTTAAGCATTTACGAAGTCGCTGCCTATATTGCTGGTGATTTCATGTTCTTTTCCCGTCTCTCTTGGAGTCACGGAAGGAAAAAGGACTCTAGTCCTTCGTATCTCTCATTGGAACGGAATCAGCTTTTGCCATAAATGACTAATGCTTCTCTTTTTACCGTAGTTTGCGCATGCCACGATTGGATAAAGGAAGCGGAAAGAAATTCCTGACAATTTCAGCCTTCGTTTGGGGGCTGTCAACAGTGCTCACAATAACGTGTTCCATCTTGTTTACTCAACCGAAGTATGGGAAGTATTCACCTTGGTACACCCCGTCACTTATGGAGACAAGAGTGTGTTTCATTGAGCCAGTCGTCATACAATCAAGTAAGTGGAAGGCCATCATCATAATGGAAAAGAGTCGAATATGAGACTTTTATCACAGTCTGCTATTATGAGAGTTTATAAAAAGGATTGAAAGACAAAATTGGCGTTTTCTCTTTATGCTCTACTAGTACTGTCGACATGTTATTTCACCTTGCAAAAGGTGAAGTAGAAGGTGATTTTATTTTACTGTTTTATATTGGTATTAGTAAGAAAACGCTAAGTTTTCCACCTCGAAATACTCCGGGCAACTCTTATTAGCCAATAAAACATTTAAATTTTAAGGCATTTTTTTCCCTTTTTTCGCAATAACCATTTAATCATTGATTAAATTAAAGGTCATAAAATTTTCTACTCGCTCGCTTTACAAATTACTTTTTTAATCAAATGGTAAGAAACCTACTTGGTTTCAACATTTCACTATATTTTCCTTCTCTTTCTGAAGTTACCCCAAATTATTAATGATTTCTTTAAAGTGATACTTTTGAGTGACTAAGAATATTATCAATAAAAAGCAATTAGATACTAATGTTTTTAATATTTACTGAGGTTCACCTCACGCACGGAATTTCATGTAAGAAGGGCACAAGGCATTTACGTACTGCCAACAATCACGAACCATTTAGCATTTCGCAACGCGATTAACGAAAGAAAGTAATTTTCTCTGTATGGGTGCGGTGAGCAACACAATTTTCCATTGAAAGTGCCGTCATAATAACAGTATAACTTTTTATAGACGACTTATAGGAACAAAATTCTATAAAGGTATTTTGCCGACTCTAAAATTTAGGTATTTAAAAGGCGCATAACAAAATACCGCTATTTTATCGGTAAAAGGTCAGTGTGAACATCTGTCTCTCTGTCCGTCGGACCCTCCATTAGTGCTTAGTTAAAGCTAATGCCAAAACCCTTCAACTGATTTTCTCAAAAATTGATATTCTTCGATCAATGTAAAGGAACTATAGTTCTTCTGAGTTTGAAATGGATATTTTGATTTTGAGGGGTACTTTATATGAAGCCTGAACATTCAGTCATAGGTGGTTCACAAATAGTTTTTAATACGTCTGTGAACGACATGTGCGTCACACAAACGTTTAAAACTTCTAAGGAAATTATTTTGACTGAACTTGATGTCGCTGCACAGATTTTTTTGGACTTGCTGGGACGGTCATAGAATGTTGAAATACACCCGAACGTGGACGAAAATATTTTTGTTTTTGACAAAATTACAATAAAATTATTAATATCAAGTCATTTGGGCGTGCGGATCTATTTTGATGTTTTCATAGCGACAAGCAATGTGTTAAGCTTCGTAGAGCATAGAAATTTGGAATTATTTAGTTTTGGGGAAATTCCTTTAAAATGCATACTTTTATGTGCATGTTTGCATTTAATTGGAATGTTTTTGAGAAGTTAGTACATAATGTAAGTTTCGGCATCTATTCGATTAACACTTACAATTGTGTGTGATGTTCTATCACGCGAAGAATCTTCTGTTAAGTTTTTCTTACTTTCTGGATCCGCTGGCCTAACCCATTAACAAATTCAATTCTGAATACAGATAGAAACGATAGTTTTTGACAAGAGTTGATAGTAAAATATCGGTTGTAACTGAAAAAAGATAAATATTTTTACTTTCTCGCGCTTAAGAAAGAAATTTCTTGAGAAAAGAAAGTTACGTAATGTTGCGCGAAAAAGCCGCGATTTTCGGCAGGAAAACTCTTTTTACAGGGCCGAGGTAACGTAAATCCAGTTGCTCAATTTAGAATCAAAATCCTCTAACACGTGGTGTAGCCAAAATACATATTTTGTGGGTCTTTGACATTGAAAAATCGAATGACGGCAAAACGCCTGTCTGTCCTTCTGTGAACAACCCCAGCGGATAAACCGTTCATTCGATTTTCTCCAAGAGTGATATTCCCCCATTTGATCTGTCCAATTTCGCGGCTACTTGTATTTGAAATCTATATTTTAATTTTGGGGGGCACATTACATGACGCTCCTGGGACAATTCCAAAATTTTCAAAAAAATGGCTCCATCGTTTTTGATTAATTATTCTTTTTGATAGTTAAAAGAACGATTAAGAGAATGGTGCAGCTCTTTTTTTTTCCTTGAACACCCTGATTTTCTGAAAATTGCAAAAGGTCAAAATGTCCTCGAAGTTTTCCTTGAGCTAAAATATTTAAGATAGAGCTGTGTCCTTTAGTAAAATCTGTTCTTTAAAGATAAATTTTGAAATAGGGGCATGTACAATTTTTTTAAAATTTCAGTTCTTCTCGTGTAATTTTGCAAGGAAATATGGGCGAGAAAGTACGTGCTCTTTTAGCACCTCTAGTTGCTTTCACAGCGCCGCGTTGGCAGCAATGCAACGCAACAGCACCATGCTGGCTGAGCTGAACCACTCATTGCCGCTGCTGGGACATATTATTAGATTTTATTTTTTAACTTTGCGCTGTTATCATCCTATAATATTTGTATCTTGCTGGCGACGCGTTGCAACTCTATCACGTTAATCGCATATGCGTGTATGTTGTTTCAAGGATTCCATACCATATACTCCATTGTAACTCTCATAAGGTTTCAGTTTTTGAGCAATTTTACCTTTCCAAAGAGTCTACCCTTTCATTACCCATGACCATACTCTGATTTTATGTTTCTACGAAGGCAACGTGCCGTAACAAGTGACACATTTTATACCTTGTATACACACACACACACACAAGCTCAATTAAGCATATAATAAAACGGATTAAAAATGTGACAACATTCAATGGATATCCAACAAAAAAATTAACATTATTAAAACAGTAAAATTCTCATATTAATTTAGAGAAAATGTTTATACCAATTTCATTTATTGAACTAGGATTTTGGTGTTCAGGTAATTTCAGGCTAACATTTTTTCAAATCACAATTATGTTTCAGTTTATCCTTACGCTCCTTTCATGAAATCTGGAACTGCACTGTTCTATTATGGCCCTGTGTGCTGCCTAGTGGTCTGTAATATTATCTGCCTCGTGCTCACCTTGAGAAAGGTACACTACCTCAAGCGAGGCAACTCTGTACTTCGCCGAGAGGAGGACCAGATCCCACTCGGTCAAAGACATACAGAGGGAAACAATCCTCCCACGGCACACACTGCGACGGGCAACGGACGGACACCACAGGACAGAAACAGAAGTGGCACTGCAGTCGATGCGAAAACGTAAGATATTATATGATCATTTTCTAAAATACTCAGATTATTAGTAAAATAATAATATTTTCTCGTCTGTTTTGTTACAGAATTAAACTGTATATTAAAATGGTCCTTATTTCCGGAGGCATTGAACTGCTCACGGAGGTTATAATGTGGTTGACAACACACGACTTTGTTCAAGATCATTTAGTCATAAGCACATCGATTAATCTGTATCTAAAGGACTGGCACTTGGCTTATCGCGCAGCTGGTTACGTCACGGACTTCTTCCCGGCGGCGGTCGTCACTTGGATGGCCGCGCCTGAAGGGGGTACCTGGGCCTCGTCATGAAGATGCTGCGGAGAGACAAGAGAGTGAAGAAGTCAGCAGGCGACGTAGGCAGAAGGAAGCAAAACGTTGCGTAGAGGAGCCCCGACCAGGGCGCCTCCTGGCGAGCAGAGCGCACACGCTCGCTTACCCTCTGCGCAACGGCGCTCCAATGCTCACCTGCCAACCCTGACAGTGAAAGAGAGAGAGAGAAGTCAGCGGGAGCAGGCAGCGCAGGCAGAAGGAAGCAAAACGTTGCGTAGAGGAGCCCCGACCAGGGCGCCTCCTGGCGAGCAGAGCGCACACGCTCGCTTACCCTCTGCGCAATGGCGCTCCAAATCTCTCCTCGCCAACTACGGGAGAAATAAGACAGTAGTTCCATATCTATTCCTAGAAGGACAATACTCGACATTTCAAGCTTATTTTTTAAACATTACCTGACACTAAAGATATTTATAGTTGTAGTACTAAATACAGAAGATCTCACACAATTTGTTAGTAGAACATTTCTTTTGAAAGCGAGTTACCTTACATTGCATTAATAGCGAGAACAGGTTCGGCTTTTGTGTGATAATTTCTCTTTTTTGTTTAAAACTAGTGGTGTTAAAACAACCACATACTGTAACCTAACCGATTACCTGTGGAATCGGTCGGCCGCCCTGCCACTAGCTCAGATCGGTGACGGAAGGAACTTTTATGCAGTACAATAGGAACACAAATTAAATAAGCACTTGTTCACTGGTAAAATGATTCAATTTATTTCTGGGCATGAATGATAATAAAAAAAAATGCACCAGAGAAATTTCAACTATAAACTAGCAATGGAAAGGAAAATTGAAGAAATCGATTAAAAGAGAAAGGAAAGAACATTAGGCGTTAGTAATCAGTAAAGCTTATGACTAGGAAGAAAATCAACTTGTTATAACTAATATTGACATGAATTACAGGATTACAATTTAACGCGCCTGAGCGCGACACTACATTACATAAGTCTTGGAGTTGAATGACCCTCGGGTTGTTAAACCCTGTAGAGTTCTTTGTGAGCCTGGGCGGGGGCCCAGCCGGCGACTGGAAGAAGGGCAGCGGCCTTGGGCGAGGGGGCCTCCGCCGCCGTCCGTCACGCCCCTTTGGCGCGTGGTGTCAGCTGAGCGGTCCTCGGATTACCGCGCCACCACTGGCAGCGGCGTCTGGGTGAACTAGCAGCGAAGTACTTGAAGATTGCCGGGATTTTTCTCCCGTCCGCAGGCGCAGAGTAAACAACCAAGCGTTCTTCTGATTGTCGTGACAGTCTTTTACAAGTCCGGTTTCAGAAAATTAAGAAATCCGTCACGAATAATTCAAGAACACGAATTATCAAACTCCAGAAAAATTCCTCTATTTACTACAGTCTGCTCAAGGCTCGAGCTGGTAGCGAAAAAATTCTAAGTCCGGTAGAGTTGAACTTGCCTCTAACCGCACAATATTCCCACCAAGAAAAACTTCTGCCCCGACTGTTCCGTCTAGAGATCAAATCTTCTGCCCACTGGCCTCGTCTAATGCCCCAGCTCTTCTCTCGACTGATGCCCCAGCTATTCTGCTTTTCTCTCCGTCAAAATCGCACCAGGTTAACTCTTCTCCCCACCCCAATTTCTTATGCGTCCCAAGTCCCTTTAATAGCAGTGTCGCTATTGGTTAAAAATTGTGTCGCAGTGAAATATTCTAGCCCAATCGCAGCGTGAGAAGTGAGGGAAATTCCCACTCTTTGTGCAGGCTGCGAGCAAGTAGGGTTGTTCCCGAACTTTCTGGAACTTTGGCCCTCGCTTGCGTAAGGGGGCGCGTTCGATGACGGAAGAATTGCTCTGGACTCCCCCGAAAGTGGGTGGTCTCAAAATCTGCAGCCGGCTGTGAACACTTGCGCAGTGTCTGTCGTCGCCAACCTTCTAAACGACTCCGCTAATGGGCCGGGGGCGTTAGGGACCATGCGCGATGGGGAAGGGGGCGGTAATGGCCTCCCGCGACGAGCGAAGTTGCACGTGTGCCCGTCTGCGTAATACTTCGGCAGAAATCCTGGGTGGCCGAGTCTTGTTTATTATATTTAATTTTATTTTCTGGGCGTGAATTTCGTTTCGGAAAAAAATCTGACGAAATCAGTTTCGCTACAATACTTTCTCGTCCCTTAGTAATGGTTATGTAATAATATTACACCATCTACATCAACACATCTCAGTCGAAGGGCGCTGCCAGCAATGGGCACATATTTTCTTACCAATTCTTCCTAAAGCGCCATTTTTGCCATAAATGAAACTGTTTTTCAGATTGCATTGTTGTGGTTTCATGAAAGTTCTTCTAAGTGGTTCTTTATGGAACACTGTCGCTTTTTTCGAATACATACAATTATTTTTCGCCATGTCTCCAATGTATTTTAAGTTCATTCTTAAATGTTTTATTTTCTTTTAAATGAAGACTTACAACCAAACAAAACCATAATTAGGTCCATCCTAATTCATTAAAAAATAAACAGTTATTGATGCTCCGGAAGTCAGTAAAGCAGAAATCTGACTATAACGTTTTATCTTTGCTGTCGAGTTCGTAAGTAATTTTTTTGGGGAAAAAATTAAATACTAAATGAACAAAAACTATTATAAACATTTTTTTTATTTCTAGTACATCATACAGACCAGCAACGATCATTTCACAAATAAATGGAACATCCAGAAATAAATTCCATTTAATATATCCCATTATGAATGTTATTATGAATGTCATAAATATATCACATTATGAATGTTAATGTTAACACTATTGCTTATGTTACATGTGTGAACATTAAATGATAACCGCATTGACATGAAATTGTACCTGAGGAAGCGATAAACCATATCGCGAAACGTAGTACATTTAATAATAAATGAAAATTAATTTTAATTGAATCCAAAAATATAAGTTTTCAAGTGAAGTGATTCTGATTTAATGTATCCAATGATTGTCTCGAATTAAAAGATACGAAAAATAAATAACACCTAAATAGACAATCCAAAAACATTAATAAGTGAAAATTATTTTGCATATTATAATTAAGAGAATAATAAAAGTCGGCTACACCGCGCGCGTATCCATTAAGATAAACCTTATAAATTCTAGAAATTAGAATGGCCTCTAAGCCCTTAAATATACGCTTAAATCAATAAACATTCCAAATGAATCACCTTGATATTACTCTTTTTCTCCGCAATCTAAAGCATCGGCTCTAATTCCGTTTAGAAACTGCGATTTCCTTTAATTTCCAGTCAGCTGATGCCTGGTCAGATGTCTCTGAGGTTGACCGCAGTTCGAATATGTCACAGGCTAAGTTAGCTCCTTGCCAGCGTTGCCGCTGTCTCTGCAACGTCTCAGGCTCCCGACAGCGGCGGACTTTCGGCACTAGCAGTGTATTTCACTATGTCGAATTCAGCCACTTCCTGGAGGAGAATTCGCGCCAAACGACCTGATCGGTGATTTCTCGATGTTTGATTAATATCAAGGAACCTCTGATCATCCTGGAACTGAACCCTAAGAAACAGGACACGCCTTCGTTCCTTCCCCTTTGCTTTGCTTTTCCTAATCTCTTCACTCGCCCTCACTCACACGCAGGCGCTCTTATTACTCGGGCAACTTTTCTTGAACGATGGATTGACGATCTCGGGTGGAGTGCGGGCATTAGTTACAAAGTCGACCACTAGAGTATTTTAAGTAATGCCAACGTTTGTGATTGTCAACTTTGTATTAAACTTCAACTATATTTATACATAAAATTATAACAGGAATTTGTCCTCTATTACTATTCACTCATATTTGATGAGTTTGGACACAGTTTTTTGTGAGACTAAAGTAAACTTTTATAAATAAAACACAGAATTACATAAATGTAAACTTAATGTTTATTCTTCTTTAACTAAAGTTCGTGTTGCGATGTTTCGAGGTCGTGAATTTCTCCCTTCTTAAAGCTACAATGAATATAACAGAAAACTATTTTTTTAAAGAACATAAATAAGTTAGTGGCGTTAAAATAAATGATACAATAATAATAATAATAATAATAATAATAATAATAATAATAATAATAATAACACACTAGCACTCATTATAAAACATCGTGTGAAGACTTCGATTTTTAAAAAAAAAGATAATTAACGTATTAAATAAATTGATAAATGTACACTGAATTATGTAATAATAGAATTGTAACTTCAGCTTAATATGTAATATCAGTTTTATAAAACATTATTATTTGTAACGAAATCATCACTTGATTATCAAAATCTTGAAAAATGAGAATCGTTTTTCGTCTTAAAGGACATCACCCTCACCTGCTTGGTCAATGCAAAATAAAATTGTTCATAGCCAAATACATAAGGTCTCAGTGTCACTAAATCATCTTATCTTCCCTCATGTCTCCTTTTACTTAGTTTCGTCTTCAGAACTAGACATGTTTTCTCAAAAAAATTGCTTTTTCTACCACATTAATCAATACAATCAAATCAGCTGCAAAAGCAACTTCAAAACACCTCTCTGAATGGATTCTACTTACAAACTGAGAACAACAATGTGCCTATTTTTAGAATCCCAGATATGTATCTCAGTGGCATTTCCAGTACCTCCTTCTAATCTCCCCTTCCGAACGTGTAACCTAACTGGCCGCGGGGGTGGTGCTGATCCAAGCCTTTTAAAGTTACTTGCATTTCAATAGTAATAATAATAATTATTAGAATTATTACTTTTTTCGTTTAGTTAACTAAATACGTTCATTAACTCCATGGAAAATCGTTGATTATCTCTGTTATTAGTATGCGTGCAATTAAAATACAATCGGCCATTTAAAGCTCCACACCTACTAATCAGCATTCAGAAAAGGCACTAAATCGTTTAAGAAACTATAACACAGAAGAAGCAAAGGTACTTTCAAAAGGCCGTGAAACATGAACCAAAATATACATCACAGATTACGTACCTACAACTACATATAAACAACGAATGAATAAAACTAAATTGGCGGAATAAACATTAAGCTAGCTGACTATTGGATATTTAACAAGAATAAATTAAATGTTTTACATGTCAAATATTTGGTCTTGGAAATACAAGATTCAAAAATGTAAACGTCACGTGTGTTTACCTGTTAGATAAAATATACGCTACAGCAAAATTGTGTCAGAAGTGACTAGTTTTGTTTTTACTTTCCAATATTTATACACGAGGTATACCTGTCTTTAGTTTTTGGGGGAACGAATGTTTTCATGACTGACAGCTTCTTCTAATTTTTTTATCCCCAATATGTTCAGTACCTTCCATTTGCAAATATTTCCTGCAATACGTCATCAACTGTATGCCTCAAATGGTAAATATGTGCTTGAATTTTTTAAAATTTAAATTATTCTAAATTGGAAACAAAAAATGTTGAATGTAACATGTGGATAAAGGGATGTAATTGCAGTCGTGTTAAATAAAAAAACTCGCTCCTATAATCGCTCGTTTTCTTGAACTCGTGCAATTATACCCCTCTTTATCCCCTCGTTTCATTAATTACTATAACTATTACACTAAATAATTATTCATGTGATTATTCGCGCTATTTCCTGTTGGTTTGGAGCTAAAACCACACTAGACGGCGCACGACAGGTTTCTGTTCTAAACACTATTTTTAAGGTCTTTCAAACTCCACTGCGGGAGTTGCACATATTTAATTTCTGCACGAAACAATGAGTCAGTCCTCTGGAAACAATATCCCGCCCATTACGCGGTTTTTAAAACTTGGCATTTAACGGATTTCTGAAATAAATAATTCAAATACGCAAGAAATATGCCTGAAAATTAACTTGACTTGCGAATACCAAATTAAATATTTCCCTGAAATATAAGCCAAAATAATAAACCGGAAGGGACGTGACAACGGAATGATGATTTTTAAACGTGTAGAGAATTTTTTTTTTGCATATTTTGAATAAGTACACTGAAAACAGTATGAAAAATACATATAGATTTACCTGCTACAAAATGGCTTTTTTACAGTGTTATTGAATTATGCTCTAGACGAATTTCAATTCCCATTGTACATTTTAGGGATTAATTGATCTTAAATTACGTTCACAAAAAATCTTTGATAAAAAAAATTTGGCTTGGAATTGCTACGCCCCGTCATTGATTTTCCTCAATCTAAAGCATTGGTTCTAATTCAATTTAAAAACTGCGCTTTTCGATTCATTAATGACTACAATCCATCCATGGCATTAATTTCCAGTCACTTGATGACTTCTTAGATGTGTCTGAACCATCTCACCTTATTTCGAAAACATAATCGACTGACTTGGCTCAGTGCCATCATTGCCCCTATCTGTGCAGCGCCGTCCAAGAGTTCCTCCTGAGGCGGACTTTCGACACTAGCTATTCAACTAGGACGAATTCAGCCTCGTCTAGGAGGAGAATTCTACCCAACTGACCTGATCGGCAATTCCTCGACGTTTCTTTGATCAATGTCAAGGGAATCCTGGAACTGTGCCCTAAAAAACAGGCCACGGACCGCGCGCGTTCTTTCCTTCCTCTTTCATTTTTCTAATCTCTTCTCTTTTCCTAACACACACGCACATGCTCCTACATGCACTACACTACCACACATGCCAGATCAGTCGCGAGCTTAGAGCTTGTCCCGGCTGGGGCGGGGCTCCGCTGGGAGGAGATACCCGGAGGTGGTAATCCCTCGCCAGGCGACGTTTAAGTTGGAACCGAATCTCATCAGATCAGTCGCGAGCTTAGAGCTTGTCCCGGCTGGGGCGGTGCTCCGCTGGGAGGAGATACCCGGAGGTGGAAATCCCTCGCCAGGCGACCTTTAAGTTGGAACCGAATCTCATCAGATCAGTCGGGAGCTTAGAGCTTGTCCCGGCTGGGGCGGTGCTCCGCTGGGAGGAGATACCCGGAGGTGGAAATCCCTCGCCAGGCGACCTTTAAGTTGGAACCGAATCTCATCAGATCAGTCGGGAGCTTAGAGCTTGTCCCGGCTGGGGCGGTGCTCCGCTGGGAGGAGATACCCGGAGGTGGAAATCCCTCGCCAGGCGACGTTTAAGTTGGAACCGAATCTCATCAGATCAGTCGCGAGCTTAGAGCTTGTCCCGGCTGGGGCGGTGCTCCGCTGGGAGGAGATACCCGGAGGTGGAAATCCCTCGCCAGGCGAAGTTTAAGTTGGAACCGAATCTCGTCAAGCAGGAGAAGATCACTGCTACCATCCGTGTCAAAACATTCACTATACTAACGGAACCATTGACAGTAGCAGTTGACGTGCCCAAAATCATTAGTATGTTCATAAAATCTGTCTCGGAACGTGGTGTTTATTTTCCTGTTCTCAATCGCACTCTAGCGTTGTGGGCAGCTGGCTTCACATCAGCTGCGACTTCCGTCGTCGTTATCAGTGGCCGAAAGCGGCGCTCGCAGCCGTGCACAAAGGTCGCCGCTGCTCTCATTACGTCATCGCCTCCAGGGGAAACGTCTGCGGTTGCATTACTTGAAGAGGGACCGAACAGCAGACAAGAAATGGGTTCATTGTTAAGACTACGTTTTGATTGACTGACTAAATAGTGTTTCAGGACGTCAGCAGCTAGGAACATTGTTATTAATAATAATAATAAAGCCTATTAAATGGCCGAAATCGTTAAGGCAGTAGTGCCGTAGCAGCTTCGGACCAGAAGACCGCGGGATCGAGTCCTGCCTCGGGCACGGGTGTATTTGCGTTTGTATGAGTGTGTGTGTGTGTGTGTGTTGTTCGCTCACCCCTCATAATCAACACAATTTCATCTTCCATACCCCCAAGTTCATAAAACCAGGGCATAAAAATCGGATCCAGCTAAATGCTGATCCCCTGCAAAGAATTACGTGCACACACCAACGCGATAATATTTCTGGGCTCCGGTAAAGCAGGGGTGATTGCACACGTGTTCCAAGTCGGCCTACTCGCGACCATAAAAATTATAACAATAATTTTAATTTGTATTATATTACAGAAAATGTTGGACAACGCACAATGTTAGAAAATAACGTGTTAGTTAAGGCCATTGTAACTGTACTTCGCAGAGGTTAAACATATTTGCAAATCTGAAATCTCATATGTCACATTTTCTTTCTTGATATAGGGAACAAAAATACGAGATACAAATGACTGATTTCGCTACGAAGAGAAAAAAGTTTCCTCCAGTGCAATTGAACAGAAATAACCTTCTGCAAATAGATTCAGTGAGATATTTAGGTGTACATCTTGAAACGAGAATCATGCGGATAAAACATATTGTTTAAACGAAAAGAACCCCAACAAAAATACAATTAACTGTATTGGTTGTTAGGTAGAAACTCGGTGTTAGCTTTAGACAATAAATTACTCATTTATATATCATTCTTAAAGCTTGTTTCGAATTACAGGATACAGCACCCCCCCCCCAGCAATCTGTTCTTCCGTACGGATGCTAAACGGGAACGTCTGACCGATTCCCGATCCAAGCACCGATTTGGGCGACACCCCTCTCCCTGCGTGGTCGCGATCGGCCGCTGACATCTGGTGCAGCCTACGAGATCCCCGGGTTCATCTCACTGCATACGGGGCCACTTCCACGGTGTTTCGGCGGACCTCCTCCAAACATCTCCATTTTTTTTTTTTTTTTTTGTAAATTGTTTCATCCGTCATCAGTTAAACAATAAACTGGACTGGAAATTGCTGCAGAGAGAGGAGAATAAGTGTATTTAATGACCGTTTCACTTTAACACACGAGTTCCTGCCGCTCATAGAGCTGCAGTTGATAAAATCCAATCATTTCGTTAACTAGTAGACAAAATGCAATCCTTCGTCTTATAGCGCTCACCCCTGATGTGCTCAATGCCGGCATCTAGATGGCAGGTAAGATACACGCTTGGCGCTCTCTAAACAAATTTTGCGATGTGGCCCGTTGCCCACAATATGCTGACGCACCTTACGTGACGTCTAAGTATCACATTAGTGAACGTGATTTATTATCTTTATGATCCTTTCCTAGAAGAATCTAGTAACATCACTCAAATTCGTTGGATCAATAATACATGTATCGGGCATTACTTATTAGGTATATAGGTATTACTCTCTTTTTCATCGCAAAGTTGAATAAACATACGAGATCTCGATAGCATTGTTGAAAGAACTGTGCTTTGATTTCATCAATAATTAAAATTAAGAGCTAATGTAGACTAAGATGACTTCGATAATGCCGTGTGGTCCACCTAAGAAGTTCCCTTCAATTTTCTCCTGAACCGTTGCAGATACTGAGATGCGGTTGTCACTAAAACTGCTTTATGCAAGGGGCACATATGGTCATGCATAATATTACTCCATTTCATTTTTATTGCAGAGATATTGACCCAACTTCGATTTTTAAACGGAACCCTATAGATTTATTTAGTGTATCATAACAAGCGTGAAGAGACGAGTTCATTAATATGCATATCGCCATGTTACATAACAAAATTTTCGATAAATTAAGAGTTTTAAATACGCACGCCGACTGCTGGTTTCCGTAATCTGAACAAGAAATTCCGGGTGATATGCGGCGAGGCCATTCCCTTACGTTGCGTCGACCCTGCGGTAAATGTGGTAATGCAATGTGATGTGCAAAGGAGCTCACGAAAACCCGTGATTTGCTCTTTAAGGCTACGCCCTCTCAGTCCTGGAGACAATGTATTCACCCATAGCCATGTTCTGAGCAAATCTGTTCAACACAAGGTAATGTTTTTAATGAATTAAGTACTACAAGATTTGAGAAAATATTTGAATTATTACCGTAGAGAAAGCAAGGGAAGATTGGAGAGTGAACATGTTCTGAATTAATAAATGCGTGTGCTGTCAGCAACAAAACGTTTACTCTTTGAAAGACTGAAAACCTCAGCCGGTACAAAATATCGTGTAAATAAAAGTAAGAAAAATACTTTAAAATACAGACACAAAAGGTAAGTTAACAATTCCAGAAATAGCTTGATTTATAACACGTACTCAATATGTGCACCATCAACGGATATACACATTTTAAGACGCTTATAAGGAGACCTTTAAACAGAATTCAGAGTTCCACGTAATATGGCATGACAAGATGCGGTAATGCGGCGCCTCAGATCTTCAGATGTCGTTGGTACTTGTGAGTAAACTTCGTTCTTTATCGTTCCCCATAGAAAATAGTCCAGGGGCGTAAGATCAGGTGGCCTTGCCGGCCAGTTTGCTACAGTACCGCGCCAAATCCATCAGCCGGGGAACTTCTCATTCAGCACTTGCCTAGCCACAAGCGCGTTGTGTTGCATGCACATACAATTTCTCATATCCAGGGGAATTTCCTTCTGAAGCAGCGGGAATGTTTCACGAAGAAATCTTGCGTATTTGTTTCCTGTCACATTTCCATCCATGAAATAGGGACCTTTGATGGTGTCGTTAAGAATACCGCACCAGACATAAATACTCCACTGCTTTTGGTTCCCTACTTCACGAAGCCAGCGAGGATTGTCCACTGCCCAGTAGTGCATGTTGCGTAGATTCACCTGACCCTGAATCGTAAATGTTGCCGCATCGGTAAACATAATCTTCTTAAAAAAGTCCTGATCATCTCGCACGTGTTCCAGAGCAAAACGACAAAACTGAACACGTTTCTGGTAATCACCATCATAAAGCTTCTGGTGCAACGAAATGTGGTAGAGGTGAAACTTGTTACTCTTCAAGATGCGGGGGGCAGGTGCGGGCGGGGGTGGGGGTGGGGACGGAGACGGGGGTGGAGGGGTGGCAAGAAGCAGGCGGAACCGTGGGCGGAGGCAGGAATGAATGCGAGGGAGGAGGCGAGGTAGAAGGCGAAGGCACAGGCACAAATGGAGTCTGAGCACGCCATTGGGCCGAGGCGCTGGTCATGTCGAGGGCGGTGCAGTTGCTACAGGCGGATGGGGAAGTGTAGATGATGAGCGGTGGATGAAGCAGAGAGAAAAAATAGTGTACTATATTGAAGCCACTTTGTTATACTGGACCAATGTTTTGAATGTATCACAAAATGGCAGTGTAAGAGCCTAGCGTGCATTAACGTACCACGCAGCAACACGTAAATCAAGACAGACAAAAAAGACTTCACCGAAACAACTACATGAAATAAACGCAAAAACCACAATTTTCGAATAATAATACCGGTTTTAAAGGGATAACTTAACACTAAAAAAGTGTCTGACTAAGTTTCACTTGATACCGAAGAACTTTTCATAGATGGAATACTGGCAAGGTTTATTACCAAAGTGTGGGTATCTAAGTTCCCTTTCAGTCTAAAATATTTTTCACAGATAGATCACTGAAAAGGTTTTTCTCCAGTGTGAGTGCTCACGTGCCTATGTAAATTCCCCTTTGCACTGAAGCTCTTTTCACAGACGGAACATTGAAAAGGTTTATTACCAGTGTGGGTGCCCACGTGCCTATGTAAGTTCCCCAAGATACTGAAGCTCTTTTCACAGATAGAACACTGAAACGGTTTATTACCAGTGTGGGTGCGCATGTGGATATCTAAGCTTCTTTTCACACTGAAGCTATTTTCACAGTTGGGACACTGAAAAGGTTTATTACCAGTGTGAGAGCACATGTGGACATCTAAGCTGATTTTCACACTGAAGCTCTTTTCACAGACAGAAACCCGAAAAGGTTTATAACCAGCGTGTGTGTGCATGTGGATATTTAAGTTTCCCTTTACACTGAAGTTTTTTTCACAGAATGAACATTGAAAAGGTTTTTCTCCAGTATGCGTACGCATGTGGATATTTAAGTTTCCCTTTACACTGAAGTTTTTTTCACAGATGGAACATTGAAAAGGTTTTTCTCCAGTGTGCGTGCGCATGTGCTCATGAAAACTTTGTTTTCGAGCGAATTCTTTCTCACAGACTGAACATTGAAAAGTTCGTGGATCAGTGAGGTTGCGCACGTGACGACGAAATTCTGGAACTGAAAAGAGAGAACACTTGCATTAGAACGTTGGTGTCTTAAGGCAAGAAAGACACTATTTACAAAGTCAAAGTTGGTATTGACACGGTATTAAAAATAGCTTACTAATCAAAAACTCGGAATTGACATTTGCAAGGATGAAAATAACAACTTTCGTTAAAACATCCACTTTTATCGAAATACATGGAAGATTATAGGCATTATCTTCTGGTGTCCTTGTGATCTGCTGACATATTTAAGGTTAATATGACGCACATCTGTTGCTGTGTACTAAAAATATATAGTGAAAAAGATAAAAACGTTCATCCTATTCGTTGTCCCCCGGTTATAAATTATATTTAAAAAATGCTATTGTGTTCGACCCCAGAATCTGTTCTCATATCATGACATTTGTTTAGTATTTAACGTAAAACGTTCAGATTTAAAAAAAAATTAAAAAATACATTTGTTGCACACTCAAAGCAAATATTCCACTTCAAACTCCAGTCAAATTGGGAGCAAACCCATAGCGAAAAAGGGTTTTCCTATCCAAGCACTTCAAACTACTGGAGCCTGCACTAATTCTAAAACGTATGTTTTAAACTGCTTCAGAAATCTCGCATACTAAATTTGTAACATTGGTTTGTCTTGGCCACTCGCAGAACACAAAGTCCTGAGAGTCCTGAAAAGGAAGTTTCCAAAAAGAAAAAAAATTGCAGCAGAGTCCCGCTCACCCGAATTCACCGGGACTGGGCCCCTTTCGTATACTTGGATTTCTCGGGTTAATATTAGTTTACAGGTGTAGTTATTTTACAAAAACTATTTACAGAGTAAAAAAATATAATACATATAATTATTTTCCTTTGTTCTTAAAAATTCGTGACACTAAAATGGCAGGTCTCTACAAAAATATAAAGTTAACGTCATGCTTTTAAAACGACGATCCCTACCTAATATTTTATGATTGAACAAGACTACACAGCATTATGTATTATGTAATGTGGCAATATCGGGGCTTAAAGAATTCAACATCTATCGACACTAAAGAACAAAGTATAACGATAAGTATGACGACTTCTTCCGAGCAAGTGCGCTTAAATAAAATTGAAACACTTAAATGCGGTGTGTCCTTAGCAAAATACGTAGGTCAAGAGACATTTTGGTCTGGAAAAAAGTCAGTTAATACTCTAGAATGACTTAAGTATATGGTGAGAGTTGTAAGAACCGCGAGGATTTTTAAGTGATTGGAACAGTTCAAAAGTGGTCGAAACACCGTTATGGCCGCAGTAACAGAAAAAGTCATGTTGACTCTGTGAGGTATGTGTTGTTTTTTTTGTGATTATCTCGAAGAACGACGTATAATAAACACCCAATGGAAGACGCGGATAGGCTGTTGAACAAATTGAAGTCGGCCATGAGAGAGAAACGTCGTGGATCACGGAGGAGATGTGTCATTTTCCAGCAAAACAACGCACGTCCTCCCACTGCCCTACACAGCTGTGCAACCACCAACAAAATGGGTTGGGAGCCACAAGATGACAATGATCTCTAAGTACGATCTCAAATTGTCCCAACTGAAATGTGTCACTATTCCATTTATTGGATTAATGGAGTTTTCAATTCTGTTGTATTTTTTTCATTTTATTTCTTTACTTTTTTATTTTCAGTATGAGTGAAAAATCAGTCAAATCAGTAAAATTGGGAGAACGAGCTTACAAAGACAGTTGGGAATTGACTATGGAAAACTATAGTGCTAGGTATGCATGCAAGTTGTTTTAGTGCCCAAGGAATGTAACGTAAAAATTATTCGACAATACAAACGGTACAAAGAATTATTCACACGGGAGAACACATAGAACAATCTATTTTAAGTCTTGTAAAAGTGAGTCATTTTTCTCTGTGCCTTGATGAAAGCAATCACCAGTCAGATGTAGCTCAGCTATAAATATTTGTATGCACAGATCTAAGGATTTTGTTATTACAAAATAGCTATTTGATGTGGGCACCCTACATGGCACCAGTAAATGACAAGATACTTCTCGTGCTTTAAAGAAGTCTGCAAACAGAATCGGTAGATTGGGGAAATATAATGTTTGGCAATTTTAACTCAAGGAGCCTTAGCAATGACAGGGAAGAACATTGGATTGAAAGGGTTGCATAAAAAAAACAGAGTAAATTGCCCAACGATACAATGTATGATTCACCAGGGAGCTTTTGATGGAGATTTAGTAAAGCAAGATAGTTTTCAAATTAGTTGTTGAAATTATAAATTTAAGAAGAGGAGGGCAAAATGCTCTTAACTAGGCAACCAAACCAGTTCTTAGAAGAAATAAATTTTGAATAAGGGGCTTTCTTTTGTTCAACAATGTGAGATGGTTCAATGCCGGAAAGTGTCTTGAGAGGTTTTGTTCTATCAGAGAGAATATTTCCACATTTTTTGATGCACATGTTAAGTCTGATACTACAAACTTCAAAGAAGAATTTGAAAAGCCGGAATTTTTGAAATGGTTAGCTATTCAGGGCGGAGATGAATCCAACAAATCAGAGATTATTAAAATTGGTCCAGTCATTCTTCAGTTATAAATGATGTAACTTACCTGATTTTCGTTTTATATGAATAGATATATGAATTTTCTCGTTGTATTTATTATTAAGTATGTTGAATAAAAGTTGTACCTAATATATGTTTCAGTTTAATCTCAGCAGTTAGGACAAAAATCATTTTAAATTACAGTGCGGCCAGTGGCTTAACTAGAATTTGATACGTGGCTCATAAGTGCTTGTAAGTTGGACAGCCCTGCATTAGGTAGATGTGACTACACATACATGCTGATAATTCATTCACAATAAACATATTCTGATTATATGAATGTGCCATTTCATTTCTGATAAACACATGCACTGCTCCTGGCGTACAGTATAATAATACAATTTGTTGCCAACAAAACTTTCCAATATCGTATAACTTTTTTTTTTAATTGTGGTAACATGGTTTTACAAATGACAGATTCAATGACATGAAATATCATTTATGACCTCCATGACTTCATGATGACTCAGTTGATACTGTTGTTTCCGCATTAGCAAACTAGATTAAAACTTGGTTTAAGAAGTTAATTAAAATCTTATTTCCGCTCACCTGGGGAACTCGAAGCAATTTCAGATTCTATTGTTGCAACAGAAGCACTTTCACAAGATACTGCAAGAGGATCCTACAACAAGACATAAGAATATAACATCACAATGCACTGAGATATACAAAGGCAAAGGTAGGAAGGGTATCTAAAAATTTGTAATCCATGATAATGCTGATTCACTGATAATCTGGAAAACCCCTTTCACCTGGTTAAAAAACAGCACACCCATAGTATGTGAGAAGTAGGTATCTACCACAACTTTTAATTTTCGTTATGAGGTAAAGATAAACTAATGTAATGCAGAAAATACATGTCGAAGTATTAACGAAAATACGTTTTGGGGGACTCAATACCGTATATGTTGCTATTCAAAACGTCTCTCTCCTGTAAAGCACACAAGCATGTGAACTACATAAATTATTTTCCCAAAAAGTTTATTTGCCAACGAGTTTGACCCGACTCGAATTCCTAGTTTGAAATAAAACTTCTGCTATTTTTGGTCTTTTGTCCATAGCCCAGTAATAATTCAAAACTTTCTCAAAATCACACAACTTATTCATAATTTTTGTTTTCTAGAATAAAGGAAAGTATGTGTATAATTAGTTGTGCAACGGAATGACACATACTTTCTCGTTCTGGTTAGTTTCTTATTCTTTTCAGTATAGGCTAGGCTTTTGGTTTAGACTTCTCTTCCTAGCTGCCAACTATTGGCACCTAAAATACAATTTTTTTGAACTTCCTCAATTTTTCCTTCTCTAATGGTAGACTTGGAATAGGATTTACTAATATTATAGAAGAGTCAAACCTGATCGTATACTTATGCGACTTTTCATTGAAATATTTGAAGTCATTCTTCACACAGACTTGTTTAAGCTTTTCTAAAGAAATACAATTTTCAGCTCATTGTCACAAATATCATTTGAATTTTCAATGAACTTCACATGAAAGCATTTCAAATCCTTGTATTCATAAATACTATTATTCGTAAGAAATACTCGTAAAACAGCGCCGTTTTAACAACATTGGGGGCCCTTGAGCCTGGGTTAATTTGAGAGCCCCTATTCTTAGTTTCACCGATCTCCCACACCCCACCCATTTCCATGCTGAAATTTGAAGAAAATCCTATCAATTCACCGTTTTTTAAAAACATTTTGAAATGATTTCTTAGTGTTTCAATTTAAAATAATTCAAACAAAAAATTTAAACATTTATGTATAAGCAAGACTAACACATTTATAATTACATTGAAAAAGACTAGAAATTAAAGTTTATATTTCTTATTGAATTGTACAATATAAAATTGAAACGCATCAACCAGCAACATTCCATATTATAAATATTATCCAATGATGCACAACACATCACTCCCTTATGTGAATTTTTTGTGCATAGGTAAATCACACAACCCTTTTTATAATTTTTTTATTTTATTTTTTTAAGGTAAATATTAAATAATTTGTTAAGAAATATCAGGAGCTCTTCAACATTTGGCACAGACCCGTTGCCCTGGGCACAGGCCCGTGCGTTAACAGCACACAGAACATAAATACTACAGATGGGAGAGATTTCAAAAAAACTCTTCTCTGGATATCTGTGATGGTGTTTCTTAAACCTCAATCACTGCGTTGCGCATCCCTGGGTCTGTCTTATCTGGTTTACTCCATAACTTCTCATAATACTCTCTCCATTTCTCTTCAGGAATGAGATCAGAGCAAGCACTGCCTCTAGTTTCCACATGCTCTGAGCCTCTTTGTAATTTTAAAACCTTTTCTTTTTAATTTATTGTGTATTGAAGACAAGTCAATATTGACCTGCCCTTATAAGGCCCATATTTTCTTATCATTTTAAATAATAGCATAGCATTGTTTTTTCCTAAACTATGATTAGAATATCTGTGAGCCACATTCAGATTTGGTTTCAATTATCTGGGAGGATACTGATCACTGTAATACATTGGTTCATTGATTTAATTGCAATACTAATACCTATGTTTATTAAATCCACTCTACATTTGATGATGTCTACTGCACTGTCCTTAATTCATTGTTTTTGTGGATTGTTGCTAAGGCCTTGCTTTTGTGACTTCACCAACTTTCTCTACTTGTTCCTCCAGTTTTATTTCTTAAACTAGAAACTGTAATGTTTTCTGATTAGTACTACACTTCTTTTTTTTCAAAGATCACAATCATCCTGATTACTGATTAAACCTTTTCCACACTTTCAGAACAATAAAAAAAATGACAATTGCTGCCCAAAATATACAAAGAGTATGCCAAAATACTATAAAGTAATGAAAGTCAACCAACTTGTCTATCTTCAATACAGCTAATCTTAGTAAAAAGCCTAATCACACATACAAATCACACAATATAAGAAATGTGCATATGATGGATGAGATTCTTACTTTGTTGAGGTAATATTTCATTAAATGTATTCATGCAGTTGAATTTCCTTTGAATACAACAGCAGATGAACAGATACCGCATCAATGTATTCAATTTGAACACATAAGGCAATCTAAAGAAAAAGGGACTATCTTACCAAAAAAAGGCCAACTTTACCTCAAAGGGAACAAAAACAATTTCAATCAACTGAAATCACATCAAATAAATAAATTCACCAAACATAATGCATTCAATAACTTTAATATTGCATGAACATTATTATTTGGAATAATACATAAATTAATTAATTAAGTTGTATACACACGATCTCATTAAAGAAAGACACAACAGGAATTCCCCCAAGTTGCTCATGGGCAGGTAGATTTGCTGAGTACTTTAGTGTTGCCATCCCCTTGGAGAAATTTTTGTATTGGGGAGTGAAAAGTATCAATAATTGATAAATACTCTAATTTGAGGCATCATCCAGAATTGTCTTATTTACTAAATTAGCACATAAACCGGTAGATGTGTCATCTCTGTGGTGAAAGTCATTTCAAAGCAGGGAATTAATTTTGCAAGGAAGTGTACTTATGCATAACCAATACAATAAAAAGAAAGATGAATTGTTTTATCCTCTCTAAAAAGATGCATGATGGCTTGCCTCCTTCAATGCTACAAAATACTAATGCATTGACAAATATCATTACATATGGGAGATAATAACAACTGTTGTCATGGCAAACGACTCAAGAGCCATCTACACACTAAGGTTAAACTCAGGCAGGACAATGTTCCTGCTTGATCAAATGTGACGTTAACTCTCACTTAATAGTGAAGTCTCGTACTCCATATCATGACAAAAACAACAAAGCCCTTTTTGTTTTCACAACAAATTTGATGTGTCCCAATAAAAGATTAAATATGTATTAAATATAAAGATGGAGTCCAATATTCTCCAAAATGTAGTATATAAAATAAACTGAATAATATTTACAAATTACTAAAGAAAACAGTGTTCAACGATTGAATTGCTTCTGCATAAGAGATCTTCAAAATATGCACATCTTATGAGGATTAACCATGTTACTCATTTTTATCTATAACAAACGAGAGCCTCCAAAACCTCAAGTTAATATTCAATGACACTCTTCAATAAAAATCTTCATCCAGTAAAGCATAAATTCCAAACCCAATTCCAATTTACCCAAATACTTTCAGCAAACACACAAAGTGCCTTACTCATGGACAATCTCTGTACTTTGGACAGAACTCTGATACCTACATTAGCCACATGAAATCTAAAATAATTCGTTTCTGATTATTCTACATCTTTTTCGACAACATTCAACTAATTTGCAAATTAACCACGTACTTCTAAACACGAGCCTTATTTCAGTCTTTAATACAAATATATACTCGCATCATGTTGCCACACATCCGATATTTCTCATTATGCCAAAGAATCATTAAAAGCATAACTAAAAAGAACTTTCTATTTAAAATAAAGACATTTACAGTGGTGTTTAACATGTCACCACCCAATGCTTCCTTGTATTCAAAAATCATCCTGTGAAAGTAGGCCTACACGAAATCCACACCTTTGTCTCTTCAACGGCTCCTTCTTGCTTCTCCGTTGGCTCAACAAACACAGCAAATGGGGGATCCAACTCCTCCTGCACAGAAAAACAAAAATACATGAGCTATAGCAGCAAATACTTTCTTGTACAATTGAGTTAGCAGAGATAGATATTACCTTGTCATATTCATTACGCATCTCACCCTATGGGGATGAGGATAACCCCCCACCCCCCAATTATTGATGACCAAGTTTGAATTTTAATAACTCACTTCTGCTTCATTCAATCAGGAATGTATTCTGTCTCCCACAGTTATATAATGAATTCTTCTCCTTTGAAATACAGAAGGATTTGCATACAAAATGTGTTTAACATTACTGTAAAATGGAGTGACATGAGACAGACAAGACATTTTCTTTAGCAGAATTTTTTGAATCTATTTTTCACGCATGAATTATCGTGGGTAGTGCAATTTCTACCTAAGCTATTAAATAAGTTATAAATCTACTGAAAATGATTATTCTGAACGGTTTTATCATTACATTACAGTCGTCTCAGCAAAGATGTGGCCCATTCCACCCCTGGACAGTTATTCCTGAATTTCTATTCATTTCTCCCCTATTCTCACGATAACCTTTATCAATTAATCTGATTTATCATGTAACGAGTAACCCCTATGTATATGCCGCTGTATCTTTGGTTACTGCAAACTTTTCAGCTGCCGCTCAAAGAGATAATGAAGGATGGATTCGTTTATATTTTACTGCATTTTATAAGGTTTTAACATCGTAATTTCGATAAGGTCTGGACCCTGGCTTTCTCTTGTGCACTCTGCCCATGTCTCAAGTCACCCCAAGACAACAACGTAGACTAAAATTTAACTGGTAAGTACAGCCAGTGTGCAGAATTAACATTGGAAATACCATGAACTGTCAGTAAATTCATGGTTTTACACTCTATTTCAAAATCAATTTTTTATACAATAATTTATTACTTCAATAAGAAGTATGTATATGGATATCCTTATAATGAATACTTAGAATTGGAAAACATTTTGTGCAGAAACCAAGAATTTTTTTCTACCTCTCCTTGCAACTGTTATTACTGCAAAGTACATTTAAACCTTCCCTCAAACTGTTAACAACAATGAAAAACCCTTGTGTGCTGTCCAGCGTCATGTGCAAGCTGCCAACTTTACGTAGCATATGACATGTTTGTCGCAAGTCACCCCGTTTTACAGTATTTTATTTTATTTACGATAGATGAATAACTATTCTCACATCATGTTTATCATCTTCTTCTTTCACTGAATGCTGTATAGTACTGGGTTCATCTTTTACCTGAAAGAAAAAGCATTCCATATAAAAATTATGGTTGCCCATAGAGAAGCTTCTAAGAAATCTAAAATAGAATTGTGGTGAAAATGTACCCAAGATTTCCTTCCAATATTAAACAAAAATAGAAATAAGCAGTTAATATCCGGCCCTACTATTTTAACTGATATTTAGCCAGTGAACTCGAGAACACATTTATTTTTCAGTTTCATTGCAAAATGCAGTAGAAAACATTTTACTTTTAACTTAAATTTGTGTACCGACATCAATTGTTTAATGTCAGTTGGCAATGCGTGTTATAGTAATATACATGTATCGTAAGTGCATTTCCAGTAGTTTGTTGTCTGGTCTGTTGATACTGACACTTGAGTGTGATTTCTACGACGTGATGTCATCATAAAAATCAGTATTGCATGAAAATATGTTCACACCATTAAGTCAGTCAGTTTTCACAATTATTACAGATTCGTAAATAAATAGGCAAGACAAAAGTAAGATTCCAAGCTGAATGAAGAGAGGCCTGCAGGGATCACGTGGATTGCATTTTTTCATTATTCATAAAATTTTCTTTTGCCATCGAAAGGTTTGGATACTCTATGATGAGCTTCCCCAGAATAGTATGCAATATCTCAGGCAGGAATGCACATTAGCAAAATACACGCAAAGAGCTGCATGAAGGCTGACAGAATTTGAAACAATTCTGAATGCATAACATAATGAAATTAATTTAGTGTTTAATTCTGTAATATATACATTTCATTTGAGGTTAGACTTAATTGAGAAACCTAGAATTTTTTTTGTTATCTTAACATCAGCTAATTGTATATTGTTAATTTTCAATGGAGCATGTGATTGCAGATTTGAAATGCAAAATGCATTGAAACTGTTTTCCTCCGTTTAACATTTGTTATTACAAAACCACAAAACCAATTTGAAACTTCTGAAATCATACTATTTATTGTTCCTTTTTTGCAAAGAACATTCATGTCATTGGCAAATAGAACTGTTCTTCAGTTTTTAATAGACAAGGGCATATCGTTTACGTATAACAGAAAGAGGATAGGACTTAAGATCGAACCTTCTGGAATCCCATATTCAGGAGAGTAGATGAAACAACTGAGTAGAAGAAGAAAGACCATCTTAAATAATAATTAGGAAAAATCAAGAAAACAAACTCCCATTTTAAAAATAAAAATGTGGAGGTCCATAAATATATACAAAATCAATGCTCATAATCTATATGATTGAATAATTGCAATTGAAGTACAGACATAATTACAAAGAGGTATACTCAAATGTTTTACCTCGTGTGCAAACAAAATATAAAGACTTACACCCACATTCATTCTTTTGCTGCTAGTTCTGCTACACAAAACATAATGAATTTGATATTGAATGAAGTGCCTGACTGTTTTTGGTGAATATCTCAAAAGGCACTAATGTCCGTATTTTGGACAAATAACACTCATTTCGTACTAACTCACAATGGAATTCCAGCAAGTCTTCTTTTTCATCCACTGGCTCTTCTTTGATCTGGAGAAAACGGAAAAAAAGTCACTCACAAGTTCATCATCTATTAAAAAAAAGAAACAGCAAATACTTCAAGATTTCTCAGAAGGCACCAATAAACTGCATACGCTGAGACTGACAAGACCTATCAAACTGACTTATAAAATATATATATATACCTATATATATTATATAATATAATATATATGTAAAGAATTGTATATATGTGTATATGTAAAGAATGTTTATTACCTAACTTTCTAAAATCTAGAAACTGTGTCATTGAAAAACTGATACCTTTGTTTTGAAATTTTTTAATAATATTATTTAGCGATTTTTCACCTTTTTATGCGAATATACATAAATATAATTGAGTATTTATGAAGGCGCAACTTTTTTATCAAATAGTCTTATTTGATAAGTCATTTTAATGATATTTTGTTACAAAAAAAGTCAACATTTATGAGGCTTCTACATGTTTCTATCAATTTCATTTTTTTATTAAAAAATTCATAAGAAATTAAAATTCCTTTAAAACCAAGCTTTTTATACATTAAATTATACTTTCACATGCCTATTTCATTATCTTAAAATTTTGTTAAAATTATACTGCAATCAACTGATATATCACTAGTTACATTTAAACAAATCTTTTTAGAATTATTATAAAATTTATAAAAAATCGATGGTAGCGACCTCTAAATGTCATTCAATTCGTTTGTTTTTGGGGGCATTTTAACATAAATTTAATTTGGAACATTCTAAAGGCGTGCGTCCATAAATATATGGATGATGCCTTTTTTGAAGCACCCTAATATATATATATATATATATATATATATATATATATATATATATATATATATATATATATATATATACTTACAAAATATATGAATAATATGCCAAATACACAAGACTTTTCAATTTGAAAACTTATTGTTTTGAAATACATTGGCATGTATGTTTTTTTCAACTCGTAGCAACATATTTTCAAAAACCCATCTACTGGTATCTAACGTTTGGAGTAATCCTCCTTTATCACTCCGAGTACCATGGTATGGCTATAATGTAAAATACCATGGGGAACCTTTCGAGACACCATTTCCAATTGCACATTTTGCAAATTTGTTTCTGAGTGGAACTTAAAAATCCTTGTAGTTGGCATCTGTTGATCGATAGGATAAAGATCAAATTCTGTATACACTTGTTAGAAACCCAATATGATCAAACAAAACCAATCATTTTATTTTGTAAAAAGTTACAGAAAACAACGTGGGGGCCACGCAATGACCCAAACACAGTTCTTCGTGGTTTTTGAACCAAAGAAATCATTTCAAGATACAAAAGAATGTTATGAAACTAATTGGAGAATGGCAATAAATGCTAAAAAACCTTCTGTTAACGGGAAACACTCAAGGATTCATTTTTTCAAATTACATATATTTGCTATTACATTTTTTTCTTTCCAATATTGGTAAGAAAAAATACTGCCCTTTGTATTTAAATAGAAAGGTATAAGTTTAATTATAGCCATTTTGGCGGTAACCTCTATGTAAAATACTTTTCCTCTATTTTCCCTTAAGTCATAAACTGGGATATTTTTTAATTTGGTTAAAATTTAGTATACGACTTCCTTAGGTTGAACGACTAACTTTAAAGGACTTCCTTAGGTTGTACCGTATACTACATTTCAGCCTTTAAGTTTTCTGATATTTCTGAATCTAATCAAATTTTGGTTACATCAAAGATTACTATAAAAAATCTTAACTAAAATTAATTTCTTTTTTGGATTCTCTCTCAAAATAAACAACATTATTTTTGTATTAATATTCAAATTCAGAAACTTTGGGTAATAAAAATATTGTCAACACTTTGGAAATGCAATGGAGAACTTTCTCAATATGACAGCTATTTCAATGACCAGTACATACGATATTTAAAGGCGTTCTTTTCAAAAATGGTCCTGACAATGAATAACTGCAGTGGACATGTGATTAATTCCATCAAACTGCTCATCGAACGTATATTTTTTGCCACTCTCCTAACCTTCAACACACAACATTGCTTTCCATCCAGTCATATAAAAACAAATGAAACGTAAAGAAACTGTTTACCTCTTCGATTTTGATAATATTTTCAGCTAAAAGATCTACCTCTTCCATCGCGAACTAAACTTCTTCACTCTCGAATAATGTTTTGCTTCTGGTTTCACAGCCAGATATTCTCTTTGGATTCAGCCACAGAACACTCAACGTTTGTTTTTCTATAGTTTAAGCACAAAAGCGCGTCATGCTTAGGGTCGAGCGGTTCAAACAACTCCAAAACATTAAATGCCTGCGACAGTAACGTAGTGAACCGCAGGAGAAAGTAACTAGGCGGCGAGGCGGGCGATTTGACCTATCCTTTCAGATAGCACCCCCTTTCAGTATTATTTGAATAGGACCGGATGTCTCATAAAAAACGTGTTTTGTTCTTTCGTTTTGAGTGGGCAACAAATTCTAACGGTTGGACTATAGGAATCGTTTGGTCTCCTGTCATACGTAGCAGTTTGCTTACAGATAGGCGTGGGCATTGTAATTCGATTAATATTTAACAATGCCGTATTCTATGCAAAAATGAGTGTTTATTGTTGAGGCGTATATTCGAAATGGTTTCGTTCAAGGAAACTCTGGAAGTTTTCATAGTGAATTTCCGGAAATTAGTGTATTGGTTAAGGGCCAATGCACTAATTCCAGATATACTCATTTTGATGCAAATGTGCATATCAACTGCGTGAGAGATCTTTCAAAAATTTACATTTGGTTAATTTTGAAAAAACAAAAAATATACACTGAAGTGAACTTTACGTCATATTAAAAAGTGCAATTAGCACTATTATTTCGTCAAGTTTAAAAGATTAAATTGATTGGAATCTTTTTTGAGAAAATGGCGTTTGGGTGTTTCTGAGAATGCGGAATTTTGAGCTCGTTTTAACAGAAAATTGTTGAGCTTTCGAGAAGCTTATATAACATTATTTAAAGCATATGTACCCATAAATATAATGTGAACAAAATGCCATAATTGTAAATATTAACGACGTGAGAGACACAACGGGAATCGAAAGGTTCGACTCAAGCCAAATGAACAGTGGCTTCTTCAATTTGGAGAACTCCAACGCATGGTTTAGACGCTATTGTTCACAAACACTAGACACATAGACATGCGAACGGACAGATAGACAGAGGGACGTACGTTTTAAGGAGGGAAAATTCGGTATCAGGGAACCCCAAAAACGTGTATTTCCGTTGAAAACGAGAAATGGATTTTCCACAGCGTTACAGAACTTTCCCTACACTACGTATATTACTACGTATATACTACGTACATATACGGGAAAGTAAAACGTAGTAGTAGTACTACAACAGCACAAATACCTTCACAATACTGGTAATACGTTTATTAAATATTCTGCCTTACATTACAATTTCTGTTCTTCCAAATACCTCACGACAAAAATATTTAAAAACACAACAATGCGCGAAAAATAGCTTGCATTTTTCATTCAGAAGTTTAGATAAAAATTACCTTCTTCCACTGAATTCAGTAGAATAATGTTTTCAGTGTATTTACGAACATAAGAATATCAAATGTATACGATGAGTATTTTAGCCGAAGATAAATCTTATAGCATATTTGAAATTATTATTTTCCAGTGGCGGTTTCTTGGGGTAGGCACTGCCTACCCCGATGACTATGTACTAGTACTACATTTCGTAATAATAAAACATACTAAATTACTCTTACAATTTTAAGACGGGGGACTCTTACAAAATCAATACAAATAGTATTTAATATTTTAATTATTAATCAGGAAATGTATGAAGAATATTCCATTATCGTTGCGTCAGCGTTTTGTAACAGCTCATGGGCCATGCGATGTCTCGTATCTTCCCGCTGAGACATAAATATGGACAACTGGGAAAATACGTTGCTTGCTTCTAGACACTTCTAAAAAATCTCCTTTATTGGCACAGATACGTATACGACGCGTTGGCACTATGAGCAGGTACCACCAGGCAGCTTGATTTTTTACACAATACATCAACTCCCTACACCCCACATAAAATTCACCATGGAAATAGAAAACGAACACAAATATTTAAACGTCCTTGATCTCACCATCACGCTAGCACAGGACTATCACGAATTCAACATATTCAGAAAACCCATCCACACGGACACAATCATACACAACACCCCCACACACAAACACGCAGCCTTCCATGAATACGACTATTATCATTGACAAATTGAAAATTAAAAAACAACACATTCAATATCCACAAACACACCACCCTCACACCAATTGACAAGAATACTGCAGTAACGTACCTCACAATCGAACGTTCGGTCAGACCGAACGTTCACACAGAGAATCAAACAATACGAACAAGCATGGAAAAACAATCCTACCACAGTCTCACACTTCGCGGATCACTTGATTTTATACAAACACACATTCGACCAACACATCATGTTCCGTAGTCTAGAAATTGAAAACAGGTACTGGAACAGAATAAAATTAGAAACCTTACATATATGCAACAACCTCAAAAAACAGAACATTACTTGTCTTAACAAACAAATATCGGCACTCTCGTCACTTCTACTAAAATTAGCACAAAGTACACCCACAACTCCACTCACCCTCCTCACGCCTCTACCAGCACCCCCGCGTCCGGACCCCACCCATCTTCCCGCCCCCACCCGCTGCCGACCGACGCTCTGTTCTTAATCAAGACACGCTCTCCAAAAACCGCAGAACTTAGTTTTCGGGCCGGAAGCTGCATGGTATGTATGTACGACCCAGTTTAATGACGCATCTGGCAAACAATATCAACATTTTGTATATAACATTTTTTAATAACTTATACTTCAATTTTAGAATTCATGAATTAATGTAATTATATTCCTGTAATTTTAATTTTAGCTCTGAGGACGATCGCTAAGCGACCGAAACGATCTTTAGCAAAGCATATTTTTTATATCAGACATCTTTAATTTACCGAGTATAATAAACTATCTAAATAAGGGAGCGGCGAAATGTTTCTCCGGCCCTGGCGACTAACCCCCAAGCTACTCCACTGACTTAATGTCATTCTTCTCTCTGCCAAAAAAAATTCTCTAATCTTGCTAACAAACACTTCATTTCTCTTTTACCTCTGGTCTTAACCAGTACATCGCCTGCATATATTATTGGTAATGACGTATCCTTTCCAAAAACCACTCCTTCCAGTCCTCTTTCCGAGTAGTTCACCAATTCCGCTAAATAAAATGTTTTAAACGAAGTCGGTCTCAGATTGCAATTTAACTCTCACCCTTTTACGTCCCAAAAACCCTACTGTCATTGTTTCCTTCCTTAAGCCTACATGTTTTTTCTAAGCATGTTTCTTCCGCAGATTCTTGCAGAACTTTACTAATTCCCTTTTTGCTCATTATATCCCTTAATTTACCTCAATCTACCTCTTCAAAGCAGAATTAAAATATACAAATCCCAGTAAAACACTCCCTTCATTCTTTTTAATCACTCTATCGTGATTAAGTTTTAAGGCACATGCGTGTTTTCTCTCATTCGTAATCTCTTACTCACCTACCTTTCCTACAATTTGTTTGATTTTCTTTAAACAATCCCAATCTTTTTATTTCCGTTTCCAAACTCTATTTGAAAAACTCAGCATAAATATTATTTCCCGCCACCCCCTTCCTAACACATTAGGGCTCTACTACATGACAGTCTGGGCAGTCTTCTTTGCCGTTCTTCTATATTGGGATTGTTGCCTTTCTTCCGATAATCACTCCCTCCTTTATACCTCATTCATTATTTTCTTCAGAATATCAATTCCTACTCCACTCCATACATCCACATTTAATTTCGTAATTCCTCTTTTCCTCATGCTTTGATTTTTCTTAACAGTCTTCCCTCCATGTTCTCCTCTCTGCCTCATTCTACATACTCCTTTCATCATCACGTCCTCCCCTTCAATTATTCCTCCGCCGATCCACTTCTATCCCTATCTCTTTTTCCTCAACCCTTCACAATTTAGCACCTTGCTAACCTGCTCTTTCATTTTACCCCGTGAACCTCCCTCTTCGATATCATATCATGTATTACCATTATAATTTCATTATAACTGTATCAAGTTTTATTAATTTACTAGTTATTATGTCATATGTAACTAAAATCTTCAGTGGCAAAGAGGTCTAAAAATGTAGTTGGCCCCCTCTTGTTTTAGACTTAGAGCACGCCTGTGGATACAATAGCTCTTCCATTTCGGATATCAGTTTCCCAAACATATGTCTGAAATCGCTCGCCACCGTCGATGGCACAAACAGGATCTTGTGGTCGCGGGCGGAACTAGTGACTCGGGTTGACGGGTCTAAGTAAATCCAGAAATTAAATTTCATAGAAACAATAAGAATAAAAATGAAGCTCAGCTACGGTGTAACTGCAACATAAATTAAAACATTTGTTCAAATCCTTACCTAATGTTCATACAATTCCCCTCCCTCATATGAACTTTCGACCAAAACCCATATTGCTGAGGCCTAGTAACGAAAAAGTGGATATATCGTTTTTTTACATTTAGTAAATTGTTCCTCTAACACGTTGTGTAGTCAGAATTCGTATTTCGTGGGACCCTCATACTGAAAAATTGATCGACGGCCAAACGTCAGTCCATCTGTCTGTTTGTGCTCCACGCTTCCGCCATAACCGTTCAGCCGAATTTCTCCAATACATTCGATTTAAATTAATTCCTAAATCGATTTAAATGAACTCGAAGCTCACTAAGTTTAAAACGGATATTTTGATTTTGGGAGCACTCTACAAGAATCATGAGAAACATTTTCAAAATTTCTTTAAAAATACCTTCAAATTAAAGTATTAATCGTTGTCGGATAACATAAATAAAGCTTAAAAGAATGGCGCAGGTCTCATTTTCGTGGAAATTCCTAATCTTTCGAAAATTGTATAAGTTGATTTTTTCGACGCCTTCGAACAACTACATTATTGAAGATAGAGATTATATTCCTGGTTGAAATGTGTCCTTCAAAGATAGATTCTAAAATAAGATCACATACATTTTCTCAAAAACATGAGCAGTTTCCCCCGAATTTCGGGGTGATATTTAGGCATTTTTGAAACAATTATTTCCCCCAAAGACTTCACGAAATCTCGCGAGATTATACGAAATTTCACAAGAACTCGCGAGATTTCACGAGAACTCGCGAGATTTCATGAGATCACGCGAGATTTAACGATATTTCACGAGATCTCGCGAGATTTTACGATATTTCACGAGATCTCGCGAGATTTTACGAGATTTCACGAGATCTCGTGAGATTTTACGAAATTTCACAAGAACTCTCGAGATTTTACGATATTTCACGATATCTCGTGAGTTTTTACGATATTTCACGAGATATCGCGAGATGTAACGAGATCTCTCGAGATTTCACGAGATCTCGGACGATTTTACGAGATCTCGCGAGACATCGCGAGATTTTATGAGATCTCGCGAGATTTTCAGATATTTCACGAGATCTCGCGAGATTTCTATAAAAACCAGATTTCACGAGATCTCTCTAAAAACCGCAGAACTTAGTTTTCGGGCCGGAAGCTGCCGGAATGGTATGTATGTACGACCCAGTTTAATGACGCATCTGGCAAACAATATCAACATTCTGTATATAACATTTTTTAATTACTTATACTTCATTTTTTAAATCCATGAATTAGTGTAATTTTATTTCTGTAATTTTAATTTTAGCACTGAAGATGATCGCTAAGCGATCGAAACGATCTTTATCAAAGCATATTTTTTATATCAGACATCTTTAATTTACCGAGTATAATAAAATAACTAAATAAGGAAACGGCGAAATGTTTCTCCGGCCCTGGCGACTAACCCCCAAGCTACTCCTCTGACTTAATGTCATTCTTCTCTCTGCCAAAAAAATTCTCTAATCTTGCTAACAAACACTTCATTTCTCCTTTACCTCTGGTCTTAACCAGTACATCGCCTGCATATATTATTGACCATGACGTATCCTTTGAAAAAACCACTCCTTCCAGTCCTCTTTCCGAGTAGTTCACCAATTCCGCTACATAAAATGTTTTAAACGAAGTCGGTCTCATATTGCAATTTAACTCTCACCCTTTTACGTCCCAAAAACCTTACGGTCATAGTTTCCGTCTTTTAGCCTACATCTTTTTTCTAAGCATGTTTTTCCGCAGATTCTTCCAGAAATTTACTAAATCCCATTTTGCTCATTATCTCCCTTAATTTACCTCTATCTACCTCCTCAAAGCAGAATTAAAATATACAAATCCAAGTAAAACATCCCCTTCATTCTTTTTAATCACTCTATCGTGATAAAGATTTAAGGCACATGCATGTTTTCTATCATTCGTTATTTCTTACTCCCCTTCCTTTCCTAGAATTTGTTTGATTTTCTTTAAACAATCCCAATCTTCCTATTTCCGTTTCCAAACTCTATTTGAAAATCTCAGCATAAACATTATTTCTCGCCACCCCCTTCCTAACACATTAGGGCTCTACTACATGACAGTCTGGGCAGTCTTCTTTGCCGTTCTTCTATATTGGGATTGTTGCCTTTCTTCCGGGAATAACTCCCTTCTTCATACCTTATTCATTATTTTCTCCAGAATATCTATTCCTACTCCACCCCCATATATCCACATTTAATTTCGTAATTCCTCTTTTCCTCATGCTTTGATTTTTCTTAACAGTCATCCCTCCATGTTCTCCTCTCTTCCTCATTCGACATTCTCCTTTCATCATCTCGTCCTCCCCTTCAATTATTCCTCCGCCCATCCACTTCTATCCCTTTCTCTTTTTCCTCAACCCTTCACAATTTAGCACCTTCCAAACCTGCTCTTTCATTTTAACCCGTGAACCTCCTTCTTCGATATCATATCACGTATTACCATTATAATTTCATTATAACTGTCGCAAGTTTTATTAATTTACTAGTTAATATGTCGTATGTAACTAAAACCTTCAGTGGCAAAGAGGTCTAAAATGTAGTTGGCCCCATCTTGTTTTAGACTGAGCACGCCTGTGGATACAATAGCTCTTCCGTTTCGGATACCATTTTCCCGAACATATGTCTGAAATCGCTCGCCACCGTCGATGGCGCAAATAGGATCTTGTGGTCGCGGGCAGAACTAGTGACGCGTCTTGTCGGGTTGACGCGTCTACGTAAATCCAGAAATTAAATATCATAGAACCAACAAGAATAAAAATGAAGCTCAGCTACAGTGCTACCGGAACATAAATTAAATTATTTCCAAAGGTTTGAAGAAAGAAATTGGAAGCTTTTTTGAGGACATGGCGTTTTAGCGTTTCAGAGAATGCGGGATTTTGAGCTCGTTTTAACAGAAAATTGTTGAGCTTTCGAGAAGCTTATATAACATTATTTAAAGCATATGTACCCATAAATATAATGTGAACAAAATGCCATAATTGTAAATATTAACGACGTGAGAGACACGTCGGGAATCGAAAGGTTCGACTCAAGCCAAATGAACAGGGGCTTCTTCAATTTGGAGAACTCCTACGCATGATTTAGACGCTATGGTTCACAAACACTAGACACATAGACAAGCGAACGGACAGATAGACAGAGGGACGTACGTTTTGAGGGGGGAAAATTCAATATCAGTGAACTCCAAAAACGTGTATATCCGTTGAAAACGAGTAATGGATTTTCCACAGCGATACAGAACTTTCCTTACACTACGTATATTACTACGTACATATACGGGAATGTAAAAGGTAGTAGTACTACAACAGCACAAATACTTTCACAATACTGGTAATACGTTTATTAAATATTCTGCCTTACATTACAATTTCTGTTCTTTCAAATACCACACGAAAAAAAAATTTTAAAAACACAACTATGCGCGAAAAATAGCTTGCATTTTCATTCAGAAGTTTAGATAAAAATTGCCTTCTTCCACTTAATTGAGTATAATAATGTTTTCAGTGTATTTACGAACATAAGAATATCAAATGTATACGATGAGTATTTTAGCCGAAGATAAATCTTATAGCATATTTGAAATTACTATTTTCCAGTGGCGGTTTCTTGGGGTAGGCACTGCCTACCCCGATGACTATGTACTAGTACTACATTTCGTAATAATAAAACATGCTAAATGACTCTTACAATTTTAAGACGGGGGACTCTTAAAATATTAATACTAATAGTTTTTAATAATTCAATTATTAATAGGAAATGTATGATGAACATTCCATTATCGTGGCGTCAGCGTTTTGTAACAGCTCATGGGCCATGCGATGTCTCGTATCTTCCCGCTGAGACATAAATATGGACAACTAGGAAAATATGTTGCTTGCTTCTAGACACTTCTAAAAAATCTCCTTTATTGGCACAGATACGTAGACGACGTGTTGGCACTATGGGCAGGCACCACCAGGCAGCTTGATTTTTTACACAATACATCAACTCCCTACACCGCAACATAAAATTCACCATTGAAATAGAAAACGAACACAAATATTTACACGTCCTTGATCTCACCATCACGCTAGCACAGGACTATCATGAATTCAACATATTCAGAAAACCCATCCACACGGACACAATCATACACAACACTTCACAACACCCCCACACACAAACACACAGCCTTCCATGAATACGACTATTATCATTAAGAAATTAAAAATGAAAAAACCAACACATTCAATATCCACAAACACACCACCCTCACACCAACTGACAAGAACACTACAGCCACGTACCGCACAATCGAACGTTCGTTCAGACCAAACGTTCACACAGAGAATCAAATAATACGAACAAGCATGGAAAAACAATCCTACCACAGTCTCACACTTCGCGGGGCACTTGATTTTATACAAACACACATTCGACAAACACATCACTTTCCGTATTCTAGAAATTGAAAACAGGTACTGGAACAGAATAAAATTAGAAACCTTACATATATGCAACAACCTCAAAAAACAGAACATTACTTGTCTTAACCAACAAATATCTGCACTCTCGTCACTTCTACTAAAATTAGCACAAAGTACACCCACAACTCTACTCACCCTCCTCACGCCTTTTCTAGCACCCCGCGTCTGGACTCCACCCCTCTTCCCGCCCCCACCCGCTGCCGACCGACACTCTCATCTTAATCAAGACACGCTCTCTAAAAACCGCAGAACTTATTTTTCGGGCCGGAAGCTGCCGGAATGGTATGTATGTACGACCCAGTTTAATGACGCATCTGGCAAACAATATCAACATTTTGTACATAACATTTTTTAATAACTAATACTTCATTTTTAAATCCATGAATTAGTGTAATTTTATTTCTGTAATTTTAATTTTAGCACTGAAGATGATCGCTAAGCGATCGAAACGATCTTTATCAAAGCATATTTTTTATATCAGACATCTTTAATTTACCGAGTATAATAAAATATCTAAATAAGGGAACGGCGAAATGTTTCACCGGCCCTGGCGACTAACCCCCAAGCTACTCCAATGACTTAAAGTCATTCTTCTCTCTGCCAAAAAAATTCTATAATCTTGCTAACAAACACTTCATTTCTCTTTTACCTCTGATCTTAACCAGTACATCGCCTGCATATATTATTGACCATGACGTATCCTTTCCATAAACCACTCCTTCCAGTCCTCTTTCCGAGTAGTTCACCAATTCGGCTAAATAAAATGTTTTAAACGAAGTCGGACTCAGATTGCAATTTAACTCTCACCCTTTTACGTCCCAAAAACCTTACGGTCATTGTTTCCTTCCTTTAGCCTACATCTTTTTTCTAAGCATGTTTCTTCCGCAGATTCTTGCAGAACATTACTACTTCCCTTTTTGCTCATTATCTCCCTTAATTTAGCTCTATCTACCTCTTCAAAGCAGTATTAAAATATACAAATCCAAGTAAAACATCCCCTTCATTCTCTTTAATCACTCTATCGTGATAAAGATTTAAGGTACATGCATGTTTTCTATCATTCGTTATTTCTTACTCCCCTTCCTTTCCTAGAATTTGTTTGATACTCTTTAAGCAATCCCAATCTTCCTATTTCCGTTTCTAAATCTATTTGAAAAACTCAGCATAAACATTATTTCCCGCCACCCCCTTCCTAACACATTAGGGCTCTACTACATGACAGTCTGGGCAGTCTTCTTCACCGTTCTTCTACATTGGGATTGTTGCCTTTCTTCCGGGAATCCCTCCCTTCTTCATACCTTATTCATTATTTTCTTCAGAATATCAATTCCTACTCCACCCCCATACATCCACATTTAATTTCGTAATTCCTCTTTTCCTCATGCTTTGATTTTTCTTAACAGTCTTCCCTCCATGTTCTCCTCTCCGCCTCATTCTACATTCTCCTTTCATCATCTCGTCCTCCCCTTCAATTATTCCTCCGCCCATCCACTTCTATCCCTATCTCTTTTTCCTCAACCCTTCACAATTTAGCGCCTTGCAAACCTGCTCTTTCATTTTACACCGTCAACCTCCCTCTTCGATATCATATCATGTATTACCATTATAAGTTCATTATAACTGTAGCAAGTTTTATTAATTTACTAGTTAATATGTCGTATGTAACTAAAACCTTCAGTGGCAAACAGGTCTAAAAATGTAGTTGGCCCCTCTTGTTTTAGACTGAGAGCACGCCTGTGGATACAATAGCTCTTCCATTTCGGATATCAGTTTCCCGAACATATGTCTGAAATCGCTCGCCACTGTCGATGGCGCAAACAGGATCTTGTGGTCGCGGGCGGAACTAGTGACTCGGGTTGACGGGTCTAAGTAAATCCAGAAATTAAATTTCATAGAAACAATAAGAATAAAAATGAAGCTCAGCTACGGTGTAACTGCAACATAAATTAAAACATTTGTTCAAATCCTTACCTAATGTTCATACAATTCCCCTCCCTCATATGAACTTTCGACCAAAACCCATATTGCTGAGGCCTAGTAACGAAAAAGTGGATATATCGTTTTTTTACATTTAGTAAATTGTTCCTCTAACACGTTGTGTAGTCAGAATTCGTATTTCGTGGGACCCTCATACTGAAAAATTGATCGACGGCCAAACGTCAGTCCATCTGTCTGTTTGTGCTCCACGCTTCCGCCATAACCGTTCAGCCGAATTTCTCCAATACATTCGATTTAAATTAATTCCTAAATCGATTTAAATGAACTCGAAGCTCACTAAGTTTAAAACGGATATTTTGATTTTGGGAGCACTCTACAAGAATCATGAGAAACATTTTCAAAATTTCTTTAAAAATACCTTCAAATTAAAGTATTAATCGTTGTCGGATAACATAAATAAAGCTTAAAAGAATGGCGCAGGTTTCATTTTCGTGGAAATTCCTAATCTTTCGAAAATTGTATAAGTTGATTTTTTCGACGCCTTCGAACAACTACATTATTGAAGATAGAGATTATATTCCTGGTTGAAATGTGTCCTTCAAAGATAGATTCTAAAATAAGATCACATACATTTTCTCAAAAACATGAGCAGTTTCCCCCGAATTTCGGGGTGATATTTAGGCATTTTTGAAACAATTATTTCCCCCAAAGACTTCACGAAATCTCGCGAGATTTTACGAAATTTCACAAGAACTCGCGAGATTTCACGAGAACTCGCGAGATTTCATGAGATCACGCGAGATTTTCCGATATTTCAAGAGATCTCGCGAGATTTTACGAGATTTCACGAGATCTCGCGAGATTTTACGAGATTTCACGAGATCTCGCGAGATATCGCGAGATTTTATGAGATATCGCGAGATTTTAAGATATTTCACGAGATCTCGCGAGATTTCTATTATAACCAGATTTCACGAGATCTCTCTAAAAACCGCAGAATTTAGTTTTCGGGCCGGAAGCTGCCGGAAGTACGACCCAGTTTAATGAAGCATCTGGCAAACAATATCAACATTTTTTAATAACTTATACTTCATTTTTAGAATTGATGAATTAATGTAATGTTATTTTTGTAATTTTAATTTTAGCTCTGAGGATGATTGCTAAGCGATCGTAACGATCTTTAGCAAAGCATATTTTTTATATCAGACATCTTTAATTTACCGAGTATAATAAAATATCTAAATAAGGGAACGGCGAAATGTTTCTCCGGCCCTGGTGACTAACCCCCAAGCTACTCCTCTGACTTAATATCATTCTTCTCTCCGCCAAAAAAAATTCTCTAATCTTGCAAACAAACACTTAATTTCTCTTTTACCTCGGATCTTGACCAGTACATCGCCTGCATATATTATTGTCCATGACGTATCCATTCCAAAAACCACTCCTTCCAGTCCTCTTTCCGAGTAGTTCACCAATTCCGCTAAATAGAATGTTTTAAACGAAGTCGGTCTCAGATTGCAATTTAACTCTCACCCTTTTACGTCCCAAAAACCTTACTGTCATAGTTTCTTTCCTTTAGCCTACATCTTTTTTCTACGCATGTTTTTCCGCAGATTCTTGCAGAACTTTACTAATTCCCTATTTGCTCATTATCTCCCATAATTTACCTCTATCCACCTCTTCAAAGCAGTATTAAAATATACAAATCCAAGTAAAACATCCCCTTCATTCTCTTTAATCACTCTATCGTGATAAAGATTTAAGGTACATGCATGTTTTCTATCATTCGTTATTTCTTACTCCCCTTCCTTTCCTAGAATTTGTTTGATTCTCTTTAAGCAATCCCAATCTTCCTATTTCCGTTTCTAAATCTATTTGAAAAACTCAGCATAAACATTATTTCCCGCCACCCCCTTCCTAACACATTAGGGCTCTACTACATGACAGTCTGGGCAGTCTTCTTTACCGTTCTTCTACATTGGGATTGTTGCCTTTCTTCCGGGAATCCCTCCCTTCTTCATACCTTATTCATTATTTTCTTCAGAATATCAATTCCTACTCCACCCCCATACATCCACATTTAATTTCGTAATTCCTCTTTTCCTCATGCTTTGATTTTTCTTAACAGTCTTCCCTCCATGTTCTCCTCTCCGCCTCATTCTACATTCTCCTTTCATCATCTCGTCCTCCCCTTCAATTATTCCTCCGCCCATCCACTTCTATCCCTATCTCTTTTTCCTCAACCCTTCACAATTTAGCACCTTCCAAACCTGCTCTTTCATTTTACACCGTCAACCTCCCTCTTCGATATCATATCATGTATTACCATTATAATTTCATTATAACTGTAGCAAGTTTTATTAATTTACTAGTTAATATGTCGTATGTAACTAAAACCTTCAGTGGCAAAGAGGTCTAAAATGTAGTTGGCCCCCTCTTTTTTTAGACTGAGCACGCCTGTGGATACAATAGCTCTTCCGTTTCGGATACCATTTTCCTGAACATATTTCTGAACTCGCTCGCCACCGTCGACGGCGCAAACAGGATCTTGTGGTCGCGGGCGGAACTAGTGACGCGTCTTGTCGGGTTGACGCGTCTACGTAAATCCAGAAATTAAATATCATAGAACCAATAAGAATAAAAATGAAGCTCAGCTACAGTGCTACCGGAACATAAATTAAATTATTTCGAAAGGTTTGAAGAAAGTAATTGGAAGCTTTTTTGAGAAAATGGCGTTTGAGCGTTTCAGAGAATGCGGAATTCTAAGCTCGTTTTAACAGAAAATTGTTGAGCTTTCGAGAAGCTTATATAACATTATTTACAGCTTATGTACTCATAAATATAATGTGAGCAAAATGCCATAATTGTATATAACATATTAACGACTTGAGAGACACGACGGGAAACGAAAGGTTCGACTCAAGTCAAATGAATAGGGGCTTCTTTAATTTGGAGAACTCCTACGCATGGTCTAGACGCTATTGTTCACAAACACTAGACACATAGACAGGCGAACGGACAGATAGACAGAGGGACGTACGTTTTGAGGTGGGGAAATTCGGTATCAGGGAACCCCAAAAACGTGTATTTCCGTTGAAAACGAGAAATGGATTTTCCACAGCGTTACAGAACTTTCCCTACACTACGTATATTACTACGTATATACTACGTACATATACGGGAATGTAAAAGGTAGTAGTACAACAACAGCACAAATACTTTCACAATACGGGTAATACGTTTATTAAATATTCTGCCTCACATTACTATTTCTGTTCATTCAAATACCTCACGAAAAAAATATTTAAAAACACAACAATGCGCGAAAAATAGCTTGCATCTTTCATTCAGAAGTTTAGATGAAAATTGCCTTCTTCCACTTAATTGAGTATAATAATGTTTTTCAGTGTATTTACGAACATAAGAATATCAAATGTATACGATGAGTATTTTAGCCGAAGATAAATCTTATAGCATATTTGAAATTACTATTTTCCAGTGGCGGTTTCTTGGGGTAGGCACTGCCTACCCCGATGACTATGTACTAGTACTACATTTCGTAATAATAAAACATACTAAATGACTCTTACAATTTTAAGACAGAAGACTCTTACAATATTAATACTAATAGTTTTTAATATTTTAATTATTAATCGGGAAATGTATGATGAACATTCCATTGTCGTGGCGTCAGCGTTTTGTAACAGCTCATGGGCCATGCGATGTCTCGTCTCTTCCCGCTGAGACATAAATATGGACAACTGGGAAAATACGTTGCTTCCTTCTAGACACTTCTAAAAAATCTCCTTTATTGGCACAGATACGTAGACGACGCGTTGGCACTATGAGCAGGTACTACCAGGCAGCTTGATTTTTTACACAATACATCAACTCCCTACACCCCAAGATAAAATTCACTATTGAAATAAAAAACGATCACAAATATTTAAACGTCCTTGACCTCACCATCACGCTAGCACAGGACTATCATGAATTCAACATATTCAGAAAACCCATCCACACGGACACAATCATACACAACACCCCCACACACAAACACGCAGCCTTCCATGAATACGACTATTATCATTGACAAATTAAAAATTAAAAAATCAACACATTCAATATCCACAAACACACCACCCTCACACCAATTGGCAAGAACACTACAGCCACGTACCTCACAATCGAACGTTCGTTCAGACCAAACGTTCACACAATCAAACAATACGAACAAGCATGGAAAAACAATCCTACCACAGTCTCACACTTCGCGGATCACTTGATTTTATACAAACACACATTCGACAAACACATCAAGTTCCGTAGTCTAGAAATTGAAAACACGCACTGAAACAGAATAAAATTGGAAACCTTACATATATGCAACAACCACAAAAAACAGAACATTACTTGTCTTAACCAACAGATATCTGCACTCTCGTCACTTCTACTAAAATTAGCACAAAGTACACACACAACTCTACTCACCCTCCTCACGCCTCTACCAGCACCCCCGCGTCTGGACCCCACCCCTCTCCCCGCCCCCACCCGCTGCCGACCGACGCTCTGTTCTTAATCAAGACACGCTCTCCAAAAACCGTAAAACTGCGTTTTCGGGCCGGAAGCTGCATGGTATGTATGTACGACCCTGTTTACTGACGCATCTGGCAAACAATATCAACATTTTGTATATAACATTTTTTAATAACTTATACTTCATTTTTAGAATTCATTAATTAATGTAATTCTATTTCTGTTATTTTAATTTTATCTCTGAGGACGATGGCTAAGCGACCGAAACTATCTTTAGCAAAACACATTTTTTTTATATCAGACATCTTTAATTTACCGAGTATAATAAAATACCTAAATAAGGGAGCGGCGAAATGTTTCTCTGGCCCTGGCGACTAACCCCCAAGCTACTCCACTGACTTAATGTCATTCTTAATAATAATAATAATAATAATAATAATAATAATAATAATAATAATAATAATGTCTTTATTAACGGCGAGGCTCAGGCCATAGGGCCTGCTCTTCCGCCTAATTACTGAATTTACATACATTTAGAGTAGTAACATTTTAAGAGGGGATGACAAGCTGTACATTTACGTCTGGGAGAACTAATCTAGGGACCATCCCGGCATACGCCTTAAGCGATTGAATAAACCCAGAAAAACCTCAATCAGGATGGCGGTTAAGGACCGAACATTAATAGAACTGAGTATGTTATACTGAGTAGTGAAAGGGAAGTTTCGTGAAAGAGAAAAGAAAAGACGTACAGGGGAAGGGATCAAAAAGTATAAATGATAAAGTTTGTGAGGGAGAGAGAAGAGTAAAAAAAGCGAAGGAAAGGACGAAGAAGAAGTAGGCGAAAAAAGTGAAGTTATTTGAGGAACGTTACAGAAAGCTACGTTTAGTTTACAGTAGCACTTAACATAAATATACAATAATTTTTATACCAGAGAAGCACAATACACTATAAGCTAATAACAACAGTAATTTTAAACACAATACTGGCAGTATTAAGGAACAATGCAAAGAGTGCGGGTATCTTAACATCAATTTTGTTTATGCCAATATATTGTAGTGAATATCCTGATGATGGTACAAAGATAGCCACAAGTTATTTTATATGGAACGTCACTAATACTTTTGTATATTTTATTAACAATTTCATTAGGGTACACTGAAAAATAATAATGCTCATAATTTAGGTTAGAGAGGGAATGGAAGATGAGGATAGAGCAATGAGGTATGGGGTAGAATATTGAGAATAAAGAGGGGGAAATAGAGGGTGTTTAACGGGGGCGGTGACCGGGCGCTTGGAAGTGGGAGAAGTCTGGAGATTGAAGAAGACGTTAACGCCGTTCTATGTGTCGTTATATCTTACCCATGTGGTTAATTCAGCTTTGAATTTGCCGAAAGTATTTAAATGTTTTAGTCGCGCTGGTAATTTATTCCAGGCTCGGATAGCTGTAATGGTGAATGATTTACTGAATGATGTCGTGTTGTGACGTGGAACACAAAGCAGGGCTGATTCACGAGCTCGATTTAGTTTCAGAGGATTGAAGTTACTTCTGAGGCGTGTTGCATGAGAACCGGTTAAAACTTTATAAAGAAGAAGTAAAGAGTGGAGTAACCGTCTTTTGTCTAGAGTAAGCATACGAATTCTGTCAAAAAATTCGGATACATGGTCGTATTTTCTTAGATCAAATATAAAACGTACGCATGCGTTCTGGGCTACTTGAAGTTGTAATTTGAATGTCATGTTGGTCAGAAGAAAGTCGCAATAGTCGAAATGTGGCATGATAAGTGATTTGATGAGAGTCTCACGTGTGCTACCTGGTAAAAGTGCTCGCAGGCGTTTCAGTGAGTGCATTGAAGCAAAAACTTTACGGAGGGTTGAATCTACGTGCGAGTTCCAGCTGAGAGTGTTGTCGATAACTACACCTAGGTACTTGACTTTAGAACACCAAGGTAAAATGGTGTCATTTATATAAATATTAGGCAAAGGAGAAGAAGAGATTTTATTCATAGTGCATTTCGAGCTGATAACCATGCACAGTGATTTGTTTGGGTTTAATTGTAAGCCTAAAGACGCTGCCCAGTTGTTTACCGCTATTAAATCTTCATTAATTTGTTGTACGAGTGAAACGATGTGAGACGGGTGACCACTTAGATATATCTGGAGATCATCCGCATACATTTGATGACTGCAATATTTAAGTGCATTTCCCACGTCATTTACATAGATTAAGAAGGCCAGTGGCCCTAACACAGTGCCTTGAGCAACTCCGCGGTTAAGCTTCAAGTCCCTTGAGCTACGGCTACCGGACACCACTCTTTGGGTTCTGGAAGTTAAATAATTAAGAAACCATTTACACGTGGGCTGTGCAAATCCCATGATCTTTAGTTTGGCGAGAAGGATGTCGTGATCTACTGAATCGAATGCTTTGCTGAAATCCAGAAGAACTAAAATAGTTATATTACTGTAATCTATTGCTGTTCTCGTCTGTAATCTTCTGCTTATTCTTCTCTCTGCTAAAAATATTCTCTAATGTTGCTAACAAACACTTCATTTTTTTACCTCTGGTCTTAACCAGTACATCGCCAGCATATATTATTGACCATGTCGTATCCTTTCCAAAAACCACTCCTTCTTCTAGTCCTATTTCCCAGTAGTTCACCAATTCCGCTAAATAAAATGTTTTAAACGAAGTCGGTCTCAGATGACAGTTTACCTCTCACCCTTTTACGTCCCAAAAACCTTACGGTCATAGTTTCCTTCCTGTACCCTACATCTTTTTTCTAAGCATGTTTCTTCCGCAGATTCTTGCAGAACTTTACTAATTCCCTTTTTGCTCATTATCTCCCTTAATTTACCTCTATCTACCTCTTCAAAGCAGTATTAAAATATACAAATCCAAGTAAAACATCCCCTTCATTCTTTTTAATCACTCTATCGTGATAAAGATTTAAGGCACATGCATGTTTTCTATCATTCGTTATTTCTTACTCTCCTTCCTTTCCTAGAATTTGTTTAATTTTCTTTAAACAATCCCAATATTCCTATTTCCGTTTCCAAACTCTATTTGAAAATCACAGCATAAACATTATTTCCCGCCACCCCCTTTCTAACACATTAGGGCTCTACTACATGACAGTCTGGTCAGAATAAATTCCGTGGTGGTTCATTTCAATTTGCTAGAGATCCACTGAGGATGGGAAAAGTGTTTCCCGAAAGTTGACTCTAGATATTTGTTAATAAAAAAAAATATTTAAACTTTGTGGAGATTATTTCCTGTACAATACAATACCAGTCTGGGCAGTCTTCTTCGCCGTTCTTCTATATTGGGATTGTTTTCTTTCTTCCGGGAATCCCTCCCTTCTTCATACCTTATTCATTATTTTCTTCAGAATATCAATTCCTACTCCACCCCCATACATCCACATTTAATTTCCTAATTCCTCTTTTCCTCATGCTTTGGTTTTTCTTAACAGTCTTCCCTCCATGTTCCCCTCTCTGCCTCATTCTACATTCTCCTTTCTTCATCTCGTCCTCCCTTTCAATTATTCCTCCGCCCATCCACTTCTATGCCTATCTCTTTTTCCTCAACCCTTCACAATTGAGCACCCTCAAAATCTGCTCTTTCATCTTACCCCGTGAACCTCCCTCTTCGATATCATATCACGTATTACCATTATAATTTCATTATAACTGTAGCAAGTTTTATTAATTTACTAGTTAATATGTCGTATGTAACTAAAACCTTCAGTGGCAAAGAGGTCTAAAAATGTAGTTGGCCCCATCTTGTTTTAGACTGAGCACGCCTGTGGATACAATAGCTCTTCCGTTTCGGATATCAGTTTCCCGAACATATGTCTGATCTCGCTCGCCACCGTCGATGGCGCAAACAGGATCTTGTGGTCGCGGGCGGAACTAGTGACTCGGGTTGACGCGTCTACGTAAATCCAGAAATTACATTTCACAGAAACAATAAGAATAAAAATGAAGCTCAGCTACAGTGTAACTGGAACATAAATTAAAACATTTGTTCAAATCCTTTCCTAATGTTCATACAATTCCCCTCCCTCATATGAACTTCCTAATAATTTACAATTGCCAATGATATTGATATACGAGTACAACTTTCCCCCAAATCCTACTATCCAATTAGGAGACAAGTAATTAATGTTACATACATTTATTGTTCCGATAGTTTTATCGAAAAATAGTTTTTATTAACAACTATTTCTCAATGAAACTTTCAATGTTACTTTCTCGCATTCGTAGTAGTATGGAAGACGATTGTGCAATGTTTCTTCTGTTTCGGATCTTGGTAAGATAAAATTATCTGATGGAAAGTCACAATGCATATTTGTAATTTGGCATAAAAAGTTTTATAAATTCTGCTCTGTGGTCTGTTAGTAGCATGACGTGTCAAGGAAATTTTAAAAGCAAGGGGAAACTCGCTGCCAAGAACAAAGAGATTGCAATAGTAAACAAGTAATAGTAGTATGCGTAATACTGGGCCAGAGTTGTCTTGCTTACAACCGTTTCAAACTATCTCAGCGCTGCGGCAGCACATGCGAGAGTCTGCGAACTAAAATATATTGGTCTTTATCGTTTAAGAATACGTTTTCTGTTCGTCATGGGTCTACCATATGCGAATTATATTTTCCCTAAGATAACGTTAAAAAAAGGAGAACAGTTAGTACTTATTGGAGAAATTAAAATATTATATATTAATACATGAAAGCTTTTTACTCCTTTTTAAGTACATTGCACGCATGGGCAATGTAACATTTCACAGATATAAAGGTTATTTGAAGAAATACTGCACAAAGCAAAAATTTAAATAGTACACAATATGTGTTTATTTGTATAATGCTCGCTCTTAACCCACTCACTCTCAAAACACCACGCTCCCTAAATGGCTACCTATCAAATCGACTTCCTGTCAAAACGGCTCCCTGTCAAAACGGCTCCCTGTCAAAACGGCTCCCTGTCAAAACGGCTTGCTGTCAAAACGGCTCCCCCTCAAAACGGTTCCCTCTCAAAATATCTCCCTCTCAAAAGAGCTCGATCCTTTTGCACGCTTTCAAAACAGCTCGCGTTCTATCCTCATGCGTATGAAATTCACAGTTTGCACAGTGTCCTTTTTGCATCGATGAAATTTCGTGGCCATACAGATGTGAAACAATCATTCATTAAATCCAACCCTTAAACTTCTTTTTTCTACACAACCAGAGGGTTTTCAAGAACATTCCTTTCTGAGACTCTTACCTTTAGAGAGACTGATGTTCGGATTTTGTTCTTGCATTACATAAGTCACATTGACAAGCAGTATACTCCCTCCAATCTTTTCTGCATTTGCTCTCTTGGACTTTTACTCACTGTTCATTAATGTTGTCTCTTGCAAACTGTGTACCGATACTGATGCATGAAAATTGCAATTTTTCGGCGGAAAAACTCTTATTTCCGGGCACTTGGAACAAAACGGGGATGAATCTTCCAACGAGAAGTAAGTTGCTACATCTAATACGTTGAAATGTCATTCATAATCCATATCTTGTGGGTGCTTGATATCCAAAATTTGATTACGCCAATGTCCGTCCGTCCGTCTGTTATTTTGTGAGCAAAGAATTTTCGCAAAAATAGATATTCCTTGATCGCCCTAACTCATGTTACAGCCGATTGAATTTGAAACAAATGTTTTGATTTTTGGGAGTATTTACGTTAGCCCGCAACATTTTAAAGATTTTCCCCAAAACTGTCCCAATTTTTTTAAATGTTATCTCAGATATAGTAAGCGATGACTAATGAAAAGGCTTATGTTGCATATTAACTGAACACTCTGAATTTTCGAAAATTGGACAAACATCACAATGGTTTTGCATCTTCTCTATACTACAATAATAAAGATGGATTTTTTCCCTAAATGTTTTAAAAATTCATTTAGAGGAGTCATTAGATTTGCGATTTTGTGATTCATGTCGGAAAAAGTGAGTCGTCTTGCAAAAAGGTTTTATGTCAGTGAAGAGTGCGTCGAGATCAGTAGCTCCCGTTGCACGGAAGAAGCAGAACGACCAGTGAACAAGGTGAAAACAGTGGAAAGCAAGAAAATGACAATTTAAGCTCTTGAGAAAGTTCGTCGTGTCAGCGAAATAAATGTAGAGAATATAAAATGAGTCTAGTTACAATAGACGAAACTCACATGAAGAAAAGAAAATTGCAATAAAAACCGTATCCCCAAGAGAAATTTTAGAAAGTTCAAAGTGCTATCGAAGATATTTTTTTTACATAAAAGATCCTTTGATGTCCATTAAAAATCAAAGATATTATCTATTTCTATCACTCAACATATGACATGAGGTTCGAAATCAATTTTTTACAATTTTTTAAAATTGGGCATACCTTTTTGAAAGTTGGGTGAAGAAAATGGAATTTTGTCCAGACCTAAAAGTAAATTCGGTAGGGGATTATTGTGCATTGTGACGAACGTTCAGGGATTCTAAGGTAAGCGAGTGCATATATTTGAAGTGAGTTGCGAGGGACCAGAAAATTTCAAACTGGCAGTCAACAAGTGAGTCAAGAATCTGTCATTAAATAAACAAATATAATCGTGAAGTTGAACCACCAGAGGATATATACCTCCTCACCACCTCAAGAAGTACTTAAATTATTGCTTCTTACAAAGAAACCGCCGGTCAGTAACGATTTTTGAGTTTTAAAAGTACTTTGTTTAAAACCAATTTAGGGAATAATTAGCTAGCAAGGTCAAAACACACAAAACAATAATTAAATCAGCGGAGGAAACGGTACTAGTGTTTTCAGCGCGGCGATGTCAAAACAATGAAGTATGATGCATTACTTCGGCATTTTACAAGCAGCAAACCTGAAAGTCAGACCAGACAAACATAGGCAAATGGGTCGCAAAGTAAAATCCACGACGACAAAAACAAGGGGGGCCCAGTGATAAAGAGTTCTCAGGCCGAAAATTCACCCTTTTTTCCGAGGCATTATATAACTTTCTCTCTACTGCGTTAACGGTAGCGGGAAAGTGAAACAAAAAAAGCTATTCACAACACTTTCAAAGCAAACGTCGTTGAACCTGTATCCACCACAAGCTTTCACCTGCTGTTTCCCAGCAACATAAATACATTTAATAATGAATTGTATCTCTGCAACAGATCAACTAGGAAGCAATTTTTTTGCGATCCTCGCCATTTTATATTCTCTTTCATATGAGTATTGCGATTATCGATATAGGTTGGGAGAACTTTTCATTTTATTATTCGGCTATAGCCTTTACACAAACAATTCCAAGGAATATGTACTTGCCTTCCATACAGCACTATTTAGACACCTCGCCGCCAAAGAAATAACAGCAAGTATATCTACGAAAGAACGCGACCACGTGACCACCACCCGTGGACCTCTTCTTCACTGGCAAACCATATGCTGCGGTTCCCGTGAGAAGCAAACTTGAAACACAATAAAACACCGGTCTTCCCAACTAATCGCGGGTGTGGTCTGCTCGGATTCCCAAATGTTCGGTTCATCCGAAAAATGTAGACAATTTGGAAATCTTGAACACTTTTATTCGTTTAAATTCTATTTAGTCTTGGCTCTCGGGGGAGAACCGCCCCTGCGACACAGTTGCTGACACTGGACCAACATTTTTGGTCAAACCTACTTTTTTATTCACAACACCTCTCATAATGCGTACTATTAGTTTCAACGATTCAGCTTCACAGTGTCGTCAGTTTTGTGTTATGTTGTCGAGGTAATAATGGCCCGAACAGCGTCTCAGGCACGGAGAATCAGACATTCTGATTTTTCGGGCGACCATATATCGCACATTGCGAGGCAAAACCCGGCGTACTCAACTGACCTCTGGGGGATTTTGTGTGTACTGCAGCTACGATCACTTGTCATCGAATCGAGAGGGAATGGAAAGTAGAACTCCTGCTCCACCAATTGCCATTAACAGCAGAAAGGGGCGTTTGCTTGGTTTCATTAGTAAATACGAAACGAAAAAAAAAAACAAAAAGGAAATGGGCCGCCCAGAGTGTCTTGTTCCATCCCAGCAGTGCTCAATAAGCGCATGTTTTTTTCCCACAAGACCACATCCTCAAATCTCAGCCGAGAAGACGCATGACGTATCAGTATCCGGCGGAAGAGACACAAACATTTGTTCATCGACCCCGAAGGAGACTCCGTCTCTCAGTATCAAGGGAACAGGTCGCCTTCGCTAGCGGACGCACTTCGCCCTGTGTCAGCAACATTCACAAGTGCACTTCCATTTATCGTCTTCTTAGTCTTCGATTTCTATGCTTTTCAATGCAAGTGAGTATTACAGTAATCAAAATTACCCATCAAGTTCGCATATGCAACATTAGTGAGGAGAACACCATTATTAGCGGACAAACACTCCGTTGTTCGAGGCTCTTTCAAGGAAGAGGTTCGCGCAACTACCAACGCAACTCGTTCATCTTCGCTCTTCTCTTTGGCGAGGGGAGACCTTAGAGAACAAAGACACCGCGGCTCGAGGTGGTATCAAGGGAGAGGTTTGCTCAACCACCAGCACTTGTCCGTTTTCGCTCTTCTCTCCGTCGAGGGGAACTTTAGTGGACAACCAATCAATTGCTCGTGGTCGCAGAGATAGTCGTTCCACCTCCAGCGCCTCGCGTCCACGATGCGTTCGTCTGCATTTCTCGCGCTGACGCTGGCGCTCCTGGCGGTGACCGCGGCTGCGAACGAAGTGAACGAAGGCGTGATCATCAGGAAGTGCTGCAGCAGGCACGAGATGCTTTCCGCTGACGGACAATCGTGCGTTCGCGCTAACTGGCCGCGAAACGTCTCCGTCCAAAGACCTCCGTACTTCTGGAAAAAGATCTCCCCTGAACGCAGCGAGTGGGTGCGGCGCTGGCTGCCCCCCGGTCTGCCCATGGAGAACATCAAGGGCGCGAATTTGAAAATACATAGCGAGATTGTGTTCAAGGTTGTCATTTCCGTGAACTCGTCTTCCTTGTTGAATCCGCGCCTATTTCTCAATGAACCCCTCCGAAAGAACACCGTCACCTTTCTTGGGCGATACCTCATCGCGAGGCCCAAACCCGGAGGAGGATACAGGGAGGCCGCGTACTGTGCGGATGCCGCCCCCCCCCGCCTCTAGGCCCCTTCGTGCTGCGGTTTAAAACAGGCTGCCAGAAAGGGGAATGCGCCTACAAGTGCTGTCACGACGGCCAACTGCAGAAGGATAACGAAGGCCACTGGAAGTGTAAAGTGCTTTCTCCAGACTCCTGGATGCCGAATAATTCTTCCCTCGCCGCTTTTGATTCCGAGTTTCCTTACACTGTCTATAATTTGTGTGAACGCCCTCGTCTCGTACCCTTCGAGGACAGATACGATGAGTGGACGCGCCACTCCGGAGGTATCCACGTCTTCCAATTCTCCACCTGGCACACCTGCTTCGACTTCTACCGCACCGGCGACGACAGCTTAAAAGAAGGCCTCTTCTACTGCGAGTTTTCACGCATCACCAGAGGCGTCTACTGGCTGGTGCGGCCACTGAGCTTTCTCTCGGCGTTGCTGTTGCTGGTGTCGCTGCTGTCTGTTGCATGCGACAAGAAAATGCAACGAAAGATCCACGGGCGTTGCCTGGCTAGCCACGCCGCCTGCCTGCTGGCTTTCAACATCGGCCAGATAATCTATAACATAGGAATTAGTGATCGTTTAGACGCAGAAGCAACACTTTTCGTTCCCCAAGATCTTCAGATTGTATGCCAGAATTTTGGTGAGTTTATTTATATAAGACTTGTATATTAGAGAAAGACACTATTAAGAAGACTCATACAAATCTATTTATTAGATAATATAGAAGTGATTGTATGTTTAACGTGATGTATCAGACTTTGTCTAAAAACTATTTTCTCTAACAATGCTTATCTACACAATTTCTCTAGGCACAATAATAGCAATGTTCCATATAAATCGTGTATTAGCAACAAGAAGAAATTTATTCATAGAGTAGTATTCACCGGTTTTAACATCACAATAAGAAAATGGACTTTATATGTCTTCACATGCAGAAGAATTTTCGACCACTCGTGTGAATTTCCTTTCTCATGTTAGTCTAGGGTTATTATAATTTGTTTCAAGAACCATTATTCTAAATATTTAAGAATACTGATCTACCAGATGCTACAAGCAGTTTATAGAAAAGTTTACTTTACTCATTTCTCTCTTGCGTCTTCTTTACACACTTTTCTTCATTATTTCTCTTTAACTTTTTCATTGTCCTTGAACGCGCGTACATTCGCGCAGTTTATATCTAGACACACAAATTTCGTATCTTGTTCTCACTCTAATACGTGCCCGTTAATGCACGACGCTTGCGGACATAGACAGACTGGCAGAGTGAGTGATGGACGGACGAATGAATAAATGGACGGTGAGAGGGAGGGAGACAGACACAAACGGACAGACGGACGGAAGAATGGACAGTCTGATGAAGAGTACTGACAGACATTTTAAAGATACAGATACTGACAGATGTTTAAAAACCACTATTTCTGTATCAGTGTATTTCCGAATCAGGTATTTCTCATACAATAGCTTAATAAATATTCTGGACAATTACTTAACTTTTTAATTATCTTCACTACGAATGTTAATTCGTACTTACGTAAGTGTACGAGAAAGTAAAGAGATTCACAAAATAAATATTTTTAATGATTGGTCTTGCATATAGTATTAACTTATGTATGCTGGTAATGATCACGCTCACGTTTTTCCCTGTTTGTGAAAATGATTCTTTGTGGAACATGTGAGTTACGACTTCCTTGTGTATGGCGAAACATTTCACAAATGTGTGTGTCTTCTGTGTGCAGCTCTTTTGATGTACTTCCTGCTGATTTCTTCCTGGATTTGGTTGACAGCGCTGTGTGCAAACATGGCGAGGGGCTTCAGGTACGTAGTATATATTATATTCTAAACGAAGCAAAAAAAATTCTAGGTCTCTCAGTTCACTCAAACCTCAAATAAAATGAACATTTTCGTATAACAGAATTAAACACTAAATTACAAGTACGTTCACGATGTTACGCATTCAGAATTCTTTCAAATTCTGCCAGCCTTCAAGCAGCTCGTTGCGTATATTTTGCAATTGTGCATTCCCCCCGAGATATGACTTAAGATTCTGGGAAAACGCATTATGTACTACCCAGACATTCAGATTGCAAAAGGAAATTATTCGAATAATGAAAAAATGACATCCCCGGGATTCCAGTAAGCCTCACTTAATTGAGCTTAGAACCTTATCATTGTCTTGCCAGTTTATTTACGAATCTGCAATATACGTCAAAACCGACTTATTAACGTTGGGAACATATTTTCAGGAAATACTGATATTTATAATTATAGCACGCGTCGTAGAAAACACGTTTATCAAGTGTTCGTATTAACAGCTCACTACTAGAATTTCACATAAAATACATGTACGTTACTTCCCAACGCATTGTCAGATGACATGGAACCATTGAAGTCGGTAGACAAATATAAGTTAAATGTAAAATATTTTCTGGTGCATAACTGTTTCTGTACAATTAGAGACTATACTGATCATCAAAAAGAAAAATAATGTTTATTTTAGCAAAACAGTGATATATAGTGAATTAGTTTACACTTGTTGAATATAGTTTAAAAAAAGACTTAATATGCTTGTCACAAATAATGTACTTCAGCGACCGGGTCAATGAACCCCATCTCGATCAGGTTTTGTCCAGTTTTGTCCTGTTCCATTCAACAAATGCTGAGATGGCCCCTTGTTTTGCTTCTGGGCGTAAATGTAGCTTCACTATGCGCCCGTTTCGTTGAACTCTCCTTTTTCTTGTACTGGTAGGAGTAGAGGTAAAGGAGAGTTACTATTTTGTTAGCAATGCAGAAAATAACACCTGCAATTCGTTTATCGTTGAAAATTAATTTTCTATAACTCGGGAACAATAACGTTTGGCTTTTCAAATGTTGCCAATATCGCGCTTCTTTAATTTAATTTATTTTTTATTTTATTATATTTTGTTTTATAATTATTAATTTCCTATCTTTAATTTGAATTTTTACTCCTATATCAACTATTTATTATTAAACGAATAGAAATATTCTGGAACTCAAGAAAACGCGTGCAGATGATCTTTTCCCGCTATACGTCACATTCAGTCTTTACTGTTATTTTTACTAAGTAAATCTATCTACATTAAGCTATTCCTGCAACTATTCACTTTTCTTTTTTCTTTCTGTCTACCGCTTACACAGAAAGTTATCTAAAAGACGGCAAATTTTTTGTAGGAAAACTCTTATAACAAAGCCCGCGTAACGACAAATCCAGCTAATCAATTTTGAAAAAATCCTCTAATACGTGGTGTAGCTAGATTCCATGTTTTGTGGGACCTTGATACCGAAAAATCGAATGACGGGAAAACGTCTGTATGTCCGTCTGAGAACAACGCCAATAGCTTAACAGTCCAGCCGATTTTCTCCACAATTGATATTTCCCAATCTATCTGGCTGATGTCGCGGCCCCTTGAATTTGCAATCGATATTTTAATCTTGAGGGGTACATTTCATGAACCCCATGGGACATTGATCCAATTTTCAAAAAACAAACAAAATAGCTCCATCGTTTTTTATTAAATTTTGTTCTTGAATAGTATGAAGGAAATTTAAGAGAATGTTGAAGGTTGAAGGTGAAATTTTTTCGGAGTCTTCCTACAACTAAAATATTAAAGATTTTGTGCTTCATGAAATCTGTTCCTTAAAGATAGACATTGAAAAAAGGTCAAGTAACGTTTTTCGAAAATTGGTGCACTTTTCGTGAACGTACGTGCTGTTTTAGCACCACTAGTCCATTTTTACTTTCATGTATGCGTAGGTGTATACGGAGTATACGAATACGTAGTATTATGTAAGTTAATGCTATGGAAAATCGATTTCGAGATTTCGATGAAAAAACAAGTTTTGAGGTCCCCTAATACCTACTAAAAGAAAGTGTTTCTTTTCAATACTTCCGTCCGCCCGTCCAACTGTCTGTCCGTCTGTGAACACCACTAGCGCCTAAACCATGCGAAGGATTTTTTTCCAAATTATAGAATCCCCTGTCCATCTGACGAGTCAGAGCTTTGAGATTTTGAAAAACATTATTTTTTAATTACAAAAATTTTACTTTTTGACTTGTCTCTAACGTCGTTAATATTTCCATTAGCGGCGATATGTTCATATTATTATATTAAGACTACATGTGCTTTAAATAATGTCACATAAATATTTTTAAAAACACAGTTTTCTGTTAAAACGATCTGAAATTTCCGCTTTCTCCGAAACGCTTCCAAATTCTTTCTTTAAACTTTTCGAATTGTAGTGCTAATTGCACTTTTTAATATGACGTAAAGTTAATTATTTTATTCATTCAGAATTTGATATATTGGATGTCCTTCAGTTCTCAATGTTTAATTTATGCGTGAAATTACACTTGCTTATCTGCACAATGTGTTTCAAATATTTCAACAGTTGAGTTTCATTCAGGTTTGTTTCTTTTGCACTCTTTGGTATTTGATAGGTATACTACCAAGTATTCATTTGTCTATTTGGCGTTTTAACTATTTTGTTTGATTATATATTTTTTCTACTAGTATGTATTTTTTAGGCTTTACTGCCTTTGAGAATACGATTATTTGGAAGAAAAATATTATTTTTATTATTATTATTATTATTATTATTATTATTATTGTTATTAATATATTTTTCTTTTTTGTGTATCGACCATTGGTGACAACGCTACACGTTCTCTTCCGAGGCCCAGTCATTTTCTGCCCAGAACAAAGGTTAATGTGTGTCATTACGGGAATCACCTTTCGTGGGCTGTATCCCTTGGTAAGACAAGGTTTTTAAGCCTTGAATTATTAAATTTGAGGGGATAGAAGGATGATGAGAGACGATCGTGACCTTTTTGAACCATCCCAGCATTCCCATTATGACCAAGAGAATCCACGAAAACCCTGGTCAGGAGGGCCGGCCTGGGCATCGAACCCGGTTCTCCCGACTGCCGAAGATTGCAATACGACAATAGAAACAAGGCAGTTTGAAATTCAAAGAATTATTTCTTATTGTTGAGCGATACTGTTTCTCGCAGTATGGTACGCCGTTTTTATTGTCGAATTTATGTTGATCCTCGTATTAGCTTCAAAAGAGTTAGTTTTCGCACGTCATACACAACGACTGGTAAAGAGTAACTTTTGAGGAAGGTGACTGAGATGAGATTATATGGACACAAATTGCTTTATTATAATATTACGTAGCCTATACTAATGTGCAAACATAATGCGCCTATACTAATGTGCGACGGTAGCACCATTGTTTTAATTTATATTTCTTCTGTACATTGCAATGGACACGCTTCAATAAAAGGAGCAGAAAGAGATTTTTCAGCATTCACAAAGTCGCTGCCTATATTGCTGGTGATTTCATGTTCTTTTCCCGTCTCTCTTGAAGTTACGGAAAGAAAAAGAACTCTAGTCCTTCGTATCTCTCATTGAAACGGAATCAGCTTTTGCCATAAATAACTAATGTTTCTTTTTTTACCGTAGTTTGCACATGCCACGCTTGGATAAAGGAAGCGGAAAGAAATTCCTGGCGATTTCAGCCTGCGTTTGGGGGCTGTCAACAATGCTCACAATAACGTGTTCCAACTTGTTTACTCAACCGAAGATGGGGAAGCATTCACCTTGGTACACCCCGTCACTTATGGAGACAAGAGTGTGTTTCATTGAGCCACTCGTCATACAATCATGTAAGTGGAAGGCTTTCATCATAATGGAAATGAGTCGAATATGAGACTTTTATCACAGTCTGCTGTTATGAGAGTTTATAAAAAGGATCGAAAGACAAAATTAGCGTTTTCTCTTTATGCTCTACTAGTACTGTCGACATGTAATTTCACCTTGCAAAAGGTGAAGTAGAAGGTGATTTTATTTTACTTTTTTATATTGGTATTAGTAAGAAAACGCTGTTTTCCACCTCGGAATACTCCGGGCAACTCTTATTAGCCAATAAAACATTTAAACTTTAAGGCATTTTTTCCTTTTTTTCGTAATAACCATTTAATCATTGATTAAATTAAAGGTCATAAAATTTTCTACTCGCTCGCTTTACAAATTACTTTTTAATCAAATGGTAAGAAACCTACTAGGTTTCAACATTTCACTAAATTTTCCTTCTCTTTTTGAAGTTACCCCAAATTATTAATGATTTCTTTAAAGTGATACTTTTGAGTGACTAAGAATATTATCAATTAAAAGCAATTAAATACTAATGTTTTTAATATTTACTGAAGTTCACCTCACGTACGGAATTTCATGTAAGAAGGGCACAAGGCATTTACGTACTGCCAACAATCACGAACCATTTACATTTCGCAACGCGATTAACGAAATAAAGAAATTTTCTCTGTATGGGTGCTGTGAGCAACATAATTTTCCATTGCAAGTGCCGTCATAATAACGGTATAACTTTTTGTAGACGACTATACCCGAACAGACTCCTATAAAGGTATTTTGCAGACTAAAAAATTAAGGTATTTAAAAGGAGCATAACAAAATACCGCTATTTTATCGGTAAAACGTCTGTGTGAACATCTGTCTCTCTGCCCGTCGGACCCTCCATTAGTGCATAGTTAAAGCTAATGCCAAAATCCTTCAACTGCTTTTCTCAAAAATTGATATTCTTCGATCAATTTAAAGGAACTAAAGTTCTTCTGAGTGTGAAATGGATCTTTTGATTTTGAGGGGTACTTTATATGAAGCCTGAACATTCAGTCATAAGTGGTTCACAAATAGTTTTTAATACGTCTGTGAACGACATGTGCGTCACACAAACGTTTACAACTTCTAAGGAAATTATTTTGACTGAACTTGACGTCGCTGCACAGATTTTTTTGGACTTGCTGGGACGGTCATAGAATGTTGAAATACACCCGAACGTGGACGAAAATATTTTTGTTTTTGAGAAAATTACAATAAAATTATTAATATCAAGTCATTTGGGCGTGCGGATATATTATGATGTTTTCATAGCGACAGGGAAAGTGTTAAGTTTCGTAGAGCATCGAAACTTGGAATTATATAGTTTTGGGGAAATTCCTTTAAAATGCATACTTTTATGTGCATGTTTGCATGCAATTGGTATGTTTTTGAGAAGTTAATACATAATGTAAGTTTCGGCATCTTTTCGATTAACACTTACGATTGTGTATGATGTACTATCACGCGAAGAGTTTTCTGTTAAGTTTTTCTTATTTTCTGGATACGCTAAACTAACCCATTAACAAATTCAATTCTGAATACAGATAGAAATGATAGTTTTTGACAAGGGTTGATAGTAAAATATCGGTTGTAACTGAAAAAAGATAAAGATGTTTACTTTCTCGCGCTTAAGAAAAAAATTTCTTGAGAAAAGAAAGTTACGTAATGTTGCGCGAAAAAGCGGCGATTTTCGGCAGGAGAACCCTTTTTACAGGGCCGAGGTAACGTAAATCCAGTTGCTCAATTTAGAAACAAAATCCTCTGGTGGTGTAGCCCAAATACACGCGGTGTAGCCAAAATACATATTTTGTGGGTCTTTGACATCGAAAAATCGAATGACGGCAAAACGCCTGTCTGTCCGTCTGCGAACAACCCTAGCGGATAAACCGTTCATTCGAATTTATCTTAGAGTGATATTCCCCCATTTGATCAGACCGATGTCGCGGCCACTTGTATTTGAAATCTATATTTTAATTTTGGGGGGCACATTACATGACGCTCCTGGGACAATTCCCAAATTTTCAAAAAAATGGCTCAATCGTTTTTGATTAAATATTGTTTTAAATAGTTAAAAGAACGATTAAGAAAATGGTGCAGGTCTTTTTTTCGTTGAACACCCTGATTTTCTGAAAATTGCAAAAGGTCAAAATGTTCTCGAAGTTTTCCTAGAACTAAAATATTTAAGATAGAGATTTGTCCTTTAGTGAAATCTGTTTCTTTAAAGATAAATTTTGAAATAGGGGCATGTACAATTTTTTTTAAAAATTTCAGTTCTTCTCGTGTAATTTTGCAAGGAAATATGGGCGAGAAAGTAAGTGCTCTTTTAGCACCTCTAGTTGCTTTCACAGCGCCGCGTTGGCAGCAATGCAACGCAACAGCACCATGCTGGCTGAGCTGAACCACTCATTGCCGCTGCTGGGACATATTATTAGATTTTATTTTTTAACTTTGCGCTGTTATCATCCTATAATATTTGTATCTTGCTGGCGACGCGTTGCAACTCTATCACGTTAATCGCATATGCGTGTATGTTGTTTCAAGGATTCCATACCATATACTCCATTGTAACTCTCATAGGGTTTCAGTTTTTGAGCAATTTTACATTTCCAAAGAGTCTACCCTTTCATTACCCATGACCGCACTCTGATTTAATGTTTCTACGAAGGCAACGTGCCGTAACAAGTGACACTTTTTATACCTTGTACACACACACACACACACACAAGCACAATCAGGCATATGGTAAAACGGATTAAAAATATGACAACATTCAATGGATATCCAACAAAAAATTAACATTATTAAAACAGTAAAATTCTCATATTAATTTAGAGTAAATGTTTATAACAATTTCGTTTATTGAACTAGGATTTTGGTGTTCAGGTAATTTCAGGCTAACATTTTTTCAAATCACAATTATGTTTCAGTTGTTGCTGACGCTCCTTTCATTAAATCTGGAACTGCACTGTTCTATTATGGCCCTGTGTGCTGCCTAGTGGTCTGTAATATTATCTGCCTCGTGCTCACCTTGAGAAAGGTACACTACCTCAAGCGAGGCAACTCTGTACTTCGCCGAGAGGAGGACCAGATCCCACTCGGTCAAAGACATACAGAGGGAAAGAATCCTCCCACGGCACACACTGCGACGGGCAATGGACGGACGCCACAGGACAGAAACAGAAGTGGCACTACAGTCGATGCGAAAACGTAAGATATTATATGATCATTTTCTAAAATACTAAGATTATTAGTAAAATACTAATATTTTCTCGTCTGTTTTGTTACAGAATTAAACTGTATATTAAAATGGTCCTTATTTCCGGAGGTATTGAACTGCTCACGGAGGTTATAATGTGGTTGACAACACACAAAGTTATGTTAGTTTTTCTTGACTTTATCACCCTGTCAAATGAGCCTCGAATGGACACTGACTTGGCTTATCGCGCAGCCGGTTACGTCACGGACTTCTTCCGGGCGGTGATTGTCACTTGGATGGCCGCGCCTTAAGGGGGCTACCTGGGCCTTGTCATGAGGATGCTGCGGAGAGACAAGAGAGTGAAGAAGTCAGCTGGCGATGTAGGCAGAAGGAAGCAGAACGTTGCGTAGAGGAGCACCGACCAGGGCGCCTCCTGGCGAGCAGAGCGCATACGCTCACTTACCCACTGCGCAACGGCGCTCCAAAGCTCTCCTCGCCAACCCTGACAGTGAAAGAGAGAGACAGAGAAGTCAGCGAGAGCAGGCAGCGCAGGCCGAAGGAAGCACAACGTTGCGGAGAGGAGCCCCGACCAGGGCGCCTCCTGGCGAGCAGAGCGCACACGCTCGCTTACCCTCTGCGCAACGGAGCTCCAAAGCTCACCTCGCCAACTACGGGAGAAATAAGACAGTAGTTCCATATCCATTCCTAGAAGGACAATACTCGACATTTCAAGCTTATTTTTTAAACAGTACCTGACACTAAAGATATTTATAGTTGTAGTACTAAATACAGAAGTTCTCACTCAAATTGTTAGTAGAACATTTCTTTTGAAAGCGAGTTACCTTACATTGCATTAATAGCGAGAACAGGTTCGGCTTTTGTGTGATAATTTCTCTTTTTCGTTTAAAACTAGTGGTGTTAAAACAACCACATACTTTCTCGTCCCTTAGTAAGGGTAATGTAATAATATTACACCGTCTACATCAACACATCTCAGTTGATGGGCGCTGCCAGCAATGGGCACATATTTTCTTACCAATTCTTCCTACAGCGCCATTTTTGCCATAAATGAAACTGTTTTTCAATTTGCATTGTTGTGGTTTCATGAAAGTTCTTCTACGAGGTTCTTTATGAAACACTGTCGCTTTTTTCAAATACATACAATTATTTTTCGCCAAGTCTCCAATGTTTTTAAGTTCATTCTTAAATGTTTCATTTTCTTTTAAATGAAGACTTACAAACAAAACTATAATTAGTTCCATCCTAATTCATTAAAAAATAAACAGTTATTAATGCTCCGGAAGTCAGTGAAGCAGAAATCTGACTATAACGTTTTATCTTTGCTGTCGAGTTCGTAAGTAATTTTTTTGGGGAAAAAATGAAATAGTAAATTAACAAAAACTATTATAAACATTTTTTTTATTTCTAGTACATCATACAGACCAGCAACGATCATTTCACAAATAAATGGAACATCCAGAAATAAATTCCATTCAATATATACCATTATGAATGTTATTATGAATGTCATAAATATATCACATTATGAATATTAATGTTAACACTATTGCTTATGTTATATGTGTGAATATTAAATGACAATCGCATTGACATGAAATTGTACCTGAGGAAGCGATGAACCATATCGCGAATCGTAGTACATTCAATAATAATTGAAAAATAATTTTAATTGAATCCCAAAATATAAGTTTTCAAGTGAAGTGATTCTGATTTAATCTATCCGATGATTGTCTCCGATTAAAAGATACGAAAAATAAATAACAACTAAATAGACAATCCAAAAACATTAATAAGTGATAATTATTTTGCATATTATAATTAAGAGAAAAATAAAAGTCGGCTACACCGCGCGCGTATCCATTAAGATAAACCTTATAAATTTTAGAAATTAGAATGGCCTCTAAACCCTGAAAGATACGCTTAAATCAATAAACATTCCAAATGAATCACCTTGATATTACTCTTTTTCTCCGCAATCTAAAGCATCGACTCTAATTCCGTTTAGAAACTGCGATTTCCATTAATTTCCAGTCAGCTGATGCCTGGTCAGATGTCTCTGAGGTTGACCGCAGTTCGAATACGTCACAGGCTACGTTAGCTCCGTGCCAGCGTTGCCGCTGTCTCTGCAACGTCTCAGGCTCCCGACAGCGGCGGACTTTCGACACTAGCAGTGTATTTCACTATGTCGAATTCAGCCACTTCCTGGAGGAGAATTCGCGCCAAACGACCTGATCGGTGATTTCTGGATGTTTGATTAATATCAAGGAACCTCTGATCATCCTAGAACTGAACCCTAAAAAGAAGGACACGCGTTCGTTCCTTCCCCTTCCCCTTTGCTTTTCCTAATCTCTTCTCTCGCCCTCACTCACACGCAGTTGCTCTTATTACTCGGGCAACTTTTCTTGAACGATGGATTGACGATTTCGGGTGGAGTGGGGGTATTAGTTACAAAGTCGGCCACTAGAGTATTTTAAGTAATGCCAACGTTTGTGAAATAAAAATTCAAAACTGCATCTTGTGCTTCACTTTTTCGGGAGTTTTAGGTGACTCCCTCGAAGGCCCTGGACTTGACTCAGCCATTTGTTTCGATACTGACAAAACAGGGGTTCTGCACTATGAAAGCAACTGGCGTTGACTAGCTTCTGTTTCGCGCCAACGAAGTTTTAATGCTTGGAAGGTTGTCATCAGTGCCCGCTGCGAGCTTTTGCCTTCAACTGTTTTTGCACAAGGGAGGGGGATCAAGGTCATCGTTCAAGAAACGTTGCGCGAGTAATACGTTCACTACGCTACCACACCGTGTCCGGGGTCCAGTCGGAAGTCAGTGCTTGTCCCGTCTGGAGTCCAGTTCTGCTGGGAGGAGATATTTTAGGTGGAATCCCCTCGCTGGCAGACGTTAGGTAGTGATCATGGTGGAAATACATGGGAGAGTTCCTCCTGCCACCGATGTTTGCTCTTTCTACGCGACACCTGTTTGCGTCACGAACCACGTGACCACGGCACGGGCACTTCGTTTCAATAGTCAGACCAGACGCTGGCCGCCATGTTGCATGAAGAACGAGAAGTGTTGAAAAACATTTGCAAGTTCTACAATTTTCGACGGTAACCAACCAAAAATAACACGATAAGGTGTACAATATTTAAAAGAAATGCTTCATAAATCTTACTCAATGACTTGAACGAGATAATAATTTTGGTATCTTGGTGCATTTAAAATTCCCGTTATTATTGTGACGCCAACTGGTGTCTGAAGCACAGTGGCTGGTGTCGGGTACAATGCCCACGAGCCCCCCCCCCCCTCCCTAGTAGAGATGTCAAATTTTTAGCAAAACATCGATACATTACCAAAAAGTTTTTGACGTCGATGAAACCATCGACATATAACACTGATGTTTAAAATGTCCGTGTTTTAAGTATGATGATACAATTCGAAGTGGTCTGGTTCTAATGTGATACATAACACGTCAATATTATTTTAAAGAATATTCAGCCTTACATTGATCCGTACTTAACAAAAGTTTCGCAATCATTTTCGCCATTATTTTCTTTTTCGACGTTGACAACACTGATGTTGACATCTTTAAATGAACCATTGAATTACCAAGAAAATCGCGCTGCAGATTGATTTGAATTTAGATTCGAATTAAAGTATTTAAAAAAATAAATTTGCGCCAACCTACAAACAGTATTGCCTCGGAAATTATTAAACGTGAAGAATTTCAAGTGAATACGGAGAAAACAATACTAATGCTAGAGAATGAATGAACGTAATGTACGACTTCTTACTTCTACGTACTTAAGTGTGCAAATTGTTCTTACTTAAGTGTGCGATTTTCAAATGAATTTGACTCAGAACTTATTTTATTAAATTTAACTAACACCTTATTCACATAAACATACAAAACAGTCGCCTTATAATGTTAAGATTTGCATGCAATGCTAGATTCGCATACAAAACAAATAATAAACCAATTGCAGAGGTAGAAGCGAACACAAATAAGTTTGTAAAGTTTCAATCTCTTCAAAAATTAGGGGAGAAAAATAAGGAAATCCGGGGAAGAATCAAAGGACGTTTAAAAGTTGTTGCAACAGAATTTTCGGATCTAATTGGGACTGCATTTGTACATTTAGCATTTGTGCTAATGCAAATGTGCAACATACATTTCTGTGAATAATAACGAAAAAAGCTTAAAAATGTAGCTCTACTAAAATTCACCTATAGGCAACACAACCTGCAAGTATTTGCTATGGCGATTATAATTCTGAAATTGCAATAAGACCAGTTCATATCCTTTGTGGAGATAACATACAAAGCATTAGTGTTGGAAACTTTTGAACGGATGTATAAAATTATCCGCTAGTACGATTCATTGTTAAGTCAAATACCTGATTCTAAAATAATGTATTTTATCAAATCTGGGCATGAAAAAAAACTCAAATCATTAAAATATTTTTAAAGCAGTTTACAGCGTCGGCGACGCCACATTTTACTAGTTACTAAGTAAGAAATTAAGGAAAAATCAATAAGCTTACAAACGAATAAGCTTACAATAAGCTAGTATATCTAGCCGTTCACGCTATCCAGGTTTTCCCAGCTGCGGTAGGGGAAAGCCGATTATTCGGCCAGACCACATCCCCAGACGCTGGGTAAACAGGTCCCCGACGTCCCATGGCATCGAGCGGAAGGGACACACAAACATCTGCTCGATCACCGTGGACAGCGGACGCCTTTCGCCCTGTGTCTGAAACATCCACAACTGCCCATTGGTTTAACTCTTGGTTCTTCGATTTTTAACATTTTCTACACAATTAGAGATAGCACGAACGAACATCACGCATCAAGTTTCGTCTGCGACACTTGAGTGAAGAAGGCAATTATTAGCGGACGACTACTTCACTGTGCAGATTCTATGAAGGGAGAATGGTTTGCTCAACTACCAGCGCCACTCGTCCGTTTTCGCTCTTCTCTCCGGCGAGGGGCACATTTTAGTGGACAAAGATTCCGTTGCTAGAGGCGATATCAAGGGAGAGGTTCGCTCAACCATCAGCACCACTCGCCCATCTTGTCTCTTCTCTTTGGCGAGGGGAAAGCTTACCCATCTATATCTCGAAGTCTTATCAACCTCGTCCTCGATGCGTTCGTCTGCATTTCTCACGTTGATGCTGGCGCTCCGGGCGGTCACGACGGGCGCCGACGAAGATGATAGTGTGCTGTTGATAAGCAAGTGCTGCCTGCCCTACCAGATGCTCTCCGCCGACGGAGAATCCTGCGTGGACGCCGCCTGGCCAGGCAACTTCTCCGTCCAAAGAGACGCGGACTTTTGCCTGCCGCCTCTCGACAGGGCGTGGGTGCGGCGCTGGCTGCCGCCCGGGCTCCCGCAGCACCGTCCTCATGGACTCGAGGGTACGCTCGCCCCCGTTCCTCGTCGCCCCGGTCACCGCGTCGTCCCTCCGGAACGGCTCTCTGCTCCGGAGCCAGGACGTCTCGAGCGACGCCTTCGTCGCGCTCAACGCCGGCGTGTTCGCGGCCAGGCCCAAGCCCAGAGGCGGCTTCCGTGTGGCCGACTACTGCGTGGACGGCGCGCCGCCGCCCCTGGGGCCCTTCGCCATGCGCTTCTCGACGCGGCGCGTCGCCCAGGAGTGCGCGAGGAAGTGCTGCCGCTACGGGAAGCTGCTCAAGGGCGAGGACGGCCGCGGACTCTGGACGCCCAAGAAGTCCTCCCTCGCCGCCTTCGACCCCGAGATGCCGTTCGAGGACTTCAGTTCCTGCCTGCACCACCACCTGCTGCCCTTCGAGGACAAGTACGCCGACTGGGCCAGCCGCGCCCAGAGCATCCACCAGTTCCACTTCTCCACCTGGACCACCTGCTTCGACTTCTACCGCGCCGGCGCCGGCCGCTTGGGGGAAGGCGTCTTCTACTGCGAGCGCGCGCGTACAACCAGAGGCGTCTACTGGCTGCTGCGGCCGCTGTGCTGTCTCTCCGCTCTGCTGTTGATGGTCTCGCTCCTGGCTGTCGCGGGCAACAAAAGCATGCGACGAAAAATCCACGGTCGCTGTCTTGCTAGCCACGCTGCCTGCCTCTTGGCCTTCAACATCGGGCAAATTGGGTACTACTTGTCAATTAGTGACCGATTGGATGAAGAAGAAAAATATTTGATACCACCAGATCTTCAAAGTGTATGTCAGTATGTTGGTGGGTATATTCATTTTTTTGGTGACATATTTTAGTGACTATATTCATGTAAGATTTGCGTAAAATAAATGGCGCAAATCACATATAAACCGATATCTATCTGAATTATTTTGTTAAAAGCTTTAATTGCATTTTATAATTTCAAAACAATATATTACAATTTTTACCTTCAAAATTTTGAGTTCTCATTAAAGTTCTAATAGCATTTCTGCAACATTTTAAGGTGAAAATGTGAACTAGTTGCAGATTCGTAGTGCACGCTAGGCAAACCAGCGTCACAGTCACAGTTGACAACCAAAGTCACATTTACATATATCTTATGTTGTCACTAATTTAATTTCGGAAGTATTTATTCACTATTGCATTTGTGAGTAATTACTTTAAATAATTTCCAATGAATTTTCACGATAAATCAAATGAACTCAAAATTCGGGATATTCAGGAACGCTTAAACGCCCTTTTTCTCAAAAATGGCTCCAAGCTTTTTCAATAAAAATGTTCATTTAAAGCCAGAGATTACTCATCTCTAGTATTCTTAAAGTAATATTTCCATTTTATCTTTCGGGGATGAAAAAAGTGAGAAAATGTTAAAAAATTACTTTAGGCGGCAATTGATGGCAGCTGGGACGAGGGTGGACAAATCCGAAAAGCTAGCCCAGAATAAAGAAATCAGAAAACTGCGAGAAATTCCGTGCTACTTTGGAGCGTCACTCGTTTTCTTACATACACAACGAATATTTTAATACGAGAAAGTACCGTGTCCTGAAAATAATTGTTTAAACTATTTCTCTATCATATACTATTAACTTATAAATGGTGATTATAAACATGGCACATGTACTTATTTTCCCTATTTGGAAAACTATTTTTTCGAACATGTGTGTTACGACTAACTTTCTTATTTATAGAGTAATCTAACATTTCACTGAGAGTGTCTTCTGTGTGCAGCTCTCCCGATGTACTTCGTGCTGACAGCTGCCTGGTTTTGGCTGACGGCCCTGTGTGCAAACATGGCGAGGGGCTTCAGGTACGAAAAATATGCTGTTTCAACAGGTACTCTTTCCTGCAAAATACATTTTTTCTTGGTCTTTGTGGTAAGAAACGCCCCATGTTCGAACTCTTCCGTTCCAGAAGTAATAAATCAACGTAATTATCAGATCACTAAATAGTGAAACTAAGGATCCACATCTGCAAAAACCAAATCTGTTAGATACGACTGAACATTATTGATAAAAATCTCTATTCGCGAAAGAACCCTATGATACACTACACAAACAAAATATCACATCAGAAGTTCACACTTTCTCCTTCATAATAATTAATGTTTACTTCCTCGTATACGCACTTACAAACTGAGTAGTATATGCAGTATAAAGAAAGTTATGTAATGCTGTAGAGAAAAGTGCCATTTTTTCGACTGAAAAACTCGTTTTATGCCTCCGCGAAATCTTAAAAGAGGTGCTCTTCTTCCAATGTGTAGCGTAATCAGAAACCACGATTTATGGTTACAAAATACCGAAAAAGCTGTTATTTATTTCACAATATGTCTGAGATCGCCTTTCTCAGTTGGTGACCCTTCAAATATACATCAAAACCTTACGTACAGAGGTGGAAAACATTCGTGCTGAGACTACGACATGAATGTGTTGACCTCAACAGTTTTCACGATTGAGTCTATTTACTTTGTTCACAAGCTTATAAAAAACACCTTTCGGTTTTGTAATTTTAGCCAAACTAGTTAATCTGAATACTTCTTTTTCTGCCACTTCCTTTCCGCTGTTTATTAGTTACGTGGTATTCTACGACTTCATAAGCAACATAAGCCTTGCAAAACTATTTAAGTCTAGGATGCAATCTATAGTACTCCAGGGCCATCAAAATTTAATCGTTTGGTATACTTTCAAAGGCCTTCTGGTAGTTGATTTAAGGGGATTTGCCTTTATTGCTGGCGATTTCATGTTCTTTTACAATAACGGTGGCACGGAAAGTATAGAGGACTCTGTACCTTGGTATACCCCAATGCTAGTGAGATTAATTTGTGTCGTTTCGTACTTCTCTTTGTTTTGTAGGTTGCATATGACACGCTTAAATAAAGGATGTGGAAAGAAATTCCTGGCGATTTCAGCCTTCGCCTGGGGGCTGCCCGCAGTGCTCACAATAGCGTGTTGCATCTTGTTTACTCACCCGAATGGCAAGAAGACTCCTGCGTGGTACATCCCCTCGCTTATGGAGACAAGAGTGTGTTACGTTGAACCGCTTTTCTATTCCGAAGGTAGGTGGAGGAAATTATTTACAGGAATGAAAGAACATGAGAGAAATATTAGAGGACCTTCTCATAGACAAAATTAGGCCACAACACATAGAATAAAAACTGGTCACCAAATGGTTACTTAAAATGTTAGTAGTTGATATTGAAACTAGAAAATTTTCCAAAAGTATTAAGTATTAATATCTAAAATTATCTAAAAGTATGAATTCAATGGTAGAATGTAATTATTTCACATGAATATGGCAGTATTTTATATAGAATCAATGTTTCCATTAGCTCCTTTATCTATTCATCCATTTTAACTCCCCTTCCTCTCCTTTTACCCCCTTCTCACGTCCCATCACAACTTCCTTATCACTCCATCATTTAATGTTCATTGTAAGAATTGAAATTGACAGATACAGTTCATAATAACATTCCATCGATTGCTGACACAAATTTCAATTATCAGTTTACAATAATTAAATACCTTGCGATGCATCAACAAAATTGTAACACCTATAATTTTCATATTATTTTTGAGGATATTGTTTATATCGACTTCATTTATTAACAGGAACGTTTATTTTCAGGTAATTCTACCAAACAATGTATCTATACATTTTGATATTTCAGATAATGATTCGTCACTAAGAGTTCCTTTTATGAAATCTGGAACCGCGCTGTTCTATTACGGCCCTGTGTGCTGTCTAGTGATGTGCAACATTGTCTGCCTCGCGATGACCTTGAGAAAGGTACAGTACCTCCAGCGAGGCAACTCTGTACTTCGCCGAGAGGACGACCAGATTCCTCGTGGTCAAAGACACAAGGGGGGGAAACCCCTTCCACGCCACACACTGCGACGGGCAATGGACAGACACGAGGGAGCGGAAACAGAAGTGGCACGACAGTCGATGCGAAAACGTAAGACATTATTTGATAAATCTCTAAAACACTGAGAATATGAGTAAAATAAAAAAATAAAAAATTCTTGTCCCTTTTGTTACAGAATTAAACTATATATTAAAATGGCACTTATTTCCGGAGGTATTGAAATGCTCACTGAGGTTATAATCTGGTTGACTACACACGACAATGCCAGTCTTGGTGAAAAATATTTTAGCCTCTGGACTGTTGCTTCTCGTAAAGATAGGGACTTGGCTTACCGGGCAGCCGGTTACGTCACGGACTTCTTCCGGGCGGCGGTCGTCACTTGGTTGGCCGCTCCTGAAGGGGGCTACTTGGCTCTTATGAGGAGGCTGCGACGAGACAAGACCGAGACGAAATCAGCAGGAAAAGGCAACCCCACTTCTGCTGGCAGAACGTAGAACAACGTTGCGTAGAGCCCTGACCAGGCTCTCTTACCCTTACGCGCAACGGCGGTCCAAAGCTTACCTCTCCAACCCTGAAGTGAAAGAGGACAGTGATTCAAAGTTCACCGGGAGAAGGACTGAAGTCGACATTTGAAGCTTTGTTTATAAACAGTGGATTTTACAAAAGATGTTTATAGTCGTAGCACTAAACATAGAAGATAAGATAATCTTACTCAAATTACTAATCGAACATTTCTTCTGATACTGAGTTACCAGACATTGCGTTAATAATGAGAATATGTTCGATTTCTGCGCGCTAACTTCTAGTTTTCACGTAGAAAAGGAAGTTGTGCTAATACAGCACAAACATTTTCGCAATTCCGGCAAATTGATGAAATATTTGGATCCACATAAACACTTCTGTTTTCTAATTCAGATATCACTTGAAAAACTAAAAAGAAATCACAAAAAGAGTGAAAATACATATATTTTTATTGAAATGTTTAAATAAAAATAGCTCTCATTTATTGAATTCAGTATGATCATGTTTTAGTGTATTCACGAACATAAACGCATCTAAGAAGCAGGATGTGTGTTTTAGCCGTTGATAAAATGAATTGTTAATTCAAAATTATCAATTTCAAAAACAACTTTTTATTGTGCCTTTAAAACGATTTCAAAATTATAATTAAGACCTTTTCCACTCTTCCTTCCTGCCTTTCTACTAGAATATTTAATCTTTGGAAGACACTCAAATTACTTTCTCAGAATTAAAACTTGCCGCAGTATTATCACCTTCATTATTTGTAGGGGGTCTTGTACAGATGACTCAAACAAAGGTAAGAAGATTCTTGAAAGGTGATATTCGGGTTTGCAAAGGATGTCACGAATATCATAGCAGTTAAAGTAATGTTTAATCTGCAAGTCAGGGCTTGAGGTCATCTTTCGATGTGAGACAAAGAAATAGCCGAGTTCCAGTTACGTTTAACACAGAGAATATATTCTTACCAATAATACTTTCTATAGAGCCTGGATTGATTCGGAAATTAAACTAGTTAGAAATGGTCGCCTCAGTTTAAAGAGGTTTAACAAAAAGATAATTGGATAAATAAAGAAATTAATAGAAAGATAAATAATTAACAAGACAGAAATATTACAAAATACCTGCCCAACGCGGTGCAAAATAATCGCGAATAGGAGGAACGTTATAAAACTTTCTCCAATGACGCTGCTACTTCTTTAGTATCTTCCTCGGTTGGGTCACTGACCAAAATGGACGCGACCTTGATTTTTTCCCATTCATTAATTCATAAATTTAGATGGAGCATATTTTCTGATTGGCGAAGCCTACGACTGGCCATTCCGTGTTTGTAGTGCCGCCCTCTATCCATCATTATCAGGCCAGGTACCAGGTGGTATCATACGGTACCAGGTCAACCGGTTAACGCTGAGTGGTTGGATACAGTTTTTGAAGGCATCTGCTTGTAAACACGAGCTAGCCGTTAGATCCAGATCGTCTATATTCTTCATACTTTGTATATAATTTTATTTCTTTACAATAAAATGTCTATTACATATCCATTAGAATGAACTATTCTGTTGTAAATTACAAAATTACTATTACTTGTTAATTAGGTGTTTCTTCCTAAACAACCGTCCAAAAGACTGTATTTTGACCGTTTTAATGTTTTGTTTAAAGTCTTTGTTGGCAAATTGTCGTTCAACGACAATAAAGAATTTAAAAAAAACAAATAATATAACAAAAATATTATAATAACAAACCAGTAACGGCTGTGCTACTGACTATTGTAGTAGTAAAGCGATGTCAAAGCGAAAACGTGCGCTGTGTAAGTTCCGCATATTATACGCACACGTTTTCTTGAGCTCCGCAATTCCTACCCCCACTCTTTTGCCAACATTAGTTGAATGAAGAATGATAGCGACGAGCGTTGTTGACAAAATCTAATAAACAGAAATATTCGCTCCCGTGAAATCGAAACTATTTTGCTTCGAAAAATGAACAACAAATTTGATGTAAATTTCATTTGGTAACAGAAAATTATTTTTTTAAAGAACATAAATAAGTTACTGGCGTTAAAATAAATTATACAATAATAATAATAACACACTAGCACTCATTACAAAACATCGTGTGAAGACTTCGATTTTAAAAAACAAAAGATAATTAACGTATTAAATAAATTGATAAATGTACACTGAATTATGTAATAATAGAATTGTAACATCAGCTTAATATGTAATATCAGTTTTATAAAACATTATTTGTAACGAAATCATCACTTGATCATCAAAATCTTGAAAAATGAGAATCGTTTTTCCTCTTAAAGAACATCACCCTCACCTGCTTGGTCAATGCAAAATGAAATTGTTCATAGCCAAATACATAAGGTCTCAGTGTCACTAAATCATCTTATCTTCCCTCATGTCTCCTTTTACTTAAGTTTCATCTTCAGAACTAGACATGTTTTCTCAAAAAAATTGCTTTTTCTACCACATTAATCAATACTATCAAATCAGCTGCAAAAGCAACTTCAAAACACCTCTCTGAATGGATTCTACTTACAAACTGAGAACAACAATGTGCCTATTTTTAGAATCCCAGATATGTATCTCAGTGGCATTTCCAGTACCTCTTTCTAATCTCCCCTTCCAAACGTGTAACCTAACTGGCCGCGGGGGTGGTGCTGATCCAAGCCTTTTAAAGTTACTTGCATTTCAATAGTAATAATAATAATTATTAGAATTATTACTTTTTTCGTTTAGTTAACTAAATACGTTCATTAACTCCATGAAAAATCGTTGATTACTTCTATGTTATTAGCATGCGTGAAATTAAAATACAATCGGCCATTTAAAGCTCCACATCTACTAATCAGCATTCAGAAAAGGCACCAAATCGTTTAAGAAACTATAACACAGACGAAGCAAAGGTACTTTCAACAGGCCATGAAACATGAACCAAAATATACATCACAGATTACGTACCTACAACTACATATAAACAACGAATGAATAAAACTAAATTGGCGGAGTAAACATTAAGCTAGCTGACTATTAGGATCAACATAAAATATTTAATATGAATAAATTAAATGTTTTACATGTCAAATATTTGGTCTTGGAAATACAAGATTGAAAAATGTAAACGTCACGTGTGTTTACCTGTTAGATAAAATATACGCTACAGCAAAATTGTGTCAGAAGTGACTAGTTTTGTTTTTACTTTCCAATATTTATACACGAGGTATACCTGTCTTTAGTTTTTGGGGGAAGGAATGTTTTCATGACTGTCAGCTTCTTCTAATTTTTTATCCCCAATATGTTCAGTACCTTCCATTTGCAAATATTTCTTGCAATACGTCATCAACTGCATGCCTCAAATGGTAAATATGTGCTTGAATTTTTTAAAATTTAAATTATTCTACATTGGAAACAAAAAATGTTGAATGTAACATGTGGATAAAGGGATGTAATTGCAGTGTTGTTAAATAAGAAAACTCGCTCCTATAATCGCTAGTTTTCTTGAACTCGTGCAATTACACCCCTCTTTATTCCCTCGTTTCATTAATTACTATAACTATTACACTAAATAATTATTCATGTGATTATTCGCGTTTTTTCCTGTTGGTTAGGAGCTGAAACCCCACTAGACGGCGCACGACAGGTTTCTGTTCTAAACACGATTTTTAAGGTCTTTCAAACTCCATTGCGTGAGTCGCACATATTTAATTTCTGCCCGAAACAATGAGTCAGTCCTCTGGAAACAATATCCCGCCCATTACACGGTCTTCAAACCTTGGCATTTAACGGATTTCTGAAATAAATAATTCAAATACGCAAGAAATACGCCTGAAAATTAACTTGTCTTGCGAATACCAAATTAAATATTTCCCTGAAATATAAGCCAAAATAATAAACCGGAAGGGTCGTGACAGCGTAATGATGATTTTTAAACGTGTATATTTATGAGAATGATGAGATGATTTTTAAACGTGTATATGAGAATTTCTTTACATATTTTGAATAAGTACACTGAAAACAGTATGAAATATAGATTTACCTGCTACAAAATGGCTTTTTTACATCGTTATTGAATTATGCTCTAGACGAATTTCAATTCCGATTGTACATTTTAGAGATTAACTGATCTTAAATTACGTTCACAAAAAATGTCTTTGATAAAAAAAATTTGGCTTGGAATTGCTACGCCCCGTCATTGATTTTCCTCAATCTAAAGCATTGGTTCTAATTCAATTTAAAAACTGTGCTTTTCGATTCATTAATGACTACAATCCATCCACGACGTTAATTTCTAGTCAGTTGATGACTTCTTAGATGTGTCTGAAACATATCACCTTATTTCGAAAACATAATCGACTGACTTAGCTCAGTGCCATCATTGCCCCTGTCTGTGCAGCGCCGTCCAAGAGTTCCTACTGAGGCGGACTTTCGACGCTAGCTAGCTATTCAACTAGGACGAATTCAGCCTCGTCTAGGAGGAGAATCCTAGCCAACTGACCTGATCGGCAATTCCTCGACGTTTCTTTGATCAATGTCAAGGGAATCCTGGAACTGTACTCTACAAAACAGGCCACGGACCGCGCGCGTTCTTTCCTTCCTCTTTCCTCTTTCTCATCTCTTCTCTTTTCCTAACACACACGCACATGCTCCTACATGCACTACACCACCACACATGCCAGGTCAGTCGCGAGCTTAGAGCTTGTCCCGGCTGGGGCGGTGCTCCGCTGGGAGGAGATACATGGAGGTGGAAATCCCTCGCCAGGCGACGTTTAAGTTGGAACCGAATCTCATCAGATCAGTCGCGAGCTTAGAGCTTGTCCCGGCTGGGGCGGTGCTCCGCTGGGAGGAGATACATGGAGGTGGAAATCCCTCGCCAGGCGACGTTTAAGTTGGAACCGAATCTCATCAGATCAGTCGCGAGCTTAGAGCTTGTCCCGGCTGGGGCGGTGCTCCGCTGGGAGGAGATACATGGAGGTGGAAATCCCTCGCCAGGCGACGTTTAAGTTGGAACCGAATCTCATCAGATCAGTCGCGAGCTTAGAGCTTGTCCCGGCTGGGGCGGTGCCCCGCAGGGAGGAGATACCTGGAGGTGGAAGTCCCTCGCCAGGCGACGTTTAAGTTGGAACCGAATCTCGTCATCAAGCAGGAGATCACTGCTACCATCCGTGACAAAACATTCGCTACACTAACAGCACCATTGACATTAGCAGTTGACGTGCCCAAAATCATTAATATGTTCGTAAATTCTGTCTCGGAACGTGGTGTTTATTTTCCAGTTCTCAATCGCACTCTTGCGTTGTGGGCAGCTGGCTTCTCATCAGCTGCGACTTCCGTCGTCGTTATCAGGGGCCGGAAGCGGCGCTCGCAGCCGTGCACCACGGTCGACGCTGCTCTCATTACGTCATCGCCTCCAGGGGAAACGTCTGTGGTTGCACTACTTGTAGAAAGACCGTCAACTCTGACAGTAAATAGGTTCATTATTAAAAAATACATTTTGAATGACTGATTCAATAGTGTATCTGGACGTCAACAGCCAAGAACATTAATTACTATTATTATTATTATTAAAGCCTATTAGATGGCCGAAATCGTTAAGGCAGTAGTGCCGTAGCAGCTTCGGACCAGAAGATCGCGGGATCGAGTCCTGCCTCGGGCACGGGTGTATTTGCGTTTGTATGAGTGTGTGTGTGTGTGTGTTGTTCGCTCACCCCTAATAATCAACACAATTTCATCTTCCATACCCTCAAGGTTCACAAAACCGGGGTATAAAAATCGGATCCAGCTAAATGCTGTTCCCCTGCAAAAATTACGTGCAAACACCACCGAGATAATGTTTCTGGGCCCCGGTAAAAGAGGGGTGATTGCACACGTGTTCCATGTCGGCCTACTCGCGACCATAAAAAATTATAACAATAATTTTAAATTGTATTATATTACAGAAAATGTTGGACAACGCTCAATGTTAGATAATAACGTGTTAGTTAAGGCCATTGTAACTGTATTTCGCAGAGGTTAAACATATTTGCGAATCTGGAATCTCATATGTCATATTTTCTTTCTTGATATAGGGAACAAAAATACGAGATACAAATGACTGGTTTCGCTACGAAGACAAAAAAGTTTCCTCCAGTGCAATTGAACAGAAATAACCTTCTGCAAATAGATTCAGTGAGATATTTAGGTGTGCATCTTGAAACGAGAATCATGCGGATAAAACATATTGTTTAAACGAAAAGAACCCCTACAAAAATACAATTAACTGTATTGGTTGTTCGGTAGAAACTCAGTGTTAGCTTTAGACAAATTACTCATTTATATATCATTCTTAAAGCTTGTTTCGAATTACAGGATACAGCCCCCCCCCCCCCAAGCAATCAGTTCTTCCGTACGGATGCTAAACGGGAACGTCTGACCGATTCCCGATTCAAGCACCGATTTGGGCGACACCGCTCTCCCTGCGTAGTCGCGATCGGCCGCTGACATCTCTGGTGCAGCCTACGAGAGCCCCGGGTCCATCTCACTGCATACGGGGCCACTTCCACGGTGTTTCGGCAGACCTCCTCCAAACACCTCCACCATTTTTTTTTTGTAAATTGTTTCACCCGTCATCAGTTAAACAATAAACTGGACTGGAAATTGCTGCAGAGAGAGGAGAATAAGTGTATTTAATGACCGTTTCATATTAACATAAGTGTTCCCGCCGCTCATAGAGCTGCAGTTGATAATATCCCATCATTTCGTTAACTAGTAGACAAATGCAATCCTTCGGCCCATAGCGCTCACCCCTGATGTGCTCAATGCCGGCATCTAGATGGCAGGTAAGATACACGCTTGGCGCTCTCTAAACACATTTTGCGTATGTGGCCCGTTGCCCACAATATGCTGACGCACCTTACGTGACGTCTAAGTATCACATTAGTGACCGTGATTTTTTATCTTTATGATCCTTTCCTAGAAGAATCTAGTAATATCACTCGAATTCGTTGAATCAATAATACATGTATCGCGCAGGTATTACTCTCTTTTTTATCGAAAAGTTGCATAAAAATATGAGATCTCGATAGCATTGTTGAAAGAAATGTGCTTTATTTTCATCAATAATTAAAATTAAGAGCTAATGTAGACTAAGATAACTTCGATAATGCCGTGTGGTCCACCTAAAAAGTTCCCTTCAATTTTCTCCTGAACCGTTGCAGATACTGAGATGTGGTTTTCACTAAAACTGCTTTATGCAAGGGGCACATATGGTCATGCATAATATTATTCTATTTCATTTTTTATTGCACAGATATTCACCCAACATCGATTTTTAAACGGAACCCTATAGATTTATTTAGTGTATCATAACAAGCGTGAAGAGACGAGTTCATTAAAATGCATATCGCCATATGTTACATAACAAAATTTTCGAGAAATTAAGAGTTTTAAATACGCACGCCGACTGCTGGTTTCCGTAATCTGAACAAGAAATTCCGGGTGATATGCGGCGAGGCCATTCCCTTCCGTTGCGTCGACCCTGCGGTAAATGTGGTAATGCAATGTGATGTGCAAAGGAGCTCACGAAAACCCGTGATTTGCTCTTTAAGGCTACGCCCTCTCAGTCCTGGAGACAATGTATTCACCCATAGCCATGTTCTGAGCAAATCTGTTCAACACAAGGTAATGTTTTTAATTAATTAAATACTACAAGATTTGAGAAAATATTTGAATTATTAGCCGTAGAGAAAGCAAGGGAAGATTGGAGAGTGAACATGTTCTGAATATATAAATGCGTGTGCTGTCAGCAACAAAACGTTTACTCTTTGAAAAACTGAAAACCTCAGCCGGTACAAAATATCGTGTAAATAAAAGTAAGAAAAATACTTTAAATTACAGACACAGAAGGTAAGTTAACAATTCCAGAAATAGCTTGATTTATAACACGTACTCAATATGTGCACCATCAACGGATATACACATTTTAAGACGCTTATAAGGAGACCTTTAGACAGAATTCAGAGTTCCACGTAATGTGGCATGACAAGATGCGGTAATGCGGCGCCTCAAATCTTCGGAGGTTGTTGGTATTTGTGAGTAAACTTCGTTCTTTATCGTTCCCCATAGAAAATAGTCCAGAGGCGTAACATCAGGTGGCCTTGCCGGCCAGTTTGCTACAGTACCGCGCCAAATCCATCAGCCGGGGAACTTCTCATTCAGCACTTGCCTAGCCACAAGCGCGTTGTGTTGCATGCACATACAATTTCTCATATCCAGGGGAATTTCCTTCTGAAGCAGCGGGAAAGTTTCACGAAGAAATCTTGCGTATTTGTTTCCTGTCACATTTCCATCCATGAAATTGGGACCTTTGATGGTGTCGTTAAGAATACCGCACCAGACATTAAGACTCCACTGCTTTTGGTTCCCAGCTTCACGAAGCCAGCGAGGATTGTCCACTGCCCAGTAGTGCATGTTGCGTAGATTCACCTGACCGTGAATCGTAAATGTTGCCGCATCGGTAAACATAATCTTCTTAAAAAACTCCCGGATGGGGAAGTGTAGATGATGAGGGGTGGATGAAGCAGAGAGAAAAAATAGTGTACCATATTGAAGCCACTTTGTTATACTGGACCACTGTTTTGAATGCATCACAAAATGGCAGTGTAACAGCCTAGCGTGCATTAACGTACCACGCAGTAACACGTAAATCAAGACAGACAAAAAAGAATTCACCGAAACAACTACACGAAATAAACGCAAAACCCACAACTTTCGAATAATAATACCGGTTTTAAAGGGATAACTTAACACTAAAAAAGTGTCTGACTAAGTTTCACTTGATACCGAAGAACTTTTCATAGATGGAATACTGGCAAGGTTTATTACCAAAGTGTGGGTATCTAAGTTCCCTTTCAGTCTAAAATATTTTTCACAGATGGATCACTGAAAAGGTTTTTCTCCAGTGTGAGTGCTCACGTGCCTATGTAAATTCCCCTTCGCACTGAAGCTCTTTTCACAGACGGAACATTGAAAAGGTTTATTACCAGTGTGGGTGCCCACGTGCCTATGTAAGTTCCCCAAGATACTGAAGCTCTTTTCACAGATAGAACACTGAAACGGTTTATTACCAGTGTGGGTGCGCATGTGGATATCTAAGATTCTTTTCACACTGAAGCTCTTTTCACAGTTGGGACACTGAAAAGGTTTATTACCAGTGTGAGAGCACATGTGGACATCTAAGCTGATTTTCACACTGAAGCTCTTTTCACAGACAGAACACTGAAAAGGTTTATTACCAGCGTGTGTGTGCATGTGGATATTTAAGTTTCCCTTTACACTGAAGTTTTTTTCACAGATAGAACACTGAAAAGGTTTTTCTCCAGTATGCGTACGCATGTGGATATTTAAGTTTCCCTTTACACTGAAGTTTTTTTCACAGATGGAACATTGAAAAGGTTTTTCTCCAGTGTGCGTGCGCATGTGCTCATGAAAACTTTGTTTTCGAGCGAATTCTTTCTCACAGACTGAACATTGAAAAGTTCGTGGATCAGTGAGGTTGCGCACGTGACGACGAAATTCTGGAACTGAAAAGAGAGAACACTTACATTAGAACGTTGGTGCCTTAAGGCAAGAAAGACACTATTTACAAAGTCAAAGTTGGTATTGACACGGTATTAAAAATAGCTTACTAATCAAAAACTCGGAATTGACATTTGCAAGGATGAAAATAACTTTCGTTAAAACATCCACTTTTATCGAAATACATGGAAGACTATAGGCATTATCTTCTGGTGTCCTCGTGATCTGCTGACATATTTAAGGTTAATATGACGCACATCTGTTGCTGTGTACTAAAAATATATAGTGAAAAAGATAAAAACTCTTATCCTATTCGTTGTCCCCCGGTTATAAATTATATATAAAAAATGCTATTGTGTTCGAACTCAGAATCTGTTCTCATATCATGACATTCGTTTCGTATTTAACGTAAAACGTTCAGATTTAAAAAAAATAAAGAATACATTTGTTGCACACTCAAAGCAAATATTCCACTTCAAACTCCAGGCAAATTGGGAGCAAACCCATTGTGAAAAAGGGTTTTCCTATCCAAGTACTTCAAACTACTGGAGCCTGCCCTAATTCTAACACGTATGTTCTAAACTGCTTCAGAAATCTCGCACACTAAATTTGTAACATTGCCTATGTCTTGGCCATTCGCAGAACACTGAGTCCTGAAAAGGAAGTTTCCAAAAAGAAAAAAAATTGCAGCAGAGTCCCGCTCACCCGAATTCACCGGGACTGGGCCCCTTTCGTATACTTGGATTTCTCGGATTAATATTAGTTTACAGGTGTAGTTATTTTACAAAAACTATTTACAGAGTAAAAAAATATAATACATATATTTTACTTTGTTCTTAAAAATTCGTGACACTAAAATGGAAGGTCTCTACAAAAATAGAAAGTAAACGTCATGCTTTTAAAACGACGTTCCCTACCAAATATTTTATGATTGAACAAGACTACACAGCATTATGTATTATGTAATGTGGCAATATCGGGGCTTAAAGAATTCAACATCTATCGACACTAAAGAACAAAGTATAACGACAAGTATGACGACTTTTTCCGAGCAAGTGCGTTTAAATAAAAGTGAATCACTTAAATGCGGTGTGTCCTTGCAAGCAAAATACGTAGGTCAAGAGACATTTTGGTCTGAAAAAAAATCAGTTAATACTCTAGAACGACTTACGTATATGGTGAGAGTTGTAAGAACCGCGAGGATTTTTAATAGCGATTAGAACAGTTCAAAAGTGGTCGAAACACCGTTATCGCCGCATCAGCAGAAAAAGTCATGTTGACTCTGTGGGGTCGCTGTAGGTGTTTTTTGTTGTTGTTGTTGTTTTTTGTGATTATCTCGAAGAACGACGTATAATAAACACACAATGGAAGACGCAGATAGGCTGTTGAACAAACTGAAGTCGGCCATGAGAGAGAAACGTCGTGGATCACGGAGGAGAAGTGTCATTTTCCAGCAAAACAACGCACGTCCTCACACTGCCCTACACAGCTGTGCAACCACCAACAAAATGGGTTGGGAGCCACAAGATGACAACGATCTCTCAGTACGATCTCAAATTGTCCCAACTGAAATGTGTCACTGTTCCATTTCTTGGATTAATGGAGTTCTCAATTCTGTTGTATTTTTTCATTTTATTTTTTTACTATTTTATTTTCAGTATGAGTGAAAAATCAGTCAAATCAGTAAAATTGGGAGAACGAGCTTACAAAGACAGTTGGGAATTGACTATGGAAAACTATAGTGCTTGGTATGCAAGCAAGTTGTTTTAGTGCCCAAGGAATGTAACGTAAAAATTATTCGACAATACAAACGGTACAAAGAATTATTCACACGGGAGAACACATAGAACAATCTATTATAAGTCTTGTAAAAGTGAGTCCTTATTTTTCTCTGTGCCTTGATGAAAGCAATCACCAGTCAGATGTAGCTCAGCTATTAATATTTGTATGCACAGGTCTAAGGATTTTGTTAATACAAAATAGCTATTTGATGTGTGCTTCCTACATGGCACCAGTAAATGACAATATACTTCTCATGCTTTAAAGAAGTCTGCAAACAAAATCGGTAGATTGGGGAAATATAATGTTTGGCGATTTTAACAGAAGGAGCCTTAGCAATGACAGGGAAGAACAGTGGATTGAAAGGGTTGCATAAGAAAAACAGAGTACATTGCCCAACGATACAATGTATGATTCACCAGGGAGCTTTTGATGGAGATTTAGTAAAGCAGGATAGTTTTCAAATTAGTTGTTGAAATTATAAATTTAATAAGAGGAGGGCAAAATGCTCTTAACTAGGCAACCAAACCAGTTCTTAGAAGAAATAAATTTTGAATAAGGGGCTTTCTTTTGTTCAACAATGTGAGATGGTTCAATGCCGGAAAGTGTCTTGAGAGGTTTTGTTCTATCAGAGAGAATATTTCCACATTTTTTGATGCACATGTTAAGTCTGATACTACAAACTTCAAAGAAGAATTTAAAAAGCCGGAATTTTTGAAACGGTTAGCTATTCAGGGCGGAGATGAATCCAACAAATCAGAGATTATTAAAATTGGTCCAGTCATTCTTCAGTTATAAATGCTGTAACTAACCTGATATTCGTTTTATATGAATAGATATATGAATTTTCTCGTTGTATGTACATTTATCATTAAGTATGTTGAATAAAAGTTGTACCTAATATATGTTTCAGTTTAATCTCAGCAGTTAGGACAAAAATCATTTTAAATTACGGTGCGGCCAGTGGCTTAACTAGAATTTGATACGTGGCCCATAAGTGCTTGTAAGTCGGACAGCCCTGCATTAGGTAGATGCGACTACACATACATGCTGATAATTCATTAACAATAAACATATTCTGATTATATGAATGTGCCATTTCATTTCTAATAAACACATGCACTGCTCCTGGCATACAGTATAATAAGACAATTTGTTGCCAACAAAACTTTCCAATATCGTATAACTTTTTTTTTTAATTGTGGTAACATGGTTTTACAAATGACAGATTCAATGACATGAAATATCATTTATGACCTCCATGACTTCATGATGAGTCAGTTGATACTGTCGTTTTCGCATTAGCAAACTGGATTAAAACTTGGTTTAAGAAATTAATTAAAATCTTATTTCCGCTCACCTGGGGAACTCGAAGCAATTTCTGTTTCTATTGTTGCAACAGAAACACTTTCACAACATACTGCAAGAGGATCCTACAACAAGACATAAGAAAATACCATCACAATGCACTGAGATATACAAAGGCAAAGGTAGGAAGGGTATCTAAAAATTTGTAATCCATGATAATGCTGATTCACTGATAATCTGGAAAATCCCTTTTACCTGGTTAAAAAACAGCACAACCATAGTATGTGAGAAGTAGATATCTACCAAAACTTTTAATTTTCGTTAAGAGGTAAAGAGAAACTAATGTAATGCAGAAAATACATGTCGACGTATTAACGAAAATACGTTTTGGGGGACTCAATACCGTATATGTTGCTATTTAAAACATCTCTCTCCTGTAAAGCACACAAGCATGTGAACTACATAAATTATTTTCCCAAACAGTTTATTTGCCAATGAGTTTGACCCGACTCGAATTCCTAGTTTGAAATAAAACTTCTGCTATTTTGGGTCTTTTGTCCATAGCACAGTAATAATTCAAAACTTTCTCAAAATCGCACCACTTTTTCATAATTTTTGTTTTCTAGAATAAAGGAAAGTATGTGTATAATTAGTTGTGCAACGGAATGACACATACTTTCTCGTTCTGGTTAGTTTCTTATTCTTTTCAGTATAGGCTAGGCTTTTGGTTTAGACTTCTCTTCCTAGCTGCCAACTATTGGCACCTAAAATACAATTTTTTTGCACTTCCTCAATTTTTCCTTCTCTAATGGTAGACTTGGAATAGGATTTACTAATATTATAGAAGAGTCAAACCTGATCGTATACTTATGCGACTTTTCATTGAAATATTTGAAGTCATTCTTGACACAGACTTGTTTGAGCTTTTCTAAAGAAATACAATTTTCAGCTCATTGTCACAAATATCATTTGAATTTTCAATGAACTTCACATGAAAGCATTTCAAACCCTTGTATTCATAAATACTATTATTCGTAAGAAATGCTTGTAAAACAGCGCCGTTTTAACAACATTGGGGGCCCTTGAGCCTAGGTTAATTTGAGAGCCCCTATTCTTAGTTTCACGGATCTCCCCCACCCCACCCATTTCCATGCTGAAATTTGAAGAAAATCCTATCAATTCACCTTTTTTTGAAATATTTTGAAATGATTTCTTAGTGTTTCAATTTAAAATAATTCAAACAAAAAATTGAAACATTTATGTATAAGCAAGACTAACACATTTATAATTACATTGAAAAAGACTAGAAATTAAAGTTTATATTTCTTATTGAATTGTACAATATAAAATTGAAACGCATCATCCAGCAACATTCCATATTACAAATCTTATCCAAAGATGCACAACACATCTCTCCCTTATGTGAATTTTTTGCGCATAGTTAAATCACACAACCCTTTTTATAATTTTTTTATTTTATTTTTTGAGGTAAATATTAAATAATTTGTTAAGAAATATAAGGAGCTCTTCAACATTTGGCACAGACCCGTTGCCCTGGGCACAGGCCCGTGCGTTAACAGCACACAGAACATAAATACTACAGATGGGAGAGATTTCAAAAAAACTCTTCTCTATGCAGAGAAGTCTGTGATGGTGTTTCTTAAACCTCAATCACTGTGTTGCGCATCCCTGAATCTGTTTATCTGGTTTACTACATAACTTCTCATAATGCTCTATCCATTTCTCTTCAGGAATGAGATCAGTGCAAGCACTGCCTCTAGTTTCCACACGCTCTGAGCCTCTTAGTAATTTTGAAACCTATTCTTTTTAATTTATTGTGTATTGAAGACAAGTCAATATTGACCTGCCCTTATAAGGCCCATATTTTCTTATCATTTTAAATAATAGCATAGCATTGTTTTTTCCTAAACTATGATTAGAATATCTGTGAACCATATTCAGATTTGGTATCAATTATCTGGGAGGATACTGATCACTGTAATACATCGGTTCATTGATTTAATTGCAACACTAATACCTATGTTTATTAAATCCACTTTACGTTTGATGATGTCTACTGCACTGTCCTTAATTCATTGTTTTTGTGGATTGTTGCTAAGGCCTTGCTTTTGTGACTCCACCAACTTTCTCTACTTGTTCCTCCATTTTTATTTCTTAAACTAGAAATTGTAATGTTTTCTGATTAGTACTACACTTCTTTTTTTTCAAAGATCACAATCATCCTGATTACTGATTAAACCTTTTCCACACTTTCAGAACGTTAAAAAATGACAATTGCTGCCCAAAATATACAAAGAGTATGCCAAAATACTATCACACCATAGAAGAAATGTGCATAAGATGGATGAGATTCATACTTTGTTGAGGTAATATTTCAATAAATGTATTCATGCAGTTGAATTTCCTTTGAATACCACAGCAGATGCATACATAATGCATACAGATGAACAGATACTGCATCAATGTATTCAATTTGAACACATAAGGCAATCTAAAGAAAAAGGGACTATCTTACCAAAAAAAGGCCAACTTTACCTCAAAGGGAACAAAAACAATTTCAATCAACTGATATCACATCAAATAAATAAATTCACCAAACATAATGCATTCAATAACTTTAATATTGCATGAACATGATTATTTGGAATAATACATAAATTAATTAATAATTTAAGTTGTACACACATGACCTCATTAAAGAAAGACACAACAGGAATTCCCCCAAGTTGCTCATGGGCAGGTAGATTTGCTGAGTACTTTAGTGTTGCCATCCTCTTGGAGAAATTTTTGTATTGGGGAGTGAAAAGTATCAATAATTGATAAATACACTAATTTGAAACATTATCCAGAATTGTCTTATTTACTAAATTAGCACATAAACCGGTGGATGTGTGAAGTCTGTGGTGAAAGTCATTTCAAAGCAGGAGATTAATTTTGCAAGGAAGTGTACTTATGCATCATAACCAATACAATAAAATGAAAGATGAATTGTTTTATCCTCTCTAAAAAGATGCATGATGGCTTGCCTCCTTCAATGCTACAAAATATTAATGCACTGACAAATATCATTACATATGGGAGATAATAACAACTGTTGTCATGGCAAGCGACTCAAGAACCATCTACAAACTAAGGTTAAACTCAGGCAGGACAATGTTCCTGCTTGATCAAATGTGACGTTAACTCTCACTTAATAGTGAAGTCTCGTACTCCATATCATGACAAAAACAACAAAGCCCTTTTTGTTTTTACAACAAATTTGATGTGTCCCAATAAAAGATTAAATATGTATTAAATATAAAGATGGAGTCCAATATTCTGCAAAATGTAGTATTTAAAATAAACTGATTAATATTTACAAATTACTAAGGAAAACTGTTCAACGATTGAATTGCTTTTGCATAAGTGATCTTCAAAATATGCACATCCTATGACGATTAACCATGTTACTCATTTTTATCTATAACAAACGAGAGCCTCCAAAACCTCAAGTTAATATTCAATGACACTCTTCAATAAAAATCTTCATCCTGGAAAGCATAAATTCCAAACCCTATTCCAATTTACCCAAATACTTCCAGCAAACACACAAAGTGCCTTACTCATGGACAATCTCTGTACTTTGGACAGAACTCTGATACCTACAGTAGCCACATGAAATCTAAAATAATTCGTTTCTGATTATTCTACATCTTTTTTGACAACATTCAACTAATTTGCAAATTAACCACGTACTCCTAAACACGAGCCTTATTTCAGTCTTTAATACAAATATATACTCGCATCATGTTGCCACACATCCGATATTTCTCATTATGCCAAAGAATCATTAAAAGCATAACTAAAAAGAACTTTCTATTTAAAATAAAGACATTTACAGTGGTGTTCAACATGTCACCACTCAATGCTTCCTTGTATTCAAAAATCATCCTGTGAAGTAGGCCTACACGAAATCCATACATTTGTCTCTTCAACGGCTCCTTCTTGCTTCTCCGTTGGCTGAACAAACACAGCAAATGGGGGATCCAACTCCTCCAGCACAGAAAAACAAAAATACACGAGCTATAGCAGCAAATACTTTCTTGTACAATTGAGTTAGCAGAGATAGATATTACCTTGTCATATTCATTACGCATCTCACACTATGGGGATGAGGATAACCCCCCACTCCCAAATTATTGATGACCAAGTTTGAATTTTAATAACTCACTTCTGTTTCATTCAATCAAGAATGTATTCTGTCTCCCACAGTTATATAATGAATTCTTCTCCTTTGAAATACAAAAGGATTTGCATGTCAAAATGTCTTAAACATTACTGTAAAACGGAGTGACATGAGACAGACAAGACATTTTCTTTAGCAGAATTTTTTGAATCTATTTTTCACGCATGAATTATCGTGGGTAGTGCAATTTCTACCTAAGCTATTAAATAAGTTATAAATCTACTGAAAATGATTATTCTGAACGGTTTTATCATTACATTACAGTCGTCTCAGAAAAGATGTGGCCCATTCCACCCCTGGACAGTTATTCCTGAATTTCTATTCATTTCTCCCCTACCTCTCACGATAATCAATTAATCTGATTTATCATGTAATGAGTAACTTTTCTTCATTACAAGATAATACTGTTTTTTGTCCTAGCCAGTTTGTATATTTCTCCTGTAGTCATCGATGCCAGGAATCTTTGGTTACTGCCAACTTTCCAGCCGCCGCTCAAAGAGATAATGAAGGATGGTTTCGTTTATATTTTACTGCATTTTATAAGGTTTTAACATCGTAATGTCGATAAGGTCTGGACCCTGACTTTCTCTTGTACACTCTGCCCATGTCTCAAGTCACCCCAAGACAACAACGTAGACTAAAATTTAACTGGTAAGTACAGCCAGTGTGCAGAATTAACATTAAAAATACTATGAACTGTCACCATATTCATGGTTTTACACTGTATTTCAAAATCTAGTTTTTATACAATAATTTATTACTTCAATAAGAAGTATGTATATGGATATCCTTATAATGAATACTTATAATTGGAAAACATTTCATGCAGAAACCAAGAATTTTTTTTCTACCTCTCCTTGCAACTGTTATTACTGCAAAGTACATTTAAACATTCCCTCAAACTGTTAACAACAATGAAAAACCCTTGTGTGCTGTCCAGCGTCATGCGCAAGCTGCCAACTTTACATAGCATAAGACATGTTTGTCGCAAGTCACCCCGTTTTACGGTATTTTATTTTATTTACGATAGATGAATAAGTTTTCTCACATCATGTTCATCATCTTCTTCTTTCACTGAATGCTGTATAGTACAGGGTTCATCTTTTACCTGAAAGAAAAAGCATTCCATATAAAAATTATGGTTGCCCATAGAGATGCTTCTAAAAAATCTAAAATAGAATTGTGGTGAAAATGTACCCAAGATTTCCTTTCAATATTAAACAAAAAATAGAAATAATCAGTTAATATCCAGCTCTACTATTTTAACTGATATTTAGTCAGTGAACTCGAGAACACATTTATTTTTCAGTTTCATTGCAAAATGCAGTAGAAAACATTTTACTTTTAACTTAAATTTGTGTACCGACTTCAATTGTTTAATGTCATTTGGCAATGCGTGTTATAGTAATATACACGTATCGTAAGTGCATTTCCAGTAGTTTGTTGTCTGGTCTGTTGATACTGACACTTGAGTGTGATTTCTACGACGTGTTGTCATCATAAATATCAGTATTGCATGAAAATATGTTCACACCATTAAGTCAGTCAGTTTTCACAATTATTACAGATTCGTAAATAAATAGGCAAGACAAAAGTAAGATTCCAAGCTGAATGAAGAGAGGCCTGCAGGGATCACGTGGATTGCATTTTTTCATTATTCATAAAATTTTCTTTTGCCATCGAAAGGTTTGGATACTCTATGATGAGCTTCCCCAGAATAGTATGCAATATCTCAGGCAGGAATGCACATTAGCAAAATACACGCAAAGAGCTGCATGAAGGCTGACAGAATTTGAAACAATTCTGAATGCATAACATAATGAAATTAATTTAGTGTTTAATTCTGTAATATATACATTTCATTTGAGGTTAGACTTAATTGAGAAACCTAGAATTTTTTTTGTTATCTTAACATCAGCTAATTGTATATTGTTAATTTTCAATGGAGCATGTGATTGCAGATTTGAAATGCAAAATGCATTGAAACTGTTTTCCTCCGTTTAACATTTGTTATTACAAAACCACAAAACCAATTTGAAACTTCTGAAATCATACTATTTATTGTTCCTTTTTTGCAAAGAACATTCATGTCATTGGCAAATAGAACTGTTCTTCAGTTTTTAATAGACAAGGGCATATCGTTTACGTATAACAGAAAGAGGATAGGACTTAAGATCGAACCTTCTGGAATCCCATATTCAGGAGAGTAGATGAAACAACTGAGTAGAAGAAGAAAGACCATCTTAAATAATAATTAGGAAAAATCAAGAAAACAAACTCCCATTTTAAAAATAAAAATGTGGAGGGCCATAAATATATACAAAATCAATGCTCATAATCTATATGATTTAATAATTGCAATTGAAGTACAGACATAAATACAAAGAGGTATACTCAAATGTTTTACCTCATGTGCAAACAAAATATAAAGACTTACACACACATTCATTCTTTTGCTGATAGTTCTGCTACACAAAACATAATGAATTTGATATTGAATGAAGTGCCCGACTGTTTTTGTTGAATATCTAAAAAGGCAGTAACGTCCATTATTTTGGAAAAATAACACTCATTTAGTACTAACTCACAATGGAATTCCAGCAATAGTCTTCTTTTTCGTCCACTGGCTCTTCTTTGATCTGGAGAAAACAGAAAAAAACAGTCACTCACAAGTTCATCATCTATTAAAAAAACAAAACAAGAAAATACTTCAAGACTTCTCAGAACGCACCAATAAACTGCATATGCTCAGACTGACAAGACCTATCAAACTGACTTATAAAATATATATACTTATAATATACATATATATATATATATATATATTATAATATATAATATATTATATAAATTATATATACTTATAAAATACATGAATAATATACCAAATACACAAAACATTTCATATTTAAAAACTTATTGTTTTGAAATACATTGGCATGTATGTTTTTTTCAAATAGTAGCAACATTTTATCAAAAACCAATCTACTGGTATCTAACGTTTGGAGTAATCCTCCTTTATCTCTCCGAGTACCATGGTATCGCTGGAATGTAAAATACCATGGGGAACCTTTCGAGACACCATTTCCAATTCCATGTTTTGTCAATTTGTTTCTGAGTGGAACTTAAAAATCCTTTTAGTTGGCATCTGTTGATCGATAGGATAAAGATCAAATTCTGTATACACTTGTTATAAACACAATATAATATAACAAAACCAATCATTTTATTTTGTAAAAAGTTACAGAAAATAACGTGGGGGCCACGCAATGACCCCAACCCGGTTCTTCGTGGGTTTTGAACCATAGAAATCATTTCAAGATACAAAAGTATGTCATGAATCTAATTGGAGAATGGCAATAAATGCTCAAAAACCTTCTGTTAATGGGAAACACTTAAGGATTCATTTTTTCAAATTACACATATTTGCTATTACATTATTTTCTTTCCAATATTGGTAAGAAAAAATACTGCCTTTTGTATTTAAACAGAAAGGTATAAGTTTAATTATAGCCATGTTGGCGGTAACCTCTATGTAAAATACTTTTCCTCTATTTTCCCTTAAGTCATAAACTGGGATATTTTTTAATTTGGTTAAAATTTAGTATACTACTTCCTTAGGTTGTACGACTAACTTTAAAGGACTTCCTTAGGTTGTACCGTATACTACATTTCAGCCTTTAATTTTTCTGATACTTCTGAATCTCAGCAAATTTTGGTTGCATCAAAGATTACTATAAAAAATCTTAACTAAAATTAATTTCTTTATTGGATTTTCTCTATAAAAAAAACAACCAACATTATTTTTGTATTAATATTCAAATTCAGAAACTTTGGGTAATAAAAAAATTGTCAACACTTGGAAATGCAATGGAGAACTTTCTCAATATGACAGCTATTTCAATGACCAGTACATACGATATTATAAGGTGTTCTTTTCAAAAATTGTCCTGACAATGAATAACTGCAGTGGACTTGTGATTAATTCCATCAAATTGCTCATCGAACATATATTTTTTGCCACTCTCCTAACCTTCAACACACAACATTGCTTTCCATCCAGTCATGTAAAAACAAATGAAACGTACAGAAACTGTTTACCTCTTCGATTTTGATAATATTTTGGTTGATCCCGGGTTTAGGGTGTCGTTCACTGAACCTTCGGTTCACTGATTCGGTTCACTAATCTCGTGATTCACAAGGTTATAGTTTCGCGGCAACTGCGCAGTTTGAATTGTGGAGGCTTTCTTGAAAAGTGCTTTCTTATAAAAGTGAATTGGTAATTATGCGTTGGATAGACTCAAGGTTGTTTATAGTGAACGCGAGGGCCGAAGGCCCGAGCCTCGCCGTGACTTGGATCCGGGCGAGCGAAGCGAGAAAACTTGCCTTTGAAACTAAATTTGCATTACAATGCGGCGGGGACAAAGTGATTGAAGTGAACAATACAAATACAAATATGTGAGTTTTTATTATTTTATTGCGCATTCTAGAGCGTATAAAAAAGTGTTAAGTAGATAAGATGCCTTTTTTGGTAATTAAATTTTGGCTTTGAGTAGTAATGATAGTTTATGTAGCATGTGAGTGTTGAATAGAAATTATAATTCTTGCGATAACATAGTGACCATTAGAACATGCGAACAATAAACAAGGATTCAGTTCAGTGAGTCGATTCCCCTCTAGTGAACCGCTTCAGTGAACGACACCCTAAACCCGGGATATACCTAATATTTTCAGCTAAAAGATATACCTCTTCCATCGCGAACTAAACTTCTTCACTCTAGAATAATGTTTTGCTTCTGGTTTCACAGCCAGATATTTTCTTTGGTTTCAGCCACAGAGCACTCAAGGTTTGTTTTTCTATAGTTTAAGCACAAAAGCGCGCCATGCTAAGGGCCGAGTCTCTCTCTCCCCTCGCTTTGCAGCACAGTTCCGTGTGGCCGCTAGAGTGCAATGCAACCACACTTCCCTGCAGTGGAGCCATCCCTATCCTTTCGGACATCTATGGCTGATCTGAAAAATGAAAAGAAAACATAGGTCAGAGATGACAATAGCCTTTCGGCGCGCTTTTGGCGTTGTTTACCGCAATTTTCATGCAAGTATTGGCGTCTCGCCTATTGCAGCATATCTCTCGGGCGCTTGTACGTAGCCGTGGGATCCGGCTCGTACAGATTTAAATTTAATATTATGTCATTATTTGACGTATTTATTTTGGAAAAGAAATTTTCAGCTAAATTTTTAAAGTGCTCTTCGAGGAGCGGTAACTTTACTGCAGCGTGTAAGTCTACGATTCTAATAAACATAAGGGCCGAGTGGGGCCGAGCAAAGAGTATATATGGGCCGAGCGACTAAAACCACTGCCAAAACATTAAAAGCCTGCGACAGTGGCGTAGTGAACCGCAGGAGAAAGTAACTAGACGGCGAGGCGGGACATACTAAATGACTCTTACAATTTTAAGACGGGGGACTCTTACAATATCAATACTAATAGTTTTTAATATTTTAATTATTAATCAGGAAATGTATGATGAACATTCCATTATCGTGGCGTCGGCGTTTTGTAACAGCTCATGGGCCATGCGATGTCTCGTATCTTCCCGCTGAGACATAAATATGGACAACTGGGAAAATACGTTGCTTGCTTCTAGACACTTCTAAAAAATCTCCTTTACAGGAATAGATACGTAGACGAAGTGTTGGCACTATGAGCAGGCACCACCAGGCAGCTTGATTTTTTACACAATACATCAACTCCCTACACCCCAACATAAAATTCACCATTGAAATAGAAAACGAACACAAATATTTAAATTGTCCTTGATCTCACCATCACGCTAGCACAGGACTATCATGAATTCAACATATTCAGAAAACCCATCCAAACGGACACAATCATACACAACACTTCACAACACCCCCACACACAAACACACAGCCTTCCATGAATACGACTATTATCATTGACAAATTAAAAATTAAAAAAACAACACATTTAATATCCACAAACACACCACCCTCACACCAATTGACAAGAACACTGCAGCCACGTACCTCACAATCAAACGTTCGTTCAGACCAAACGTTCACACAAAGAATCAAACAATACGAACAAGCATGGAAAAACAATCCTACCACAGTCTCACACTTCGCAGATCATTGGTTTTATACAAACACACATTCGACCAACACATCAAGTTCCGTAGTCTAGAAATTGAAAACAGGTACTGGAACAGAATAAAATTAGAAACCTTACAAATATGCAACAACCTCAAAAAACAGAACATTACTTGTCTTAACCTATAAATACCTGCTGCCGTGGCCGAACAGGCTCCCTTAAAGTTGCCGCCGGTCGACGGTACCGATACTGCTCAAGAGAGTGCGCTGTCCGGCAGCGCGGCAGTACCGTCACGCCCGAGCAGACAGCGGCGCGCGAGAACCCACCCTTATCAGCGGGTTGGCCAGCGATCCTTCGCCGCGAGCGAGCTATAAAAGAGCCGCTCGGGCCAGCGAGAGGCAGTTGGAAGCGAGCGCCTGCAAGTGATTAGAGAGTGACATTGTGAATAGTTGATACGTCGAAGTGCTTACGAACTCTGGACTGCCCCTACGGATATTTGGTGATTTAGCGACGTATTTGGACTCTCTCCTGGAATTCTGTTAAAACTTGGCTATTGTAAATTGACTTGCTCTTTTGGATTGTGGAATAAAACACGTCGTGAGAAATCGTGTTTATCTTTGTTGTTTTCTGGTCATAACAACTTGGCGACGAGGAAAACTAGAATGGAAGCCGGCGACCCGTTAGTGCAAATGCTAACACTACTGCAGCAGCAGATGCAGCTGCAACAGGAGGCGTTCGCGCAGCAGCTACGGCAGCAAGCTGAGGCGCAGCGGCAGCAAGCAGAGGCGCAGGCGCAGCAGCTGGCGATTCTGTTGGAAGCTATCAACAGACGCCCCCCGCCCCAATTTCACTGCTTCCAGCCCGACTCGGAGGAGTGGTCAGAGTACCTAGAGAGTTTTGAACAACACTTATTATGTCACCAGGTAGGTGACGCAAAAACAAAAAAAGCGTTCTTTCTAAGTTGTGTTGGGAACAAAGTGACGAGTTTGTTGGGAAAACTACTCCCAGAAAGAGACTCAACTGATTGGAGTTGGGAAGAAATTAAAAACAAATTAGACACTTATTTTAACAAAACGCCGCATGTACTGGCAGCCCGGTATAAATTTTTCCAGTGCCGGAAAAGCGAAGGTCAGTCGCACTGCGAGTGGATTACGGAATTAGCTGGCTTGGCGCGGCAGTGTCATTTCAAATGCCCGCCATCAGAAGGAGAAACATCATACGCTGAAACACTCATCAGAGATATGGTGGTCTTGCACACGCCGGAGGACAAAATTCGATTTTTAGCTTTGCAGAACGGAGATCCGTCATTGGAGGAAGTTAAAACCCTGTGCAAGACTTATGAGACCACGCGTGAGACAGCCCGCCAGATCACGGCCGGATCATGCGTGTGTGGCGTTACCGATAACAATTCAGTGAAAGACAGCAGCTCTGACAGTATTAACAGTTTAGGTAGTAGTGTCAGTACGAGAACGGCGCGAGAGAAAAGAAGTGAAGCGAGGAAAGGTAGACAAAATAATCAGATAGGGGCAAAGTCGGCAAAGTGGGGCGGCGACTCAAGGAAAACGAAAAGTACGAACATTTTCAAGGCAAAGAAATCTTGTAAAGGTTGCGGGAAGTATCACAGTAGAGCCGAGTGCAGGTTCAGGGAAGCGCAATGCTTTTACTGCAAGAGAATGGGCCACATCCAAGAAGTCTGTGAACAAAAACGACATGCGGCACGAAGCGCAAGACACGAAGAAGGCATGGAGGTAGCCATGGTTAGTGAGGTCATTAGTGGAGAGGGGCAGAGAAAATTAACGGTGCGAATTAAGTTAGGCAGTCAACCGGTAGATTTCCTGTTAGATACGGGAGCACCGGTTACGCTGATCAATCTAAACACGTACCGCCTTTTAGGGTCTCCCGGTTACGCTAAAGTACAAAAAAATTGACCAGCTTCGGGAAGACGCCTATTAAAGTGTTAGGGAGTGTGCGCGTGCAAGCTTCATACAAGAGCAGGCAGGCAGTCATAGAATTATTAGTGGTCGACCGGTATGACGTAACGAACATCCTGGGGTTAGACTCCTTTGATAAACTGGGATTTGGAGTCGTAGACGAGGTGAATCAGATATCAGACCAGGATGAGGTGCACGTCATCAAAGATTTAGTTTCAGAATTCGCGGAGGTGTTCTCACCCGGGTTGGGAGAATGCAAGGGATTTCAGGCTAAGATCCAGCTTAAAGAGGGACATAAGCCTCGCTTTTACAAAGCGAGACCGGTGCCATGGGCACTTAGAGACAAAGTCAAAGAAGAATTAACACGGCTGCAGAAAGAAGGGGTGATTACGCCAGTAACAGTGAGCCAGTGGGCTACGCCTTTGGTTCTAGTGAAAAAATCGAACGGGAAGATTAGGTTGTGTGGTGACTTCAAAAGCACGGTGAACCAACAAGTGGAAGTTGAGCAATATCCGATTCCCAAGCCGGAGGATCTTTTCTACAAACTATCAGGCGGACAACAGTTTTCTAAAATAGACCTTAGGGATGCTTACCTACAAATACCGTTGGATCCCGCAGCCAAGGAAGTACTGGTAATCAACACTCCGCTCGGTTTATTTAGCTATAACAGATTACCTTTTGGGGTAAACTCAGCGGCAGCAATCTTCCAGCGCTGTCTAGAGCAAATTACCTCAGGCTTGGATGGTTGCTGCAATTATCTAGATGATATCATCGTCACAGGACGCAGCCTAGAAGACCATACACAAAACTTGAGAAAATTGTTTACAGTGTTGCGAGACAGGGGTTTTAAGGTGAATCAGGAGAAATGCGAATTCTTCAAAGAGAAAGTAGTTTTTCTGGGACACGTGTTGGACAGCACGGGGATAGCCCCTACCCAGCAGCATGTACAAGCCATTATTCAGATGCCTCCGCCAACGGATCTAAAACAGCTGCAAGCATTTTTAGGCAAAGTTAACTACTACAATAAATTTATTAGAAACTTTTCGACAATAGCAGCTCCTTTAAACCACCTGAGAAAGAGAGGGGTCAAATTTGTATGGTCGGAAGATTGCAACAAAGCTTGGAACAGTTTAAAACAAGAGTTACTACGCACGGTAAGACTTAACCATTTTGTCCCGGGAAGGATCACAACTGTGGCGGCAGATGCCTCAGACTACGGTCTGGGAGCGGTGTTATCCCAAAAAGATGGAAAAGGGATCGAGAGGCCAATCGCTTTTATGTCGAAAACTCTAAACAAACATCAGAGAAATTACTCCCAGGTAGAGAAGGAAGCGTTGGCAATCATTTTTGCGGTGAGAAAATTCAACGAGTTCCTTTACGGGACCAAATTTCACATCATTACGGACCATAAACCTCTGGTGCAACTTTTTCACCCAGGGAAGAAGATCCCAGAAGCCACAGCCAAGAAGTTGCAGAGGTGGGCGTTGTTTCTTGCAGATTACGACTATCAGATCCACTATAGAAGCACGTCACAACACGCGAACGCGGACGCGTTATCTAGATTACCCGCCGGCCCAGACCCAGATTTCGACGCGTCTGAAGAGGAGTGCCTCCAGCTAGACCTGGAGGATCTAGGAAACCTAGCAGATTTCCCATTAGAGGCTAGGACTATAGCAAGAGAGACGGACAAGGACCCAGAGTTGAACCAGGTTCGGCGCTTCATCAGAGAAGGGTGGCCAACGCGAAGATTAAGAAGCAACGCCAGATGGTATAGCAAACAAGACAGATTGTCGTGCAAAGCTGGAGTTCTATTGTTGGAGGGCGAAGAGTTCACAAAAGTAATTATACCCAAGAGCCTCAGGCAGACAGTGCTTAGATTGTTACACCAGGGACATTGGGGGATAGTTCGTACGAAGCAGCTGGCGAGGCGGCACTGTATGTGGCCGGGTATGAATAACGACATTGAACAAATGCTAAAGAGTTGTGAGGCTTGCCAGCTCAACCAAAGTGCCCCCCCCCAAAGACCTGACACCTTGGCCGGAGCCGACAGAACCGTGGGAAAGGGTCCACGTGGATTTCGCCGGCCCCTTTTGGGGGTCTATGTGGTTGGTAGTAGTGGACGCGAAATCAAACTACCCGTATGTAGTTGAAATGGGGAGCACCACATCTACACAGACCGTAGAGATGCTGGAGAGGATTTTTGTCACAGAGGGTCTACCTGTGGTATTGATTTCAGACAATGGTCCGCAGTTTTCGTCCCAAGAATTCGCAAAATTCTGCGCGAGCAACGGCATACATCACATCTGTGCACCGCCTTTCCACCCACAGTCTAATGGAGAGGCGGAGAGGTTCGTACGAACCTTCAAAACTGCCATGGGGAAAGCGCGGGCAGCGGGGACGCCAAAGTCCCGAGCTCTATTAAGGGTCCTGGCAACATACCGGGTCCTGCCAGGCTCAACAGGCAAGAGCCCAGCTGAAGTGCTCCACGGCAGGCAGCCCCGGACCCTGCTGTCACTGCTCAGCCCTAGCGACCCGCATACAGCTGGAGGTATTAGACCAAAATACAAGGTAGGTGACAAGGTATATATTCAGTCACTTAAGAAAGAACCAGCATGGGTGCCCGGGATAATACAAGAAATTCGAGGCAGCAGAGTTTATGCGGTACGAACCTTAGAAAGGCTGGTCACACGCCACCAGGGGCAGATCAGACCTCGTACTAACGAAAGTCAAGTAGACAACAGGCCTTGGATATCACCCGAGGAATTCCGCAGAAAAGTGATGAGGGAAATAATTTATGTCCCACAGGAGCGCACGGCCGTTGGGACACCAACAGTTGCAGCTGACACACGGGAGGAAGCAGCCTCCAGCAGCAGCAGAGAACCCGCCTGTTCGACCAGGACGGAACTCCGGCCCAGGAGGGTTGCTCGTTCAGTGCGTTTTGCGCCATACGCAACGCATTTGGGCGCGGAGGGTGCCGTGGCCGAACAGGCTCCCTTAAAGTTGCCGCCGGTCGACGGTACCGATACTGCTCAAGAGAGTGCGCTGTCCGGCAGCGCGGCAGTACCGTCACGCCCGAGCAGACAGCGGCGCGCGAGAACCCACCCTTATCAGCGGGTTGGCCAGCGATCCTTCGCCGCGAGCGAGCTATAAAAGAGCCGCTCGGGCCAGCGAGAGGCAGTTGGAAGCGAGCGCCTGCAAGTGATTAGAGAGTGACATTGTGAATAGTTGATACGTCGAAGTGCTTACGAACTCTGGACTGCCCCTACGGATATTTGGTGATTTAGCGACGTATTTGGACTCTCTCCTGGAATTCTGTTAAAACTTGGCTATTGTAAATTGACTTGCTCTTTTGGATTGTGGAATAAAACACGTCGTGAGAAATCGTGTTTATCTTTGTTGTTTTCTGGTCATAACACCTGCACTCTCGTCACTTCTACTAAAATTAGCACAAAGTACACCCACAACTCTACTCACCCTCCTCACGCCTCTACCAGCACCCCCGCGTCCGGACCCCACCCCTCTCCCCGCCCCCACCCGCTGCCGACCGACGCTCTGTTCTTAATCAAGACACAGGATACGGAAGGGGAACTAACTTTTATTAGTGGGAATGGAGGTAGTGTAATAGATTACGCTCTGTTGTCGCAGGAAAGAATAGACAATTTATTAGATTTTGGGATCGAATTACGGGCAGAATCTGATCATTTGCCTGTGTGCGTGCATTTAGCAGTAAATGCTTCTGCACTGCCATCGGCAGGGGAGCGGACAGGAGCAACGAACTTGACGATAGGAAGACAACGGTTTGTATGGAAAGAGGAAAAGCGACAGGAATTTGTACAGGTTATTCTTAACTCGGCAGGCTGTGCGCGAGAGGATTGCTCGCCGGAAACGCAAACAATGAATTTAGAAAGTCGGCTCTACCGCGCAGGGAAGGGTATGCGAAGGTGGGGGAAAGGAGGAAGGGAACTGACCCAAGGGTGGTTTAGCGAGGAGTGTCGGGAGACCAGGCGCGAAACTATAATAGCCTTAAGGAATTTCAGAAACAGGGGAACGGAAGAAGCTAGAAACAATTATTTGTTATTACGTAGGCAGTACGAGGCCACAATTAAGAAATCGAAGAAATCTTGGCAGGATAGTGAGGTAGCAAGAATACAGGATATTCTGAGAAACGATTATAGTAAATCAATTTGGGACGTTATCAGATCTTTGCGTAATAAAATAAATTCAAGTAATGAAATTTCAGCAGACGCGTGGGTGCAATATTTTTCACGGACGTTCACAGTAGAGACCATTGAAACAGGGCAAGGTATTTTTACTGACCGGAGTGTGCCTGAATTAGACGAACCTCTAACCTGGACTGAAGTAAATAGGGCTATTCTAACAATGAATAATAAGAAGGCAGGCGGCGCGGACGGCATTCCGACAAAATTTATTTCGGAATTGTGGCACATAGACCCAGAAAGTATTATGAAGTTATTTAATGCAATTGCTGATTCCGGCTCGTATCCAGAAACGTGGAGTACAGCTATCCTCCAACCGATTTTTAAAAATAAAGGGGATGCGAATTGCCCACAAAATTATCGCGGAATTAGTCTTTTGCCAGCGCTGAGCAAACTGTTCTGTAAAATACTCAACGGGCGACTGAGTGAATGGGCGGAAAAGTACGGTAAAATATCAGAATTGCAAGCAGGCTTTAGGAGAGGCTTCGCGACAACCGACAATATATTTGTGTTAGATACCCTAGTAAAACAGGCGCTGGCGCGTAAACGGGGCCACTTATATTGCAGTTTTGTGGATTTCGAAAAGGCTTTTGACTCTATTAATAGGGATGCTTTATGGCGAAAACTAAATGAGCTAGGCGTCTCACGTAAAGTTTTAAACGTGTTGCAGAGCATGTATAAGGAAGTACATTTCTGCGTCAGGTGAGGTGACGGAAATATAACGCAAAAAATAAAATCGACATTAGGAGTAAGACAGGGGTGTCCTCTTTCACCGCTGCTGTTTATTTTGTTTATAAATGATTTATTGACGTGGGTACAGGATGCGGATACAGCGGCTCCTGTAATTGATGGCTTGAAAATTCCCGGACTACTATATGCTGATGATTTAGTCTTATGTTCGGAGACGATTGAGGGCTTACAGAAGAGTTTAAATATTCTAGAACAGTATAGTGAGACATGGGGACTAAAAGTAAATATTCAAAAAACGAAAGTAGTAGTCTTCAAGAATGGGTTTATCTGGGGTAACAAAGAGAAATGGTACTACGCTAGGGAAGAAATTGACCGCGTCAAGACATTTACATATCTTGGTACAAAATTTTCCGTGAATGGGGGGTGGAATAATCACATATTGACCGCTCACAGCAAAGGAAGAATTGCACTCAAAGAAATCGTTTGCGCAGTGCGCAGGGTTCCGGAATTGTCGGTAAAAGTATGCGATACAATGTTCAAATCGTTAGTTCTCCCAGCTATGAACTATGGAGCAGAAATCTGGGGAGTCGATAGGATAGATCGATTAGAAAGCATCGAAACAGATTATTGCAAATTAATTCTACGAGTTTCTAGGTGCGCAGCAAATGCCGGAGTCTTAAGAGAGGTCGGTAGTATAGGAATTTGGAGAGATTTTAAAATGAAATCTATTAAACTCTGGATTAAATTAGCAGATGCACAGGGTGACACACTATTACATAGGTGCTTTAGAGTGCAATGGCAGGGAAGCGACCATCGCTACTGGGCGTACAAAATTAAACGGCTACTTGACCGCGCAGGGTTGGGAGACGTCTCTCCGGAAATGGTGGGAGATAGGGGAACCCGTGAGATAGAACGGCTGATTTACAATAGACTTGCTGATATTAAAAGGCAAGAGATCTGGGCAGCAACGGCTGTAAAACGTTCGCTAGTAGCTCAAATCCATGCGAGTCCGTTATGGAGTTGCGAAAGTTACGTTCATACTCTCGGAAAGGACGCAAGAGGGGGATACGCTTAGTTCAGGGTTGGGGGATGGATGCAGCGTAGACTAAAGGACGCGAGTGGTAATGGCATCTGTGTGCTTTGCGGTGATAGGGAAGACTGGATCCACATCCTCTTAATTTGCTGTGCAACCGAATCATGGAGAAAAAAATGGATGGGAATGGGAAATTACTACTTCCTAAACAGGAACGTAACGCTCGCCCAAAACATTTTAAGAGATAAAAGGTCTAAATTCATGAAAGAATTAGGAACATTTTTAGGAAAGGTTCGGACCATTAGGGAAACTGAAATTAGGGAGTGGGAAAACAGCACCGGTTAGCATGAGCGGAGCCTAGACTGGAGAGAAATAAATAAGTCAATAAGCTAACAATATGTAAGTTAATCAGTAATTTTATGTTAAGTTAGTAAACAGTTAAGAAATAAGTCATAAATCGTAGTCAATTGGTAAGTAACAGGTCAATATAATAAATAAAATAAAACTTGCATAGTAATAAGCACATTAGGGGGGGAAGGTAAGGGGGGATCGAAAATATAAGGGCAGAGGCGCTGGTGCGGACGATCTTCTGTGGCGCTGTTTGATTTCAGGAACTGAGGAGGCCAAGCACTGGAAGAAGACGGCGGGACGCCCACGCCAGAAAATAAATAGTTAAAATAAACGTCGGATAGATTAGTATGTATTAGGCTTCTGACGGCAGGTTTCTCCCCCTTCAGGGTTTTTTTCCTGAGCCGTACCGTATGGTCTCTTTTCCGCCGCTTTGATGCGATGGAGAGACCATTTGGGGTGAATACCGGAATTCGAAAGGTTAGAACGCGAAAGGATGTAGGTATTGTAATGGCTTAAAGGCCTTCGGCCTAGCCACATAGGATCAAGTAAGCTAATTTGTTTGTAATAATTATCTATTAAATAAAAAATAAATAATCAAGACACGCTCTCTAAAAACCGCAGAACTTCGTTTTCGGGCCGGAAGCTGCATGGTATGTATGTACGACCCTGTTTACTGACGCATCTGGCAAACAATATCAACATTTTGTATAGAACATTTTTTAATAACTTATACTTCATTTTTAGAATTCATGAATCAATGTAATTTTATTTCTGTAATTTTAATTTTAGCACTGAGGATGATCGCTAAGCGATCGAAACGATCTTTAGCAAAGCTTATTTTCTATTTTAGACATCTTTAATTTACCGAGTATAATAAAAAACCTACATAAGGGAGCGGCGAAATGTTTCTCCGGCCCTGGCGACTAACCCCCGAGCTACTCCTCTGACTTAATATCATTCTTCTCTCTGCCAAAAAAATTCCCTAATCTTGCTAACAAACACTTCATTTCTCGTTTACCTCTGGTCTTAACCAGTACATCGCCTGATTATATTATTGACCATGACGTATCCTTTCCAAAAACCACTCCTTCTTCTAGTCCTCTTTCCCAGTAGTTCACCATTTCCGCTAAATAAAATGTTTTAAACGAAGTCGGTCTCAGATTGCAATTTAACTCTCACCCTTTTACGTCCCAAAAACCCTACGGTCATTGTTTCCTTCCTTAAGCCTACATCTTTTTTCTAAGCATGTTTCTTCCGCAGATTCTTGCAGAAATTTACTAATTCCCTTCTTGCTCATTATCTCCCTTAATTTACCTCTATCTACCTCTTCAAAGCAGAATTAAAATATACAAATCCCAGTAAAACATCCCCTTCATTCTTTTTAATCACTCTATCGTGATTAAGTTTTAAGGCACATGCATGTTTTCTATCATTCGTTATTTCTTACTCCCCTTCCATTCCTAGAATTTGTTTGATTTTCTTTAAACAATCCCAATCTTCTTATTTCCGTTTCCAAACTCTATTTGAAAAACTCAGCATAAACATTATTTCCCGCCACCCCCTTCCTAACACATTAGGGCTCTACTACATGACAGTCTGGGCAGTCTTCTTTGCCGTTCTTCTATATTGGGATTGTTGCCTTTCTTCCAGGAATCCCTCCCTTCTTCATAACTTATTCATTATTTTCTTCAGAATATCAATTCCCACTCCACCCCCATACATCCACATTTAATTTCGTAATTCCTCTATTCCTCATGCTTTGATTTTTCTTAACAGTCTTCCCTCCATGTTCTCCTCTCTGCCTCATTCTCCATTCTCCTTTCATCATCTCGTCCTCCCCTTCAATTATTCCTCCGCCCATCCACTTCTATCCCTATCTCTTTTTCCTCAACCCTTCACAATTTAGCACCTTCCAAACCTGCTCTTTCATTTTACACCGTCAACCTCCCTCTTCGATATCATATCATGTATTACCATTATAATTTCATTATAACTGTAGCAATTTTAATAATTTACTAGTTAATATGTCATATGTAACTAAAACTTTCAGTGGCAAAGAGGTCTAAAAATGTAGTTGGCCCCCTCTTGTTTTAGACTGAGAGCACGCCTGTGGATACAATAGCTCTTCCGTTTCGGATATCAGTTTCCCGAACATATGTCTGATCTCGCTCGCCACCGTCGATGGCGCAAACAGGATCTTGTGGTCGCGGGCGGAACTAGTGACTCGGGCTGACGCGTCTACTTAAATCCAGAAATAAAATTTCATAGAAACAATAAGAATAAAAATGAAGCTCAGCTACAGTGTAACTGGAACATAAATTAAAACATTTGTTCAAATCCTTTCCTAATGTTCATACAATTCCCCTCCCTCATATGAACTTCCTAATAATTTACAATTGCCAATGATATTGATATACGAGTACAACTTTCCCCCAAATCCTACTATCCAATTAGGAGACAAGTAATTAATGTTACATACATTTATTGTTCCGATAGTTTTATCGAAAAATAGTTTTTATTAACAACTATTTCTCAATGAAACTTTCAATGTTACTTTCTCGCATTCGTAGTAGTATGGTAGACGATTGTGCAATGTTTCTTCTGTTTCGGAACATGGTAAGATAAAATTATCTGATGGAAAGTCACAATGCATATTTGTAATTTGGCATAAAAAGTTATATAAATTCTGCTCTGTGGTCTGTTAGTAGCATGACGTGTCATGGAAATTTTAAGAGAAAGCGGAAACTCGCTGCCAAGAACAAAGAGATTGCAATAGTAAACAAGTAATAGTAGTATGCGTAATACTGGGCCAGACGTGCCTTGCTTGCAACCGTTTCGAACTATCTCAGCGCTGCGGAAGCACATGCGAGAGTCTGTGAACTAAAATATATTGGGTTTTATCGTTTAAGAATACGTTTTCTGTTCGTCATGGGTCTACCATATGAGAATTATATTTTCCCTAAGATAACGTTAAAAAAAGGAGAACAGTTAGTACTTATTAATGAAATTAAAATATTATATATTAATACATGAAAACTTTTTAGTCCTTTTTAAGTACATTGCACGCATGGGCAATGTAACATTTCACAGAGATAAAGGTTATTCGAAGAAATACTGCACAAAGCAAAAATTTATATAGTACACAATATGTGTTTATTTGTATAATGCTCGCTCTTAACCCACTCACTCTCAAAACACCACGCTCTCTAAATGGCTCCCTATCAAATCGGCTTCCTGTCAAAACGGTTCCCTGTCAAAACGGCTCCCTGTCAAAACGGCTCCCTGTCAAAACGGCTCCCTGTCAAAACGGCTCCCTGTCAAAACGGCTCCCTGTCAAAACGGCTCCCTGTCAAAACGGCTTGCTGTCAAAACGGCTCCCCCTCAAAACGGTTCCCTCTCAAAATATCTCCCTCTCAAAACAGCTCGATCCTTTTGCACGCTTTTAAAACAGCTCGCGTTCTATCCTCATGAGTATGAAATTCACAGTTTGCACAGTGTCCTTTTTTGCATCGATGAAATTTCGTGGCCATACAGATGTGAAACAATCATTCATTACATCCAACCCATAAACTTCTTTTTTTCTACACAACCAGAGGGTTTTCAAGAACATTTCTTTCTGAGATTCTTACCTTCAGAGAGACTGATGTTCGGATTTTGTTCTTGCATTACATTAGTCACATTGACAAGCAATATACTCCCTCCAATCTTTTCTGAATTTGCTCTCTTGGACTTTTACTAGCTGTTCATTAATGTTGTCTCTTGCAAACTGTGTACCGATACTGATGCATGAAAATTGCAATTTTTCGGCGGAAAAACTCTTATTTCCGGGCACTTGGAACAAAAAGGGGATGAATCTTCCAACGAGAAGTAAGTTGCTACATCTAATACGTTGAAATGTCATTCATAATCCATATTTTGTGGGTGCTTGATATCCAAAATTTGATTACGCCAATGTCCGTCCGTCCGTCTGTTATTTTGTGAGCAAAGTTGTCCGCTCTGTCGTAGCCAGAATTTTCGTAAAAATAGATATTCCTTGATCGCCCTAACTTATGTTACGGCCGCTTGAATTTGAAACAAATGTTTTGATTTTTGGGAGTATTTACGTTAGGCCTCAACATTTTAAAGATTTTCCCCAAAACTGTCCTAATTTTTTTAAATGTTATCTCTGATATAGTAAGCGATGATTAATGAAAAGGCTTATGTTGCATATTTACTGAACACTCTGAATTTTCGAAAATTGGACAAACATCACAATGGTTTTGCATCTTCTCTATACTACAATAATAAAGATGGAATTTTTTCCTAAATGTTTTAAAAATTCATTTAGAGGAGTCATTAGATTTGCGATTTTGTGATTCATGTCGGAAAAAGTGAGTCGTTTTGCAAAAAGGTTTTATGTCAGTGAAGAGTCCGTCGAGATCAGTAGCTCCCGTTGTACGGAAGTAGCAGAACGACCAGTGAACAAAGTGAAAACAGTTGAAATCAAGGAAATGACAATTTAAGCTCTTGAGAAAGTTCGTCGTGTCAGCGAAATAAATGTAGAGAATATAAAATGAGTCTAGTTACAATAGACGAAACTCACATCAAGAAAAGAAAATTGCAATAAAAAACCGTATCCCCAAGAGAAATTTTAGAAAGTTGAAAGTGCTATCGAATATATCTTTTTTGCATTAAAGATCCTTTGATGTGCATTAAAAATCAAAGATATTATCTATTTCTATCACTCAACATATGACATGAGGTTCGAAATCAAGTTTTTACAATTTTTGAAAATTGGGCATACCTTTTTGAAAGTTGGGTGAAGAAAATGGAATTTTGTCTAGACCTAAAAGTAAATTCGGTAAGGGATTATTGTGCATTGTGACGAACGTTCAGGGATTCTAAGGTAAGCGAGTGCATATATTTGAAGTGAGTTGCGAGGGACCAGAAAATTTCAAACTGGCAGTCAACAAGTGAGTCAAGAATCCGTCATTAAATAAACAAATATAATCGTGAAGTTGAACCACCAGAGGATATATACCTCCTCACCACCTCAAGAAGTACTTAAACTATTGCTTCTTACAAAGAAACCGCCGGTCAGAAGAACGTCTATTGGAGCAATCTACTACACACTGCATCGTAAAAAATTAATATTTTTTAAAGTTACGGAGATCTCATTTCATTTTTTCTGGCAATATCAGCCCTATACGTATTGCATTTGTAAATATATTTTAAATATTTTTAAATCAACGAGTTAATACAAATTTTCCATTTTCAATATTTAACTTAAAAAACGAAAATTTAGAAAATGAAATATTTTGCAAAATCTAAAAAATACAACATGTTTTTAAATTTTGAATGGAATTGGAAAGAAGTTCAAATAATTAGCATATTCGAATATGTGATACTTTTAACTTACTCGTGCGAGTCAAAAATGCACGTCAGTTAGCAAATTTCATTAGGCAATATCACCCAAAATAATATAGTTGGAAAAAAATAAAAATAAAAATGTTAACTTATTTGAACCATATAATAAATAGAAAAAATAGAAATAATTTAAAAGTATGACGGACAATTGAAGCTTTTTTGTGCCGTTTGTCGTGGAATGCCTCCTAAGCGGCACTATCATGACATCAGCCGTGTCTATGACAAGTGCCTTTTCAGAAAATTTAATCATTTGTCTTGTCTAGGATCGACTGTCACAATTTCTTCCTAGTGAGAAAGATGTGCACGAGACGTCTGTAGGTAAAGGAAAAAATGCAAACCCTGCAAAATGGAAAAACAACGGAGACTTTCTGAACATTTTTTTGTGAAAAATATAAAATATATGTTTGTTTACGTGCCAAAATAATTTGTGCAGTGTAGGATACATCAACAATTGCAATGGGGGACGCGTACAAACTAAACAAAATACGTATTTGAGTAAATAGAGATTCGGATCATTCGCATTCACAAAAAGGTTGCAGCTATATCTGAGAGATACGTTGCAGTCACTGGCGGAGTCTGTCTATTGCGGGCACACCCGGGTTAACTGACTATTGCACTACTACGCCCACGCGTCCAATCTAATGAAAACCGCAACGTACCAAAGGCTGGTAGTCGGCTGGTTGGTCAGCAGTAAACAGAGACCAAACTCACGATTTATACCTTACTATGCCTGCCACACACACCGTCTTTATATTGCAAGGGGGTTTGCTTCCCCGTTCTGGTATGTTCGTTTTTCCCGCTCTAGTTTGTCACCCTGCAACCTGTAAGCATTGACTTCACCCCCTCCGAACTTAATTACGTCGTAGACATAGTTACTCACATTGAATAATATTAAAGATATTTGTAATATAAACATGAACATTCAGGAAACTGAATTCTTTTTAAATTTGCTCATTCTTTGAGGAAAGGGATCAAAAATCGTCACAGTGAAACTGTTCCAGTCTCTAACAGTTCGATTCGCGAATGAATATTTGCCAACGTCCGTTTTCTGAATTCTTCTCTGAATATTGTGCACGTGATCCCTCTGCCAAAATATTTCGGTTTCGCTAATCGTCTTTGAATTTCTTTCCACGCTCGAAGGTCTGTGTACGCTTTATGCATAGCATTAAGACGTGACTTTAATCTCCTCCTTTCGAGTGATTCTCAAACCCCTTTATTCTTGATACCCCTGAAAGTAAATTTTGATGCTCTACGCTAGAGTTTTTCTAGATTCCTTTCCTGCAAAATTCTGTATGGGTCCCAACATACCGCGCCATGTTCTAATATGGGTTGCACTAATGACATATATATATGATAGTTCTTTGCCTCTCTCTGTATTCTTTTTTCAGATCCGAATAACAAAATGTAAAGATTTCCAGGCTTATCCTGCGACGAAACTGACTTGAATTTCTCAGCTCCATTTACTACCCCGCTCTATTCCTAAACATTTGCAACACGGGCTGGAGGTAAAACATTATTGTTCAATTTGTACGCGATGGTATCGCGTTGGACCTGCTCTTTGAACTGTTTATTTCCATGCCGTTTGTTTTGGCCCAGATGTGTAATTTGTCTAAGTCTTGCTGCAAAATATCTTCGTCCTTCTCACAGATGATAACCCTATAAATTACGCCGTAATCTCCAAAGAGTCGTAGATTTGAAGCTAAATTGGTCGGTAATTCATTCACGAAGGCCAGAAACACGAGTAGTTCGATGACACTTCCTTGTGGAATTCCTGATGTGACGTTTCTTAAGGTTGAAAGCAACTTCCTAATCGGACCTTCTGTATCCTGCTCCAAAATACTTCGTTTATCCACGCTCCCACTCTAGTGTCTATACCCGAATCTATGAATTCCTTCATAAGACGATCGTGTGGAACAACATCAAAAGCTTTGGAAAAATCTATACTACCTAGTCGACCCTTTTCCCTTCATCAACTACGTCTGCTAGGTCCTACAGAAGTGAGACTAGCTGACTTTTGCATGACAAACCATTCCTGAAACCATGAAATTTATGGATCTTATGAAAAATGTAGACCTTATATAATGACACCGTACTTACACCAAACTTCAGAGTTGAAATATATTTCACACACCACCGTCAGTGAAACGATGCTGAAATGAGTTAGTGATGATTTATTTGCTTTAAAATAATGAATTTCGTACAGAAATTTCGATTTTGTTCCAGATATAATTTTAAATGATTATAGGCAATGGATTTTTAACTTTATATTTTTGCATTCAGAAGACGATATATGGGATTGCCTTCAGTTCCAGATGTTTAACTTATATGTAAATTATCCTTGTATGACTCTGTAATGAGTTACAAAAATTGAAATAGTTGAGATATAATCATGCTTGTTGCGTTTCTAAAGTAAGGAATTTCTAATGCTGATTAGTGAAATAATTGAAAATATGATCGAGGTGGTTTGTTTGGACTTTTTCAAGTGATGGTTGATGTGTTTACAGTGCAAAATTTGCCATATTAAAATATTCTGTAAATGTTTCCAGTATTTCCTGACGGTATGTGATGTTCCAACACCTCTATATTTAATTTTATATCGCTTTTTCAAAACATATTGAATACAAGACATAGGGGTGGCGAGATATCTATTGTCTTCCTTCTTTTTTACTTATGTTTGACTCCTTTTCTTCTCCTTCCAGTTGTTTATTTTGGACTGCATGTTTGCCTTGTTTTTGTTGGTGCCAATATTTTTTTTTGGATTCATCACTTCGCCACATCCTGGTATTTGGCACCCGGGCAGGAAGGTGTGGGTTTCCTTCTTCATCTCTTTTGGCGAAGGACTCTCAATTTAGGACGCGAATCCTCTCTCCCAGTGTCTGTGTCTGTTGTTTTCTGCAGCAACAAGTGGCGATTTGTTTGAAAGTACTCGTGTTGCGGGTCGTCGGCACTGGAAAGAGGATAATTCTTGCTTCTATATTAGGTTAATTACTTCCTCTAAAACATTGTGTAGTCATAATCCCCACTTTGGGGGTTCTTGATACCGAATCAGTGGTTTACGGCAAATCGACTTATTGCCTGTCCATCCTTCCTTTGAAAATAAATATATACATAAATTGTTCAATGGGTTTTCTTCACAATTGATATCCAATCTATCTGGTCAAATCGAGGCCCTACAAAAGCAGAATAGATGTTTTGACTTTGGGGGATGTTGATAATTGAGGCATAAAATTGAGGCTTCACCATTCTCAATTCTTCAAAAATGGCCTTAATTTTATTTCCGGATAAAGCAAAGTAATTTTATAAAAACCGTTATATACGTTCAATGAAATTGACACTTGATATAATATCAAATAAAGTCTCTGCATTTCCCAAAGTTGCAAATGCGAGTATTCAACTTCGTTTCTTAAGAGTCTAAAAGGTTATTTTACTTCTGAGGATGAAGTAACGTGTGGAGATAGCATATTAATTATAAGCACTCGAATTTGAATTCTAATGTGAGAAAAAATTGCTATTTTGAAAAACTTTTGGAATTTCTTCAAGTTTTGCTATAATATTGCGTAATCATTACGATTCGAATAAGCACGTGATGATGCAGAACCACTATTTCTGCACTTCAAGCCTCTTACATCCTTTACTTAGCTTCCTTAATCCGCAACAGAAATTTTCTGTTGATGTTTCTAAGTCACCCCTTATAATAATTTCAGTATGTAATGACGAATTCATTTCAATTTATGAAATTAATAAAATAAATTATTGCAATATATGGCTTCTAAAAATTGTAAGTTTAACAATAGCTTATATTATTACTCATTTTTTGCCGAAATATTGAATTGAATTCCCTTGTAAAATTGGCGTTGTTTACGTACACGCCTATAAAAGTAGAGAAACTGGTTTTGAAAAGATTTGGTCATGTTTTTTTATATGAGAATTTTCATTGGAAAGTTTTGAGTCGTTTTCTAACTGATGCTTGCACAAAACAAACTTTCTCGCATTATTTCTAAATTTGCAATTTTCGGAAATCCAAACTTCAAAGAAAACGAAACTCGTGCCATTCATTGCGCTTTTAAGCTTTCCTCTTGTTCTGCCCGTCAAAGTTGACGAAGTTTTTGAGAAAATGTTACTTTTTATAAATTGTATAAATTTCAAGCACAAATCGCGCCTAAACTACCCGTTTCTATAACAAAAATGCACATAACTTTTTTTTAAGAGCTGATTATTTTAGAACAGGTTTTGCCTAAAGCAAAATTTCTATGTTTAATTTTTAAATCTTTAAATTTGGCAAATTTCGAAAATATAGAGTTCACCGGAAATGAGACTAGTGCCACTGCTTTTACCGTCTTTTACTGTCGTTTATACGAGGGGAAGTGTTCAAGAAACAATGCTGAGCCTTGTTTTGAGAATATTTAAAAAAAATTAAAATTGCCTACATTTTTACAAAATTACAGAATAACTACTCATATTTACGAAAAATTTTACATGTTCTTATTTTATAATCGATCTTTAAAGAACAGATTTCATTAAAGAAAAAATCTCTATTTTCCTTATTGTAGTTGTGAGAAAAAATATGGAGGTATTTTTGGGGAAACTTTGAAAATACTGAGGCTTCATATAAAAGAACCCGAAAATTTAAAATATTTATTTCAAACTCAGAGAATCTCGAGTTCATTAAAATCGATTGGGGAATATCAATTTTAGATAAAATCGGGTGGACGGTTTACGCGCTAGCGTTGAAAATACCCAGCCTGATGAACGAACGGTCAGACAGACCATTTTTCGGAATCAGGGTCTCGCAGAACATGCGAGTAACATAACTTCACGTGTTAGAGGAATTTACTATACGGGAACTAGGGGCGGTTCGTGAACAAATGCTCAGGGTAAACACACAGATCACTAAATAGCCCGGGAAGAGAGCACGGGGGCCATACCCCGCCTCAACCCACTATTTTGTAATTTTATTCAATTTAATCAATGCAATTATCTCACTGATATCATTACATCACAAACAAGTTTTCCATGAAGAAAGCGCAGACGTTATTTCAAGTCGTATTCGGATTCTAAAAATGCTTTTCGAGACGTTTACTGACTTACATATGTAATCTTTTGTTCATAGTTATGGTACATTTTACATAACAAAATATCCATCTCTATTACAAGTACTCTCCCTAATTGCCAATAAAAGACATGCTCAACAACAGACCTAAGCTTTAACTTCACCATGTGTCATTTGCGTAAAACATTCCACGAAGGATTGGATTTTGTGGCACTGCCAGCACGATATACAACCGTACTCAACACAGGAGTAGGTCGCCCATTGTGCAAAATTTGTTTTCTACACCGTGAAGACGAAAAATGGTGTACATACTAGTTAATTCACTGTATATAACAAATTTAACTTAAAATTAATTTTAAATATAAACTAGTGACGCTCGAACAGCACATACTTTCTCGCAGTATTTCTAAATTTGCAAATTTTGATCATTTATCGAATTCAACGAAAACTAGACCAACGCCACTGTTTTAATCATCCCTTCTTCTATCTGTAGAAAGATTTAAAGTCAAAACTTACTGCAGTTTTTGAGAAAACATGTTAACTGTTTTTAAAAATTGCCTGTACTTAGCACCACACTACACAAAAACTATTCTTATTTTCGACAAGTTGAACGTGGAAGATCCACTTTCATAAAACAGGTTTTATTTAGAAAAAATCTCTTTCTTCAATTTTATAGTACGAAGACGCCATAAACAATGCATTTTTTGCAATTTTCATAAAATCTAGGATTTAAACAAACATGAAACCTGCACCATGCTCTTAAGCATCCTTTACGTCATCCGAGGCCAAAGTTTGATCAAAACATTTGGTGCCACTTTTGAGAAAAGTTTGAAAAATGTCCAAGGGGTTTCTTCTAAAGTACTCCCAAATTTTAAAGAAGGTTTTTCAAAACCCCTGCGCTTCGAGTCGAGCCAGATCGAACTCGAAATATTTATTTTAGAAAAAATCCTACATATGGCATGGGCATTGGTCGTGTTCATGGAGGACCAGTCAGCCGGGCGGAAGGACAAACAGACAGACGGATGGACAAGCAGACGGAAGCATGCGGTTGAAAAATGATTCCCCAATCAGGGGACCTCAAAACGTGTGCTTCCGTTGCAATATCGAAATCCATTTTACGAAACTTTACTTCACTTTCTCTATACTACGTTCTAAATGCTACTACGTATATACGTATGTATACGAGAAAGTAAAAACGAATAGATTACACGAATTTTGTGCTAGATATTAATGCTAGGCGTATATATAAAAAGAACATTTTCTGAAAAACCGGTCTAAATTTTTTCTTCAGATTTTTTCACCAATAGAAGAAGAACGTTTAAACAAATGGAACGCTTCTCATATCCTTTCAACACCCAACATTTTCGAAAATGACAAATTTTGAAAAAATGAGAAACCTTATGTGCTGTTCTAGCTCCACTAGTTTCATTTCCCTTTCTCGCAAAGATTAAGGTGACAAGCCTAAATAATGCGAGTTAAACGACATTCCTTGTGCTTCCAACCTTGGCTTGGGAGTTGCCTGAAGATTCACGCAGCCCGTTAATGTTTTTCTTTATTTTATATCTACTTTAGATTGCAGGTGACACGCCCGAAGAAAGAGAGCAGAGCGAGATACCTCACTCTTTCAGGCTTCGCTTGGGGGTTGCCTGCAGTGCTTACGATATCGTGCTCCTATTTAAACGCTCATGATGTAGAGAGAATGGCAGATATTCGCTGGTACAATCCATCGTTGGCGGAATCGAGAGTGTGCTATTTCGAATATGCTTACGAGACTTTAGTCGAAGGTAAATATAAACAGGGGTACACAAGATACAAAAGAAAATATATCTTCGAATCCAGAGATCTCGAGTTGTGTGCTACTCAATGTTTAAATGTTTGGTTAGTTTTCAATTTTTAATCCCTTTAAATTTATTGAATTTCATTTTATATTTTTACATTTCTTAGAAATTTATTATATAAAATTAATTCTTTTAATGTCCATTTTCTTGTTGTTACTTTCAGTGTCTCGTTTAACATTCATATTTTGATTACTCTTTAACTATTAACTAACTTAACTAACTGATTAACTATTCTTAGATAATGCAACAGATTTTGGAATACTAGATCTTTATTCATTTCGTACACTCTATTTTAAAAATAGTTTGGGAGTAGTTAATTTTACGGTACATTTATGTTTTAATAGTTTAATATTTTAATTTATTTTAATTTTATTTATTTAATTAATTATTTATATTTTAGTTTTATATCTTATAATTATTAGTTTAAAGAGTTTTAACATTTAACCCAAAATGTCCGGCATATACTCCGGCGTTTTCGAACTCATAGTGCCAACCATGGTATGTGAAGTCTAAAACTTGCCATTTTCGTTGATTCCTCGGTAGAAAAAGACTTAAGAAAACAAGTTTTATGTCCTTGGCACAACTCTTTTTTCTGTATTTTTCGAATAAATATTTATGTATGTTTGTTAGCAACCTATTATTGTTATTCAATGAGAAAAGTATTTTTTGTTGAATTGATATTGTCTTATTGTAAACAATGTGCAAGTTCTGGATCACAATAAGTCAAATTAAATTGGTCATAAACGTTCTCTAATCTTTCACCTCACAATCGCGAGCCTTGTTTGCTCTATTTCGGCTTAATTGCTTTCGTATATGCAATGAATATTCGACAACAGAAAATATATATTTTTGTAGCACAAGCAAAACCATGTGCAATTGATTCCGAAATTAGTAAAGAGCGTCTTTAAACATTTTAATGTTATCAATTTTAATTATTTGATGTTTTAGATGACGAATTACTATCTACAACATATTTTTTAAAATCTGGAACTGCACTGTTCTATTTCGGCCCCGTATGTTTCCTCGTGGTATGTAACTTGATATGCCTAGTGCTGATCTTTAGGAACGTTCTGTATCTCAAGCGAGGCAACTCCGTACTTCGCCGAGAGGAGGACCAGATCACACTGGGTCAAAAACACACAGAGGGAAACAAACCTCGCACGACATACACTGCGACAGGCAATGGACAGACACGAAAGGGCAGAAACAGAGGTGGCCCTTCCATCGACTTGAAAACGTAAGTCGTGACAAGATAAATCTTTTACTCTGTAAGAGTATTTTAGAAATTTAATATCGTTTGTTTTGTTGCAGAATTAAAATTACGTAAAAATGATTCTTTCGACCGGAAGTATTGAACTGCTTACTCAGGTCATAACGTGGTCCCAATAGTTTACGATGACAGTAGCAATGAGTTTTTTGCAAAGGACTTGAACTTGGCTTATCGGGCAGCGGGTTACGTCACAGAATTTTAACGGGCGGTGATCGTCACGTGGTTGGCCGCGACTGAAGGGGGCTACCTGGGCCTCGCCATGAGGATGCTGCGGAGAGACAAGAGAGTGAAGAAGTCAGCAGGCGATGTAGGCAGAAGGAAGCACAACGTTGCGGAGAGGAGCCCCGACCAGGGCGCCTCCTGGCGAGCAGAGCGTACACGCTCGCTTACCCTCTGCGCAACGGCGCTCTAAAGCTCACCTGCCGACCCTGACAGTGAAAGAGAGAGAGAGAAGTCAGCGGGAGCAGGCAGCGCAGCCAGAAGGAAGCAAAACGTTGCGTAGAGGAGCCCCGACCAGGGCGCCTTCTGGCGAGCAGAGCGCACACGCTCGCTTACCCTCTGCGCAACGGCGCTCCAATGCTCACCTGCCAACCCGGCGAGTGAAAGAGAGAGAGAGAAGTCAGCGGGAGCAGGCAGCGCAGGCAGAAGGAAGCAAAACGTTGCGTAGAGGAGCCCCGACCAGGGCGCCTCCTGGCGAGCAGAGCGCACACGCTCGCTTACCCTCTGCGCAACGGCGCTCTAAAGCTCACCTGTCAACCCTGACAGTGAAAGAGAGAGAGAGAGAAGTCAGCGGGAGCAGGCAGAAGGAAGCAAAACGTTGCGTAGAGGAGCCCCGACCTGGGCGCCTCCTGGCGAGCAGAGCGCACACGCTCGCTTACCCTTTCCGCAACGGCGCTCTAAAGCTCACCTGTCAACCCTGACAGTGAAAGAGAGAGAGAGAGAGAAGTCAGCGGGAGCAGGCAGAAGGAAGCAAAACGTTGCGTAGAGGAGCCCCCCCGACCAGGGCGCCTCCTGGCGAGCAGAGCTCACACGCTCGCTTACCCTCTGCGCAACGGAGCTCGAAAGCTCTCCTCGCCAACCCTGACAGTGAAAGAGAGACAGTGGTTCTAAGTGAACAGCGAAAATACCTAAACGTCACTTTAGAAGCTACGGTTACAGACAATACCTTTCACTATACCTACGCGGAATACTCTCACTCACTAATCGATGATCATTTCTTTCGAACATGAAGTGATGCGTAAATATTTTGGAAATGTTTGACTTTCGCGTGCTAATTTCTAGTTTGAGTGTTGTATAAAAACTATTGGTTGAACAACACCGCGAACTTTCTCACAGTACTGGTAACATATATGAAACAATTCACCTATCACTTGATAAATAAAAACTAAAAAAGTATACGGACGCGCGAAAAAGAGATGTATTCTTTTAATAAAAACCTATGTGCTTTCTTCCATTGAATTAAGTGTTTTCATGTTTTCTGGATATTCACGAACATTAATGCATCAGATATGTACGATGTGTAATATAGCAAATAATAAATTTAATAATGTATTCTAAATTAACAATTTCAAGAAGGGAAAATAATTTATTCGAAATAACCAATTTCTATTGTGCCCTTCAAAATTGGATTTTCAAATTACCACAAAAAATTTATAACTGTCTTCCTTCCTGTCCTTGTGGTAGAATATTTTATCTTCGCAAAATTTCAAATCTCTTTTCCAGAATTAATCATCAACATCTGCCATAATGTTTATGATATTTTCCATAAGTTTTCTTACTTAAAATTTTAATTTAAAATTCATTGTATTATGAAGTATAAAATGTTCTTTAATAATAGGTTTCTTTCTGGACAACTCTCAAAAATCAATAATTTTTTTAGATTTAAATGTACTTTGTTTAAAGCCAATTTAGAGAATAATTGGCTAGCAAGGTCAACACACACAAAACAAACAATAATTAATTCAAATCAGCGGTGGAAACGGTACTATTGTTTTCAGCGCGGCGATCTCAAAACAATGAAGTATGATGCGTTACTTCACCATTTTACAAGCAGCAAACCTGAAAGTCAGACCAGACAAACATAGGCATATGGGTCGAAGTGTGAAATTCACGACGACAAAAACAAGGGGGGCCCAGTGATAAAGAGTTCTCCGGCCCAAAATTCACCCTTTTTTCCGCGGCATTATATAACTTTCTCTCTACTGCGTTAACGGTAGCGAGAAAGTAAAACAAAAAAAGCTATTCACAAGACTTTCAAAGCAAAACGTCGTTGAAACTGTGTCAACCGCAAGCTTTGACCTGCTGTTTCCCAGCAACATAAAGAAATTTAATAATGAACTAAGTCCGAGATCAACTAGGAAGCATTTTTTTTCGATCCTCGCCATTTTATATTCTCTTTCATATGAGTATTGCGATTATCGATATAGGTGGGGAGAACTTTTCATTTTATTATTCGAATATAGCCTTTACACAAACAATTCCAAGGAATATGTACTTGCCTTCCATACAGCAATATTTAGACATCTCGCCGCCAAAGAAATAACAGCGAGTATATCTGCGAAAGAACGCGACCACGTGACCACCACCCGTGGACCTCCTCTTCACTGGCAAACCATATGCTGCGGTTCCCGTGAGAAGAAACTTGAAACACAACAAAACACCGGTCTTCCCACCTAACTGCGGGTGTGGTCTGTTCGGATTCCCAAATGTTCGGATCATCCGAAAAATGTACCGTACATATTACCGTACCGTTTTAAAAATGCCTCTAACATAAAAATGACGTAAAACATTTCATCAAAACCAGCTCAGATGAGCAACTCAAACTGTTAGATACATTACTGATGTAATCATTCTTAATTTCGATCAAGCAAACGTAGCTTAAAATCTTTAGGTTTGGATTATTCTTTACCGGAAAACATCGGCCGTTGGCTATCCTGAAATCAGCCGAAGCGACAATAGCGTTGATTGGCGTCACGGCAACTTTAGATTACATACAATGGATGATTGAAGAAATCGAGTAAGTTACTCAGGGATTCAATAGAAAATATTTCTTACTTCTCCTAAATATTATTTGAAGACAGATTAAATAAAATGATATTAACCGAAGAAATTCGTGAAAAAGGTTTGAAAATGAAGGAGAAAAGAAAAAATGACTCATTAGTCGCAATCGACAATCAAAAAGCGAAAAAAGTCAATTAAAAATGGGTAGTTTCATTTGTCAAAACACAAAATTAATATCCATAATACAAAACATTGTTTTAAAGTGAATAGAAAAAATGTCATTTCTTTAAAATCCTCCCCTCACGAATCACGTATTAGAATTTAAAGATATTTTATTTACTTCGTTTTAGATGTAAGTTTCCATGTTCTACAGTGCGAAAAAAGAGTGGCAAAATTTGTGTTATAGAAAATTTGGAAATCTTGAACACTTTTATTCGTACAAATTCTATTTAGTCTTGGCTCTCGGGAGAGAACGGCCCCTGCGACACAGTTGCTGACACTGGACCAACATTTTTGGTCATACCTACTTTTTATTTACAACTTCTGTCATAATGCGTACTATTAGTTTCAACGATTCAGCTTCACAGTGTCGTCAGTTTTGCGTTGTGTTGTCGATGTAATAATGGCCCGAACAGCGTCTCAGGCACGGAGAATCAGACGTTCTGGTTTTTCGGCCGACCATAGATCGCAAATTGCGAGGCAAAAACCCGTCGTACTGAACTGCCCTCTGGGGAATTTTGTGTCTACTGCCGCAAGCGATCGTTGGGTATCGAGTGGTGCAGGTCGCGTAAGTAGAACTCCTGCTCGACCAATTGCCATTAACAGCAGTATGGACAGTTTGCATGGGTTTCATTAGTAAATATGAACTGTAAAAACATTTTTAAAAAAGCAAATAAGCCGCCCAGAGTGTCATGTTCCATCCCGGCAGTTCTCAATAAGCGCATGTTTTTTCCCCACAAGACCACATCCTCAAATCTCAGCTGATAAGACGCATGACGTATGCAGTATCCGGTGGAAGATACGCAAACATTTGCTCATCGCCCCCAAAGGAGACTCCGTCTCTCAGTATCAAGGGAACCGGTCGCCCTCGCAAGCGGACGCACTTCGCCCTGTGTCCGCAACATTCACAAGTGCACTTCCATTTATCGTCTTCTTAGTCTTCGATTTCTATCCTTTTCAATGCAAGTGAGTATTACAGTAATCAAAATTACCCATCAAGTTCGCAACATTAGTGAGGAGAACACCATTATTAGCGGACAAACACTCCGTTGTTCGAGGTTCTTTCAAGGAAGAGTTTCGCTCAACTACCAACTACACACGTTCATCTTCGCTCTTCTCTTTGGCGAGGGGAGACCTTAGAGAACAAAGACACCGCGGCTCGAGGTGATATCAAGGGAGAGGTTTGCTCAACGACCAGCACTTGTCCGTCTTCGCTCTTCTCTCCGAAGACGGGAACCTTACTGGACAACCAATCTATTGCTCGTGGTCGCAGAGATAGTAGTTCCACCTCCAGCGCCTCGCGTCCACGATGCGTTCGTCTGCATTTCTCGCGCTGACGCTGGCGCTCCTGGCGGTGACCGCGGCTGCGAACGAAGTGAACGAAGGCGTGATCATCAGGAAGTGCTGCAGCGCGCACAAGATGCTTTCCGTTGACGGAAAATCGTGCGTTCGCGCTAACTGGCCGCGAAACGTCTCCGTCCAAAGACCTCTGTACTTCTGGAAAAAGATCTCCCCTGAACGCAGCGAGTGGGTGCGGCGCTGGCTGCCCCCCGGTCTGCTCCTGGAGTACATCAAGGGTGTGAATTTGAAAATAAATAGCGAGATTGTGTTCAAGGATGTCATTTCCGTGAACTCGTCTTCCTCGTTGAATCCGCGCCTATTTCTCAATGAACCCCTCCGAAAGAACACCGTCACCTTTCTTGGGCGATACCTCATCGCGAGGCCCAAACCCGGAGGAGGATACAGGGAGGCCGCGTACTGTGCGGATGCCGCCCCCCCGCCTCTAGGCCCCTTCGTGCTTCGGTTTAAAACAGGCTGCCAGAAAGGGGAATGCGCCAACAAGTGCTGTCTCGACGGCCAACTGCAGAAGGATAACGAAGGCCACTGGAAGTGTAAAGTGCTTTCTCCAGACTACTGGATGCCGAATAAGTCTTCCTTCGCCGCTTTCGATTCAGAGTTTCCTTACACTGTCTATGATTTGTGCGAACGCCCTCGTCTCTTACCCTTCGAGGACAGGTACGATGAGTGGACGCGCCACTCCGGAGGTATCCACTTCTTCCAATTCTCCACCTGGACCACTTGCTTCGTCTTCTACCGCTCCGGCGACGACAGCTTAAAGGAAGGCCTCTTCTACTGCGAGTTTTCACGCATCACCAGAGGCGTCTACTGGCTGGTGCGGCCACTGAGCTTTCTCTCGGCGTTGCTGTTGCTGGTGTCGCTGCTGTCTGTTGCATGCGACAAGAGAATGCAACGAAAGATCCACGGGCGTTGCCTGGCTAGCCACGCCGCCTGCCTGCTGGCTTTCAACATCGGCCAGATAATCTATTACATAGGAATTAGTGATCGTTTAGACGCAGAAGTAAAATACGACCTTCCCCAGGATCTTTGGATTGTATGCAAGAATTTTGGTGAGTTTATTTGTATAAGACTAGCATATTAGAGGAAGACATTATTAAGATTACTCATACAATTCAATTTATTAGATAATATAAAAGTGATTGTATGTTTGACGTGATGTAACAGACTTTGTCTAAAAACTACTCTTTCTAACAATGTTTATCTACACAATTTCTCTAGGCACAATAATTGCAATGTTCCATATAAATCGTGTATTAGCAACAAGAAGAAATTTATTCATAGAGTAGTATTCACCGGTTTTAACATCACAATAAGAAAATGGACTTTATATGTCTTAAAATGCAGACGAATTTTCGACCACTCGTGTGAATTTCCTTTCTCATGTTAGTCTAGGGTTACTATAATTTGTTTCAAGAACCATTATTCTAAATATTTGAGAATACTGATCTAGAAGCTGCTACAAGCAGTTTATAGAAAAGTTTACTTTACTCATTTCTCTCTTGCGTTTTCTTTACACACTTTTCTTCATGATTTCTCTTTAACTTTTTCATTGTCCTTTGAACGCGCGTACATTCGCGCAGTTTATATCTAGAAACACAAATTCCGTATCTTGTTCTCACTCTAATACGTGCCCGTTCATGCACGACGCTTGCGAACACAGACAGACTGGCAGAGTGAGTGATGGACGGACGAATGAATAAATGGACGGTGAGAGGGAGGGAGGCAAACACAAACGGACAGACGGACGGAAGAATGGACAGTCTGGTGAAGAGTACTGACACACATTTTAAAGATACATATACTGACATATGTAAAAACCACTATTTCTGTATCAGTGTATTTCCGAATCAGGTATTTCTCATACAATATCTTAATAAATGTTCTGGACAATTACTTAAGTTTTTAATTATCTTCACTACGAATGTTAATTCGTACTTACGTAAGTGTACGAGAAAGTAAAGAGATAAAAAGTCACAAAATAAATATTTTTAATGATTGCTCTAACTTATAGTATTAACTTATGTATGCTGGTAATGAACACGCTCAAGTTTTTCCCTGTTTGTGAAAATGACTCTTTGTGGAACATGTGAGTTACGACTTCCTTGTGTATGGCGAAACATTTCACAAATGTGTGTGTCTTCTGTGAGCAGCTCTTTTGATGTACTTCCTGCTGACTTCTTCTTGGATTTGGTTGACGGCCCTGTGTGCAAACATGGCGAGGGGCTTCAGGTACGTAGTATATAGTATATTCTAAACGAAACAAAAAAAATTCTAGGTCTCTCAGTTCACTCAAACCTCAAATAAAATGAACATTTTCGTATAACAGAATTAAACACTAAATTACAAGTACGTTCACGATGTTACGCATTCAGAATTCTTTCAAATTCTGCCAGCCTTCAAGCAGCTCGTTGCGTGTATTTTTCAATTGTGCATTCCTTCCTGAGATATGGCTTAAGATTATGGGAAAACGCATTATTTACTACCCAGACATTCAAATTGCAAAGGAAAATTATTCGAATAATGAAAATATGCCATCCCCGAGATTCCAGTAATCCTCACTTAATTGAGCTTAGAACCTTACCATTGTCCTGCCAGTTTATTTACGAATCTGCAATATAAGTCAAAACTGACTTATTAACGGTGGGAACATATTTTCAGGAAATACTGATATTTATAATTATAGCACGCGTCGTAGAAAACACGTTTATCAAGTGTTCGTATTAACAGCTCACTACTGGAATTTCACATATAATACATGTACGTTACTTCCCAACGCATTGTCAGATGACATTAAACCATTGAAGTCGGTAGACAAATTTAAGTTAAATGTAAATTATTTTCTGGTGCATAACTGTTTCTGTACAATTAGACACTGTACTGATCATCAAAAAGAAAAATAATGTTGATATTAGCAAAACAGTGATATATACTGAATTAGTTTACACTTGTTGAGTATAGTTAAAAAATACTTAATATGCTTGTAACAAATAATGTACTTCAGCCTCCGGGTCAATGGCCCCCATCTCGATCAGGTTTTGTCCAGTTTCCCTGTTCTATTCAACAAATGCTGATATGGCCCCTTGTTTTGCTTCTGGGCGTAAATGTAGCTTCACTACGCGCCCGTTTCGTTGAACTCTCCTTTTGCTTGTACTGGTAGGAGTAGAGGTAAAGGGGAGTTACAATTTTGTTAGCAATGCAGAAAATAACACCTGCAATTCGTTTATCGTTGAAAATTAGTTTTCTATAACTCGGGAACATAAATGCTTGGCTTTTCAAATGTTGCCAATCTCGCGCTTTTTTAATTTAATTTATTTTTTATTATATTTTTATATGTTTTATTTTATTATTTTTTTATTTTATTATTTTTTATTTTATTTTATTATATTTATTTTTATTATTTTGAATTTTATTTTATTATTTTTTGTTTTATAATTATTAATTTCCTATCTTTAATTTGAACTTTTACTCCTATATCAACTATTTATTATTAAAATAATAAAAAGATTCTGGAACTCAAGAAAACGCGTGCAGATGATCTTCTCCGCCATACGTCACATACAGTTTTTACTCTTATTTTTACTAAGTAAATTTATATACATTAGGCTATTCCTGCAACTATTCACTTTTCTTTTTTCTTTCTGACTACCGCTTACACAGAAAGTTATCTAAAAGACGGCAAATTTTTGGTAGGAAAACTCTTATAACAAAGCCCGCGTAACGACAAATCTAGCTAATCAATTTTGAAAAAATCCTCTAATGCGTTGTGTAGCTAGATTCCATGTTTTGTGGGCCCTTGATACCGAAAAATCGAATGACGGCAAAACGTCTGTATGGCCGTCTGAGAACAACGCCAATAGCTTAACAGTCCAGCCGATTTTCTCCACAATTGATATTTCCCAATCTATCTGGCTGATGTCGCGGCCCCTTGAATTTGCAATCGATATTTTAATCTTGAGGGGTACATTTCATGATCCCCATGGGACATTAATTCAATTTTCAAAAAACAAACAAAATATTTCCTCGTTTTTTATTAAATTTTGTTCTTGAATAGTATGAAGGACATTTAAGAGAATGTTGAAGGTTAAAGGTGATATTTTTTCGGAGTCTTCCTACAACTAAAATATTAAAGATTTTGTGTTTCATGAAATCTGTTCCTTAAAGATAGACATTGAAAAAAGGTCAAGTAATGTTTTTCGAAAATTGGTGCACTTTTCGTGAAAGTACGTGCTTATTTAGCACCACTAGTCCATTTTTACTTTCTTGTATACGTAGGTGTATACGGAGTATACGAATACGTAGTATAATGTAAGTTAATGCTATGGAAAATCGATTTCGAGATATCGATGAAAAAACAAGTTTTGGGGTCCCCTAATACCTACTAAAAGAAAGTGTTTCTTTTCAATACGTCCGTCAGCCCGTCCAACTGTCTGTCCGTCTGTGATCACCACTAGCGCCTAAACCATGCGAAGAATTTTTTGCAAATTATAGAAACCCCTGTCCATGTGACGAGTCAAAGCTTTGATATTTTGAAAAAACATTATTTTTTTAATTAAAAAAATTTAACTTTTTGACTTATCTCTAACGTCGTTAATATTTACATTAGCGGCGATTTTTTCATATTATTATATTAAGAGTACATGTGATTTAAATAATGTCATATAAATATTTTTGAAAACACTACAGTTTTCTGTTAAAATGAGCTGAAAATTCCGCTTTCTCAGAAACGCTTCCAAATTCTTTCTTTAAACTTTTCGAATTGTAGTGCTAATTGCACTTTTTAATATGACGTAAAATTAATTATTTTATTCATTCATAAGTTGATATATTGGATGACCTTCAGTTCTCAATGTTTAAATTATGCGTGAAATTACACTTGCTTATCTGTACAATGTGTTGCAAATATTTTAACAGTTGAGTTTCATTCAGGTTTGTTTCTTTGGCACTAGTGTGAAATGGTTATGGGTTTTAATTATCGAAATAATTGCAGATTTTCAGTGCAGACGCTTCGCGCCTTGTGTTTGTCTGGGCATTTTCAAGTGATGTCATTTTGAAGTGCTAGTAGGGCAAACATTGCAAGATTATAATATTGAGTAATCGTTTCCGATAATGCCAGAAGGTGTGTGCTATTTAAGTACTTCTGGTATTCCTTTGTCTATTCGGGGTTTAAACTATTTTTTAATTGTATTATATATTTTTTCTACTAGTCTGTATTTTTTAGGCTTTACTGCCTTTGAGAATACGATTATTTGGAAGAAAAATATTATTTTTATTATTATTATTATTATTAATATTATTTCTCTTTTTTTTATCGACCATTGGTGACAACGCTACAGGTTCTCTTCCGAGGCCCAGTCATTTTCTGCCCCGGACAAAGGTTAATGTATGTCATTACGGGAATCACCTTTTGTGGGCTGTATCCCTTGGTAAGACAAGGTTTTTAAGCCTTGAATTATTAAATTTGAGGGGATAGAAGGATGATGAGAGACGATCGTGACCTTTTTGAACCATCCCAGCATTCCCATTATGACCAAGAGAATCCACGAAAACCCTGGTCAGGAGGGCCGGCCTGGGCATCGAACCCGGTTCTCCCGACTGCCGAAGATTGCAATACGACAATAGAAACAAGGCAGTTTGAAATTCAAAGAATTATTTCTTATTGTTGAGCGATACTGTTTCTCGCAGTATGGTACGCCGTTTTTATTGTCGAATTTATGTTGATCCTCGTATTAGCTTCAAAAGAGTTAGTTTTCGCACGTCATACACAACGACTGGTAAACAGTAACATTTAAGGAAGGTGACTGAGATGAGATTAAATGGACACAAATTGCTTTATTATAATATTACGTAGCCTATACTAATGTGCAAACATAATGCGCCTATACTAATGTGCGACGGTAGCACCATTGTTTTAATTTATATTTCTTCTGTACATTGCAATGGACACGCTTCAATAAAAGGAGCAGAAAGAGATTTTTCAGCATTCACAAAGTCGCTGCCTATATTGCTGGTGATTTCATGTTCTTTTCCCGTCTCTCTTGGAATTACGGAAAGAAAAAGAACTCTAGTCCTTCGTATCTCTCATTGGAACGGAATCAGCTTTTGCCATGAATAACTAATGCTTCTCTTTTTTCCGTAGTTTGCACATGCCACGTTTGGATAAAGAAGCGGAAAGAAATTCCTGGCGATTTCTGCCTTCGTTTGGGGGCTGTCAACAGTGCTCACAATAACGTGTTCCATCTTGTTTACTCAACCGGAGATGATGGAGCATTATCCCTGGTACACCCCGTCACTTATGGAGAGACGTTTCGCGGCCAGTTAGCGCGAACGCACGATTTTCCGTCAGCGGAAAGCATCTCGTGCGCGTCGCAGCACTTCCAGATGATCACGCCATCGTTCACTTCGTTCGCGCCCGCGTTCACCGCCAGGAGCGCCAGCGTCAGTGCGAGAAAAGCACACGAACGCATCAAGGACGGGAGGCTCTGGAGGTGGAACGACTATCTCTGCGACCACGAGCAATAGATTGGTTGTCCACTAAGGTTCCCCTCGACGGAGAGAAGAGCGAAGACGGACAAGTGCTGGTGGTTGACCAAACCTCTCCCTTGATATCACCTCGAGCCGCGGTGTCTCTGTTCTCTAAGGTCTCCCCTCGCCAAAGAGAAGAGCGAAGATGAACGAGTTGCATTGGTAGTTGTGAGAACCTCCTCTTTGAAAGAACCTCGAACAACGGAGTGTTTGTCCGCTAATAATGGTGTTCTCCTCACTAATGTTGCATATGCGAACTTGATGGGTAATTTTGATTACAGTAATACTCACTTGCATTGAAAAGGATAGAAATCGAAGACTAAGAAGACGATAAATGGAAGGGCAGTTGTGAATGTTGCGGACACAGGGCGAAGTGCGGCGATTTTCGGCAGGAAAACTCTTTTTACAGGGCCGAGGTAACGTAAATCCAGTTGCTCAATTTAGAAAAAAAATCCTCTAACACGTGGGGTAGCCAAAATACATATTTTGTGGGTCTTTGACATCGAAAAATCGAATGACGGCAAAACGTCTGTCTGTCTGTCCGTCTGTGAACAACCCTAGCGGATAAACCGTTCATTCGATTTTCTCCAAGAGTGATATTCCCACTTTTTGATCTGACCGATGTCACGGCCCCTTGTATTTGAAATCTATATTTTAATTTTGGGGGGCACATTACATGACGCTCCTGGGACAATTCCCAAATTTTCAAAAAAATGGCTCCATCTTTTTTTATTAAATATTGTTTTAAATAGTTAAAAGAACGATTAAGAGAATGGTGCAGCTCTTTTTTTCGTTGAACACCCTGATTTTCTGAAAATTGCAAAAGGTCAAAATGTCCTCGAAGTTTTCCTTGAGCTAAAATATTTAAGATAGAGCTTTGTCCTTTAGTAAAATCTGTTCTTTAAAGATAAATTTTGAAATAGGGGCATGTACAATTTTTTTAAAATTTCAGTTCTTCTCGTGTAATTTTACAAGGAAATATGGGCGAGAATGTCCGTGCTCTTTTAGCACCTCTAGTTGCTTTCACTGCGCCGCGTTGGCAGCAATGCAACGAACAGCACCATGCTGCCTGAGTTGAACCACTCATTGCCGCTGCTGGGTCATATTATTAGATTTTATTTTTTAACTTTGTGCTGTTATTATCCTATAATATTTGTATCTTGCTGGCGACGCGTTGCAACTCTATCACGTTAATCGCATATGCCTGTATGTTGTTTCAAGGATTCCATACCATATAATCCATTGTAACTCTCATAGGGTTTCAGTTTTTGAGCAAATTAACCATTCCAAAGAGTCTACCCTTTCATTACCCATGACCGTACTCTGATTTTATGTTTCTACGAAGGCAACGTGCCGTAACAAGTAACACGTTTTATACCTTGTATACACACACACACAAGCACAATCAGGCATATGGTAAAACGGATTAATAATGTGACAACATTCAATGTATATCCAACAAAAAATTAACATTATTAAAACAGTAAAATTCTCATATTAATTTAGAGAAAATGTTTATACCAATTTCATTTATTGAACTAGGATTTTGGTGTTCAGGTAATTTCAGGCTAACATTCTTATTTTTTTAAATCACAATTATGTTTCAGTTGTTGCTTACGCTCCTTTTATGAAATCTGGAACTGCACTGTTCTATTATGGCCCTGTGTGCTGCCTAGTGGTCTGTAATATTATCTGCCTCGTGCTCACCTTGAGAAAGGTACACTACCTCAAGCGAGGCAACTCTGTACTTCGCCGAGAGGAGGACCAGATCCCACTCGGTCAAAGACATACAGAGGGAAACAATCCTCCCACGGCACACACTGCGACGGGCAATGGACGGACGCCACACGACAGAAAAAGAGGTGGCACTACAGTCGATGCGAAAACGTAAGATATTATATGATCATTTTCTAAAATACTAAAATTATTAGTAAAATAATAATATTTTCTCGTCTGTTTTGTTACAGAATTAAACTGTATATTAAAATGGTCCTTATTTCCGGAGGCATTGAACTGCTCACGGAGGTTATAATGTGGTTGACAATACAAAACATTGACACAGCTTTTAGAGGCATGTTAACAGTGTATGATATGACTCGAAAGGACCAGGACTTGGCTTATCGCGCAGCTGGTTACGTCACGGACTTCTTCCGGGCGGTGATTGTCACTTGGATGGCCGCGCCTCAAGGGGGCTACCTGGGCCTCGTCATAAGGATGCTGCGGAGAGACAAGAGAGTGAAGCAGTCAGCAGGCAGCGCAGGCAGAAGGAAGCACAACGTTGCGTAGAGGAGCCCCGACCAGGGCGCCTCCTGGCGAGCAGAGCGCACACGCTCGCTTACCCTCTGCGCAACGGCGCTCCAAAGCTCACCTCGCCAACAACGGGGGAAATAAGACAGTAGTTCCATATCCATTCCTAGGAGGACAATACTCGACATTTCAAGCTTATTTTTTAAACAGTACCTGACACTAAATATATTTATAGTTGTAGTACTAAATACAGAAGATCTCACTCAAATTGTTAGTAGAACATTTCTTTTGAAAGCGAGTTACCTTACATTGCATTAATAGCGAGAACAGGTTCGGCTTTTGTGACATAATTTCTCTTTTTCGTTTAAAACTAGTGGTGTTAAAACAACCACATACTTTCTCGTCCCTTAGTAAGGGTTATGTAATAATATTACACCGTCTACATCAACACATCTCAGTCGATGGGCGCTGCCTGCAATGGGCACATATTTTCTTACCATTTCTTCCTAAAGCGCCATTTTGCCATAAATGAAACTGTTTTTCAGTTTGCATTGTTGTGGTTTCATGAAAGTTCTTCGAAGAGGTTCTTTATGGAACACTGTCGCTTTTTTCGAATACATACAATTATTTTTCGCTATGTCTCAAATGTATTTTAAGTTCATTCTTAAATGTTTTATTTTCTTTTAAATGAAGACTTACAACCAAACAAAACCATAATTAGTTCCATCCTAATTCATTAAAAAATAAACAGTTATTGATGCTCCGGAAGTCAGTGAAGCAGAAATCTGACTATAACGTTTCATCTTTGCTGTCGAGTTCGTAAGTAATTTTTTTTGGGAAAAAATGAAATAGTAAATGAACAAAAACTATTATAAACATTTTTTTATTTCTAGTACATCATACAGACCAGCAACGATAATTTCACAAATAAATGGAACATCCAGAAATAAATTCCATTCAATATATCCCAATATGAATGTTATTATGAATGTCATAAATATATCACATTATGAATGTTAATGTTAACACTATTGCTTATGTTACATGTGTGAACGTTAAATGATAACCGCATTGACAAGAAATTGTACCTGAGGAAGCGATAAACAATATCGCGAAACGTAGTACATTCAATAATAATTGAAAAATAATTTTAATTGAATCCAAAAATATAAGTTTTCAAGTGAAGTGATTCTGATTTAATCTATCCAATGATTGTCTCCAATTAAAAGATACGAAAAATAAATAACAACTAAATAGACAATCCAAAAACATTAATAAGTGATAATTATTTTGCATATTATAATTAAGAGAATAGTAAAAGGGCTACACCGCGCGCGTATCCATTAAAATAAACCTTATAAATTTTAGAAATTAGAATGGCCTCTAAGCCCTGAAAGACACGCTTAAATCAATAAACATTCCAAATGAATCACCTTGATATTACTCTTTTTCTCCGCAATCTAAAGCATCGGCTCTAATTCCTTTTAGAAACTGCGATTTCCATTAATTTCCGGTCAGCTGATGCCTGGTCAGACGTCTCTGCGGTTGACCGCAGTTCGAATATGTCGCACGCTAAGTTAGCTCCGTGCCAGCATTGCCGCTGTCTCTGCAACGTTTTAGGCTCCCGACAGCGGCGGACTTTCGGCACTAGCTGTGTATTTCACTATGTCGAATTCAGCCACTTCCTGGAGGAGAATTCGCGCCAAACGACCTGATCGGTGATTTCTCGATGTTTGATTAATATCAAGGAACCTCTCATCTAGGAACTGAATCCTAAAAAGCAGGACACGCGTTCGTGCCTTCCCCTTTGCTTTGCTTTTCCTAATCTCTTCTCTCGCCCTCACTCACACGCAGTCGCTCTTATTACTCGGGCAACTTTTCTTGAACGATGGATTGACGATTTCGGGTGGAGTGGGGGTATTAGTTACAAAGTCGGCCACTGGAGTATTTTAAGTAATGCCAACGTTTGTGAAATGAAAGTGAAAAATGCATCTTGTTCTTCACTTTTTCGGGAGTTTTAGGTGACTCCCTTGAAGGACCTGGACCTGACTCAGCCATTTCTTTCAATACTGACAAAACAGGGGTTCTGCACTATGAAAGCAACTGGCGTTGACTAGCTTCTGTTTCGCGCCAACGAAGTTTAAATGCTTGGAAGGTTGTCATCACTGCCCGCTGCGAGCTTTTGCCTTCAACTGTTTATTGCACAAGGGAGGGGGATCACGGTCGTCGTTCAAGAAACGTTGCGCGAGTAATACGTTCACTACGCTACCACACCGTGTCCGGAGTCCAGTCGGAAGTCAGTGCTTGTCCCGTCTGGAGTCCAGTTCTGCTGGGAGGAGATATTTTAGGTGGAATCCCCCCGCTAGCAGACATTAGGTAGTGATCATGGTGGAAATACATGGGAGAGTTCGTCCTGCCGCCGATTGTTTAATCTGCAAGTCAGGGCTTGAGGTCATCTTTCGATGTGAGACAAAGAAATAGACGAGTTCCAGTTACGTTTAACACAGAGAATATATTCTTACCAATAATACTTTCTATAGAGCCGGGAATGATTCGGAAATTAAACTAGTTTGAAATGGTCGCCACAGTTTAAAGAGGTTTAACAAAAAGATAATTGGATAAATAAAGTAATTAATAGAAAGATAAATAATTAACAAGACAGAAATATTACAAAATATCTGCCCAACGCGGTGCAAAATAATCGCGAATAGGAGGAACGTTATAAAACGTTCTCCAATGACGCTGCTACTTCTTTAGTATTTTCCTCGGTTGGGTCACTGACCAAAATGGACGCGACCTTGATTTTTTCCCATTCATTAATTCATAAATTTAGATGGAGCATATTTTCTGATTGGCGAAGCCTACGACCGGCCATTCCGTGTTTGTAGTGCCGCCCTCTATCCATCATTATCAGACCAGGTACCAGGTGGTATCATACGGTACCAGGTCAACCGGTTAACGCTGAGTGATTGGATACAGGTTTTGCAGGCATCTGCTTGTAAACACGAGCTAGCGGTTACAGTCCAGATCGTCTATATTCTTCATACTTTGTATATAATTTTATTTCTTTACAATAAAATGTCTATCTATTACATATCCATTAAAATGAACTATTCTGTTGTAAATTACAAAATTACTATTACTTGTTAATTAGGTGTTTCTTCCTAAACAACCCTCCAAAAGACTGTATTTTGACCGTTTTCAATATATTGTTTAAAGTCTTTGTTGGCAAATTGTCGTTCAACGACAATAAAGAATTTAAAAAAAACAAATAATACAACAAAAATATTATAATAACAAACCAGTAACGGCTGTGCTACTGACTATTGTAGTAGTGAAGCAATGTCAAAACGAAAACGTGCGCTGTGTAAGTTCCGCATATTATACGCGCACGTTTTCTTGAGCTCCGCAATTCCTACCCCCACTCTTTTGCCAACATTAGTTGAATGAAGAATGATAGCAACGAGCGTTGTTGACAAAATCTAGTAAACAGAAATATTCGCTCCCGTGAAATCGAAACTATTTTGCTTCGAAAAATGAACAACAAATTTGATGTAAATTTCATTTGGTTATAAAAAAAGACCCTCCCCACTCCTCTCGCAACTCAAGAAAACGTGTGCGAATAATATTTATTTCGCAAAACGACTATTTGAAAAACCAAATACAAATTGATAAAAAATATATCAATAATAAAACTATAATAATTAAATATATCACACTGTGATTCTCTTTAACACTTGTGTTAATGTGTAATGTTATGTTCCACTCTTTTTCACACTTAAGAAAATTCTGTACAATCGCACGATATGTAATTACTTACAATTCGAAAACAAATATAGAAAATGATTAGAAATCTTGAACTGAGAAATACATTGCACTGACATATAAATCTATAGTTCCAATATTTAAACGTGTAGGACAGGTTCGAAAAGAGACCGACCATTAACTGACAGACAGGCCGGCAGAAGTCATAATGTTGGATGAAATAGTTTTAAGACTTAGAATTTAAAACTATTTTTTAAAATATATTTGGATATTTTGGAAATATTAATATTCAACTTAAAATAACAATAATACTCAACTTTGTATTAAACTTCAACTATATTTATACATAAAATTATAACAGGAATATGTCCTCTATTACCATTCACTCATATTTGATGAGTTTGGACACAGTTTTTTGTCAGACTAAAGTAAACATTTATAAATAAAACACAGAATTACATAAATATAAACTTAATGTTTATTCTTCTTTAACTAAAGTTCGTTGTGCGATGTTTCGAGCTCATGAATTTCTCCCTTCTTGAAACTAAAATGAATATAACAGAATACTATTTTTTTAAAGAACATAAATAAGTTACTGGAGTTAAAATAAATGATACAATAATAATAACACACTAGCACTCATTATAAAACATCGTGTGAAGACTTCGATTTTAAAAAACGAAAGATAATTAACGTATTAAATAAATTGATAAATGTACACTGAATTATGTAATAATAGAATTGTAACATCAGCTTAATATGTAATATCAGTTTTATAAAACATTATTTGTAACGAAATCATCACTTGATCATCAAAATCTTGAAAAATGAGAATCGTTTTTCGTCTTAAAGAACATCACCCTCACCTGCTTTGTCAATGCAAAATAAAATTGTTCATAGCCAAATACATAAGGTCTCAGTGTCACTAAATCATCTTATCTTCCCTCATGTCCCCTTTTACTTAGTTTCGTCTTCAGAACTAGACATGTTTTCTCAAAAAAATTGCTTTTTCTACCACATTAATCAATACAATCAAATCAGCTGCAAAAGCAACTTCAAAACACCTCTCTGAATGGATTCTACTTACAAACTGAGAACAATGTGCCTATTTTTAGAATCCCAGATATGCATCTCAGTGGCATTTCCAGTACTTCTTTCTAATCTCCCCTTCCGAACGTGTAACCTAACTGGCCGCTGGGGTGGTGCTGATCCAAGCCTTTTAAAGTTACTTGCATTTCAATAGTAATATTAATAATTATTGGAATTATTACTTTTTTCGTTTAGTTAACTAAATACGTTCATTAACTCCATGAAAAATCGTTGATTACCTCTATGTTATTAGCATGCATGCAATTAAAATACAATCGGCCATTTAAAGCTCCACACCTACTAATCAGCATTCAGAAAAGGCACCAAATCGTTTAAGAAACTATAACACAGACGAAGCAAAGGTACTTTCAACAGGCCGTGAAACATGAACCAAAATATACATCACAGATTACGTACCTACAACTACATATAAACAACGAATGAATAAAACTAAATTGGCGGAATAAACATTAAGCTAGCGGACTATTGGATCAACATAAAATATTTAACATGAATAAATTAAATGTTTTACATGTCAAATATTTGGTCTTGGAAATACAAGATTGAAAAATGTAAACGTCACGTGTGTTTACCTGTTAGATAAAATATACGCTACAGCAAAATTGTGTCAGAAGTGACTAGTTTTGTTTTTACTTTCCAATATTTATACACGAGGTATACCTGTCTTTAGTTTTTGGGGGAAGGAATGTTTTCATGACTGTCAGCTTCTTCTAATATTTTATCCCCAATATGTTCAGTACCTTCCATTTGCAAATATTTCTTGCAATACGTCATCAACTGCATGCCTCAAATGGTAAATATGTGCTTGAAATTTTTTAAATTTAAATTATTCTAAATTGGAAACAAAAAATGTTGAATGTAACATGTGGATAAAGGGATGTAATTGCAGTCGTGTTAAATAAGAAAACTCGCTACTATAATCGCTCTTTTTCTTGAACTCGTGCAATTACACCCCTCTGTATTCCCTCGTTTCATTAATTACTATAACTATTATTGTTCATGTGATTATTCGCGTTTTTTCCTGTTGGTTTGGAGCTGAAACCCCACTAGACGGCGCACTACAGATCTCTGTTCTAAACACGATTTGTAAGGTCTTTCAAACTCCATTGCGGGAGTCGCACATATTTAATTTCTGCACGAAACAATGAGTCAGTCCTCTGGAAACAATATCCCGCCCATTACGTGGTTTTTAAAACTTGGCATTTAACGGATTTCTGAAATAAATTATTCAAATACGCAAGAAATATGTCTGAAAATTAACTTGTCTTGCGAATACCAAATTAAATATTTCCCTGAAATATAAGCCAAAATAATAAACCGGAAGGGACGTGACAACGGAATGATGATTTTTAAAAATGTAGAGAATTTTTTTTACGTATTTTGAATAAGTACACTGAAAACAGTATGAAATACATACAGATTTACCTGCTATAAAATGGCTTTTTTACAGTGTTATTGAATTATGCTCTAGACGAATTTCAATTCCGATTGTACATTTTAGAGATTAACTGATCTTAAATTACGTTCACGAAAAATGTCTTTGGTAAAAAAAATTTGGCTTGGAATTGCTACGCCCCGTCATTGATTTTCCTCAATCTAAAGCATTGGTTCTAATTCAATTTAAAAACTGTGCTTTTCGATTCATTAATGACTACAATCCATCCATGACGTTCATTTCCAGTCACTTGATGACTTCATAGATGTGTTTGAAACATATCACCTTATTTCGAAAACATAATCGACTGACGTAGCTCAGTGCCATCATTGCCCCTGTCTGTGCAGCGCCGTCCAAGAGTTCCTACTGAGGCGGACTTTCGACGCTAGCTAGCTATTCAACTAGGACGAATTCAGCCTCGTCTAGGAGGAGAATTCTACCCAACTGATCTGATCGGCAATTCCTCGACGTTTCTTTGATCAATGTCAAGGGAATCCTGGAACTGTGCCCTAAAAAACAGGCCACGGACCGCGCGCGTTCTTTCCTTCCTCTTTCCTCTTTCTAATCTCTTCTCTTTTCCTAACACACACGCGCATGCTCCTACATGTACTGCACCACCTCACATGCCAGGTCAGTCGCGAGCTTAGAGCTTGTCCCGGCTGGGGCGGTGCTCCGCTGGGAGGAGATACATGGAGGTGGAAATCCCTCGCCAGGCGACGTTTAAGTTGGAACCGAATCTCATCAGATCAGTCGCGAGCTTAGAGCTTGTCCCGGCTGGGGCGGTGCTCCGCTGGGAGGAGATACATGGAGGTGGAAATCCCTCGCCAGGCGACGTTTAAGTTGGAACCGAATCTCATCAGATCAGTCGCGAGCTTAGAGCTTGTCCCGGCTGGGGCGGTGCTCCGCTGGGAGGAGATACCCGGAGGTGGAAATGCCTCGCCAGGCGACGGTTAAGTTGGAACCGAATCTCGTCATCAAGCAGATCACTGCTACCATCCGTGACAAAACATTCGCTACATTAACGGAACCATTGACAGTAGCAGTTGACGTGCCCAAAATCATTAGTATGTTCATAAAATCTGTCTCGGAACGTGGTGTTTATTTTCCAGTTCTCGATCGCACTCTTGCGTTGGGGGCAGTTGGCTTCACATCAGCTGCGACTTCCGTCGTCGTTATCAGTGGCCGGAAACGGCGCTCGCAGCCATGCACGAAGGTCGCCGCTGCTCTAATTACGTCATCGCCTCCAGGGGAAACGTGTGTGGTTGCACTACTTGAAAAGGGACCGACAACGCAGACAAGAAATGCGTTCATTGTTAAAACTACGTTTTGATTGACTGACTCAATAGTGTTTCTGGACGTCAACAGCCAAAAACATTAATTACTATTACTATTATTATTATTATTATTATTATTATTATTATTATTATTATTATTATTATTATTATTAAAGCCTATTAGCCTGGGCCGAAATCGTTAAGGCAGTAGTGCCGTAGCAGCTTCGGACCAGAAGATCGCGGAATCGAGTCCTGCCTCGGGCACGGGTGTATTTGCGTTTGTATGTGTGTGTGTTGTTCGCTCACCCCTAATAATCAACACAATTTCATCTTCCATACCCCCAAGGTTCATAAAACCAGGGTATAAAAATCGGATCCAGCTAAATGCTGACCCCCTGCAAAGAATTACGTGCACACACCAACGCGATAATATTTTTGGGCTCCGGTAAAGCAGGGGTGATTGCACACGTGTTCCAAGTCGGCCTACTCGCGACCATAAAAATTATAACAATAATTTTAAATTGTATTATATTACAGAAAATGTTGGACAACGCACAATGTTAGAAAATAACGTGTTAGTTAAGGCCATTGTAAATGTACTTCGCAGAGGTTAAACATATTTGCGATTCTGAAATTTCATGTCATATTTTCTTGCTTAATATTGGGAACAAAAATACGAGATACAAATGACTGATTTCGCTACGAAGAGAAAAAAGTTTCCTCCAGTGCAATTGAACAGAAATAACCTTCTGCAAATAGATTCAGTGAGATATTTAGGTGTGCATCTTGAAACGAGAATCATGCGGATAAAACATATTGTTTAAACGAAAAGAACCCCTACAAAAATACAATTAACTGTATTGGTTGTTCGGTAGAAACTCAGTGTTAGCTTTAGACAAATTACTCATTTATATATCATTCTTAAAGCTTGTTTCGAATTAATGGATACAGCACCCCCCCCCCAAGCAATCAGTTCTTCCGTACGGATGCTAAACGGGAACGTCTGACCGATTCCCGATTCAAGCACCGATTTGGGCGACACCCCTCTCCCTGCGTGGTTGCGCTCGGCCGCTGACATCTCTGGTGCAGCCTACGAGAGCCCCGGGTTCATCTCACTGCATACGGGGCCACTTCCACGGTGTTTCGGCAGACCTCCTCCAAACACCTCCACCATTTTTTTTTTGTAAATTGTTTCACCCGTCATCAGTTAAACAATAAACTGGACTGGAAATTGCTGCAGAGAGAGGAGAATAAGTGTATTTAATGACCGTTTCATATTAACATAAGTGTTCCCGCCGCTCATAGAGCTGCAGTTGATAATATCCCATCATTTCGTTAACTAGTAGACAAATGCAATCCTTCGGCCCATAGCGCTCACCCCTGATGTGCTCAATGCCGGCATCTAGATGGCAGGTAAGATACACGCTTGGCGCTCTCTAAACACATTTTGCGTATGTGGCCCGTTGCCCACAATATGCCGACGCACCTTACGTGACGTCTAAGTATCACATTAGTGACCGTGATTTTTTATCTTTATGATCCTTTCCTAGAAGAATCTAGTAATATCACTCGAATTCGTTGAATCAATAATACATGTATCGGGCAGGTATTACTCTCTTTTTCATCGAAAAGTTGAATAAACATATGAGATCTCGATAGCATTGTTGAAAGAAATGCGCTTTGATTTCATCAATAATTAAAATTAAGAGCTAATGTAGACTAAGATAACTTCGATAATGCCGTGTGGTCCACCTTAAATATTCCCTTCAATTTTCTCCTGAACCGTTGCAGATACTGAGATGCGGTTTTCACTCAAACTGCTATATGCAAGGGGCACATATGGTCATGCATAATATTATTTTATTTCATTTTTTATTGCAGAGATATTCACCCAACTTCGATTTTTTAAACGGAACCCTATAGATTTATTTAGTAAATCATAACAAGCGTGAAGAGACGAGTTCATTAAAATGCATATCGCCATATGTTACATAACAAAATTTTCGAGAAATTAAGAGTTTTAAATACGCACGCCGACTGCTGGTTTCCGTAATCTGAACAAGAAATTCCGGGTGATATGCGGCGAGGCCATTCCCTTCCGTTGCGTCGACCCTGCGGTAAATGTAGTAATGCAATGTGATGTGCAAAGGAGCTCACGAAAACCCGCGATTTGCTCTTTAAGGCTACGCCCTCTCAGTCCTGGAGACAATGTATTCACCCATAGCCATGTTCTGAGCAAATCTGTTCAACACAAGGGAATGTTTTTAATTAATTAAATACAAGATTTTAGAAAATATTTGAATTATTAACCGTAGAGAAAGCAAAGGAAGATTGGAGAGTGAACATGTTCTGAATTAATAAATGCGTGTGCTGTCAGCAACAAAACGTTTACTCTTTGAAAGACTGAAAACCTCAGCCGGTACAAAATATCGTGTAAATACAAGTAAGAAAAATATTTTAAAATACAGACACAAAAGGTAAGTTAACAATTCCAGAAATAGCTTGATTTATAACACGTACTCAATATGTGCACCATCAACGGATATACACATTTTATGACGCTTATAAGGAGACCTTTAAACTGAATTCAGAGTTCCACGTAATATGGCATGACAAGATGCGGTAATGCGGCGCCTCAGATCTTCAGATGTTGTTGGTATTTGTGAGTAAACTTAGTTCTTTATCGTTCCCCATACAAAATAGTCCAGGGGCGTAAGATCAGGTGGCCTTGCCGGCCAGTTTGCTAGAGCACCGCGCCCAATCCATCAGCCGGGGAACTTCTCATTCAGCGCTTGCCTAGCCACAAGCGCGTTGTGTTGCATGCACATACAATTTCTCATATCCAGGGGAATGTCCTTCTGAAGCAGCAGGAATGTTTTACGAAGAAATCTTGCGTATTTGTTTCCTGGCACATTTCCATCCATGAAATAGGGACCTTTGATGGTGTCGTTAAGAATACCGCACCAGACATTAATACTCCACTGCTTTTGGTTCCCAACTTCACGAAGCCAGCGAGGATTGTCCACTGCCCAGTGCATGTTGCGAAGATTCACCTGACCGTGAATCGTAAATGTTGCCGCATCGGTAAACATAATCTTCTTAAAAAAGTCCTGATCATCTCGCACGTGTTCCAGAGCAAAACGACAAAACTGAACACGTTTCTGGTAATCACCATCATAAAGCTTCTGGGGCAACGAAATGTGGTAGAGGTGAAACTTGTTACTCTTCAAGATGCGGGGGGCAGGTGCGGGCGGGGGTGGGGGTGGGGGTGGGGACGGAGACCGGGGCTGGAGGGGTGGCAAGAAGCAGGCGGAACCGCGGGCGGAGGCAGGAATGAATGCGAGGGAGGAGGCGAGGTAGAAGGCGAAGGCACAGGCACAAATGGAGTCTGAGCACGCCATTGTGCCGAGGCGCTGGTCATGTCGAGGGCGGTGCAGTTGCTACGGGCGGATGGGGAAGTGTAGATGATGAGGGGTGGATGAAGCAGAGAGAAAAAATAGTGTACCATATTGAAGCCACTTTGTTATACTGGACCATTGCTTTGAATGTATCACAAAATGGCAGTGTAAGAGCCTAGCGTGCATTAACGTACAAAGCAGTAACACGTAAATCATGACAGACAAAAAAGACTTCACCGAAACAACTACACGAAATAAACGCAAAACCCACAATTTTCGAATAATAATACCGGTTTTAAAGGGATAACTTAAAACTAAAAAAGTGTCTGACTAAGTTTCACTTCATACCGAAGAACGTTTCATAGATGGAATACTGGCAAGGTTTATTACCAAAGTGTGGGTATCTAAGTTCCCTTTCAGTCTAAAATATTTTTCACAGATGGATGACTGAAAAGGTTTTTGTCCAGTGTGAGTGCTTACGTGCCCATGTAAATTCCCCTTTGCACTGAAGCTCTTTTCACAGACGGAACATTGAAAAGGTTTATTACCAGTGTGGGTGCCCACGTGCCTATGTAAGTCCCCCAAGATACTGAAGCTCTTTTCACAGATAGAACACTGAAACGGTTTATTACCAGTGTGGGTGCGCATGTGGATATCTAAGCTTCTTTTCACACTGAAGCTCTTTTCACAGTTGGGACACTGGAAAGGTTTATTACCAGTGTGAGAGCACATGTGGACATCTAAGCTGATTTTCACACTGAAGCTCTTTTCACAGACAGAACACTGAAAAGGTTTATTACCAGCGTGTGTGTGCATGTGGATATTTAAGTTTCCCTTTACACTGAAGTTTTTTTCACAGATGGAACATTGAAAAGGTTTTTCTCCAGTGTGCGTGCGCATGTGCTCATAAAAACTTTGTTTTCGAGCGAATTCTTTCTCACAGACTGAACATTGAAAAGTTCGTGGATCAGTGAGGCTGCGCACGTGACGACGAAATTCTGGAACTGAAAAGAGAGAACACTTGCATTAGAACGTTGGTGCCTTAAGCCAAGAAAGACACTATTTACAAAGTCAAAGTTGGTATTGACACGATATTAAAAATAGCTTACTAATCAAAAACTCGGAATTGTCATTTGCAAGGATGAAAATAACAACTTTCGTTAAAACATCCACTTTTATCGAAATACACGGAATACTATAGGCGTTATCTTCTGGTGTCCTTGTGATCTGCTGACATATTTAAGGTTAATATGACGCACATCTGTTGCTGTGTACTAGAAATATATAGTGAAAAAGATAAAAACGTTCATTCTATTCGTTGTCCCCCGGTTATAAATTATATATAAAAAATGCTATTGTGTTCGACCTCAGAATCTGTTCTCGTATCATGACATTCGTTTAGTATTTAACGTAAAACTTTCAGATTTAAAAAAATTCAAGAATACATTTGTTGCACACTCAAAGCAAATATTCTACTTGAAAGTCCAGGCAAATTGGGAGCAAACCCATTGCGAAAAAGTGTTTTCCTATCCAAGCACTTCAAACTACTGGAGCCTGCACTAATTCTAACACGTATGTTCTAAACTGCTTCAGAAATCTCGCATACTAAATTTGTAACATTGGCTTTGTCTTGGCCATTCGCAGAACACTGAGTCCTGAAAAGGAAGTTTCCAAAAAGAAAAAAATTGCAGCAGAGTCCCGCTCACCCGAATTCACCTGGAATGGGCCCCTTTCGTATACTTGGATTTCTCGGATTAATATTAGTTTACAGGTGTAGTTATTTTACAAAAACTATTTACAGAGTAAAAAAATATAATACATATAATTATTTTCCTTTGTTCTTAAAAATTCGTGACACTAAAATGGCAGGTCTCTACAAAAATAGAAAGTTAACGTCATGCTTTTAAAACGACGATCCCTACCAAATATTTTATGATTGAACAAGACTACACAGCATTATGTGTTATGTAATGTGGCAATATCGGGGCTTAAAGAATTCAACATCTATCGACACTAAAGAACAAAGTATAACGACAAGTATGACGACTTCTTCCGATCAAGTGCGCTTAAATAAAATTGAATCACTTAAATGCGGTGTGTCCTTGCAAGCAAAATACGTAGGTCAAGAGACATTTTGGTCGCGAAAACATCAGTTAATACTCTAGAATGACTTAAGTATATGGTGAGAGTTGTAAGAACCGCGAGGATTTTTAAAAGCGATTAGAACAGTTCAAAAGTGGTCGAAACACCGATATGGCCGCATCAGCAGAAAACGTCATGTTGACTCTGTGGGGTCGCTGTAGGTGTTTTTGTTGTTGTTGTTGTTGTTGTTGTTGTTGTTGTTGTGTTTTGTGATGATCTCGAAGAACGACGTATAATAAACACCCAATGGAAGACGCAGATAGGCTGATGAACAAATTGAAGTCGGCCATGAGAGAGAAACGTCGTGGATCACGGAGGAGATGTGTCATTTTCCAGCAAAACAACGCACGTCCTCACACTGCCCTACACAGCTGTGCAACCACCAACAAAATGGGTTGGGAGCCACAAGATGACAATGATCTCTAAGTACGATCTCAAATTGTCCCAACTGAAATGTGTCACTATTCAATTTATTGGATTAATAGAGTTCTCAATTCTGTTGTATTTTTTTCATTTTATTTTTTTACTTTTTTATTTTCAGTATGAGTGAAAAATCAGTCAAATCAGTAATATTGGGAGAACGAGCTTACAAAGACAGTTGGGAATTGACTATGGAAAACTATAGTGCTTGGTATGCAAGCAAGTTGTTTTAGTGCCCAAGGAATGTAACGTAAAAATTATTCGACAATACAAACGGTACAAAGAATTATTCACACGGGAGAACACATACAACAATCTATTTTAAGTCTTGTAAAAGTGAGTCCTTATTTTTCTCTGTGCCTTCATGAAAGCAATCACCAGTCAGATGTAGCTCAGCTATTAATATTTGTATGCACAGGTCTAAGGATTTTGTTATTACAAAATAGCTATTTGATGTGTGCTCCCTACATGGCACCAGTAAATGACAAGATACTTCTCATGCTTTAAAGAAGTCTGCAAACAGAATCGGTAGATTGGGGAAATATAATGTTTGGCGATTTTAACAGAAGGAGCCTTAGCAATGACAGGGAAGAACATTGGATTGAAAGGGTTGCATAAGAAAAACAGAGTAAATTGCCCAACGATACAATGTATGATTCACCAGGGAGCTTTTGATGGAGATTTAGTAAAGCAAGATAGTTTTCAAATTAGTTGTTGAAATTATAAATTTAATAAGAGGAGGGCAAAATGCTCTTAACTAGGCAACCAAACCAGTTCTTAGAAGAAATAAATTTTGAATAAGGGGACTTTCTTTTGTTCAACAATGTGAGATGGTTCAATGCCGGAAAGTGTCTTGAGAGGTTTTGTTCTATCAGAAAGAATATTTCCACATTTTTTGATGCACATGTTAAGTCTGATACTACAAACTTCAAAGAAGAATTTAAAAAGCCGGAATTTTTGAAACGGTTAGCTATTCAGGGCGGAGATGAATCCAACAAATCAGAGGTAATTAAAATTGGTCCAGTCATTCTTCAGTTATAAATGCTGTAACTAACCTGATTTTCGTTTTATATGAATAGATATATGAATTTTCTCGTTGTATGTACATTTATCATTAAGTAAGTTGAATAAAAGTTATACCTAATATATGTTTCAGTTTAATCTCAGCAGTTAGGATAAAAATCATTTTAAATTACGATGCGGCCAGTGGCTTAACTAGAATTTGATACGTGGCCCATAAGTGCTTGTAGGTCCGACAGCCCTGCATTAGGTATATGTGACTACACATTCATGCTGATAATTCATTCACAATAAACATATTCTGATTATATGAATGTGCCATTTCCTTTCTAATAAACACATGCACTGCTCCTGGCATACAGTATAATAATACAATTTGTTGCCAAGAAAACTTTCCAATATCGTATAACTTTTTTTTAATAGTGCTTTTTTTAATTGTGGTAACATGGTTTTACAAATGACAGATTCAATGACATGAAATATCACTTATGACCTCCATGACGAGTCAGTTGATACTGTCATTTTCGCATTAGCAAACTAGATTAAAACTTGGTTTAAGAAATTAATTAAAATCTTATTTCCGCTCACCTGGGGAACTCGAAGCAATTTCAGTTTCTATTGTTGCAACAGAAGCACTTTCAACAAGATACTGCAAGAGGATCCTACAACAAGACATAAGAAAATAACATCACAATGCACTGAGAGATACAAAGGCAAAGGTAGGAAGGGTATCTAAAAATTTGTAATCCATGATAATGCTGATTCACTGATAATCTGGAAAACCCCTTTCACCTGGTTAAAAAACAGCACACCCATAGTATGTGAGAAGAAGATATCTACCACAACTTTTAATGTTCGTTATGAGGTAAAGAGAAACTAATGTAATGCAGAAAATACATGTCGACGTATTAACGAAAATACGTTTTGGGGGACTCAATACCGTATATGTTGCTATTCAAAACGTCTCTCTCCTGTAAAGCACACAAGCATGTGAACTACATAAATTATTTTCCCACAAAGAGTATTTGCCAATGAGTTTGACCCGACTCGAATTCCTAGTTTGAAATAAAACTTCTGCTATTTTGGGTCTTTTGTCCATAGCCCAGTAGCAATTCAAAACTTTCTCAAAATCGCACCACTTTTTCATAATTTTTGTTTTCTAGAATAAAGGAAAGTATGTGTATAATTAGTTGTGCAACGAATGACACATACTTTCTCGTTCTGGTTAGTTTCTTATTCTTTTCAGTATAGGCTAGGCTTTTGGTTTAGACTTCTCTTCCTAGCTGCCAACTATTGGCACCTAAAATACATTTTTTTTGCACTTCCTCAATTTTTCCTTCTCTAATGGTAGTCTTGGAATAGGATTTACTAATATTATAGAAGAGTCAAACCTGATCGTATACTTATGCGACTCTCCATAGAAATATTTGAAGTCATTCTTGACACAGACTTGTTTGAGCTTTTCTAAAGAAATACAATTTTCAGCTCATTGTTACAAATATCATTTGAATTTTCAATGAACTTCACATGAAACAACCACAACCATACCCGAGTCGGGACCCGAACCCGCGTTCCTTCAGTCCGAGATCGCTATGAAACTACGGCCTTAATGATCTGGGCGATCCGGACGGCTTTCGACTACTTAACCGCTGCTCACGATACTGCTGAACAGTCGCGACAGGCCTTTACGCGAAGGTCACATGGCCCCAAGAACATCCTGGACAACTGGTGAAGAATATACTGTTGCATTGAATAGCGATTGTTTCAATTGAAGCTCTACTATAGGGCGTTCAATAACAATTTACACAGATCAGTAAACACCTTGTCAGTAAGACATTCAGCGCTTTCCGACATCGGAAACGAGAACTTCAAAACTTCCATAAGCACTGGTGAACAATTCTTAATGTTTCTGCAATGTTTTATTATGTAACTCTCAACTGTTCTGTAGGCTCATGGTTGACATTATTTGATGCTTTGATCTACATGAACTTTTCACATAACTACAGTCATTCAGTACAACAGTTAATAGTATTCATTTAGGCATAAATCATGCATATATTATTTCCTTTTTTGTGTGATAAACCCTTAACGTTAGTGTAACTGATCATGTCCCTGTGATTGCTGTTTTAAGCGTTGTTTATCTGATAATTAAATCTATTAGCCGCTTATCTAATTATTAAATATTGTTAATCTTATTCTAATTATTCAACATCATACTAAAGTTTCCGTATCCCACCATGAATAACTCCTTCAGCCTGCTGATCAAGCATGTCATAACAGGGAATTATTTAAATAGATTCGTAAAATGTGTGCCACAGAAAATTATTTCGTTCGTTGTTGGTACCCTTTGTTTTTTTCAATTTACCTGAGTTACTGGAAAGTGATTCAATGTAACACGTTCTTGTCTCCATAAGCGATGGGGTATACCATGCTGGTGTTTCCATATGATTCGGTTGAGTAAACAAGATGGAACACGTTATTGTGAGCACTGCGGGCAGCCCCCAAGCGAAGGCTGAAATCGCTAGAAATTTCTTTCCACTTCCTTCATTAGGGCGTGCCACCTGCAACCTACAAAAGAAAGATAAGTAATAGCTATTGACGACATAAGTTTATTCCGCTAGCAATGGGATACACCAAGGTATAGTGTTCTCTTTGCTTTCCATAGGTGAAAGAGCGATTGGAGACTATGGAACATGAAATCGCCAGTAATATTAAGATCTCCTATGTGTTACATTTTTTTTTATCTGGGGCTATGGAACTCTGTTAATTTCCTACCTAGTTGGGCGATCCTTGGCATTAATAAAGAATTATTGTGCCGGATTAGGAATTCCGTGTATAAATATTTAATTTTGGCGCTGCCTGTCTCAAACGAGTCAGTTATGTCTCCCCACGGCACGAAGCAGCGGCCTGGTTCCCTCCCTGCCCGCACGGCCCTTGCCGGCCTTCAGCGCAGGGACGCGCAGCCAGCCAGGGGTAGAGGCCCTGCGGAGCGCGTGGCGGTCGGTTGGGGCGAGGTGAGGAGAAAACGGGACTGGCCGCCTTCACTGAGCTGAGCTGGGCAGGACGATAGAGCTGGACGGGGATGGTTTGGACTGGTCAGTCTAGCCTGGGCTGGACTGGACAGGACTCGGATGGTCTGTACTGAGCTGCACTGGGTAGGTCTGGGCTAGACTTGACTGGTCAGGGCTGGGCTGGACTCAGCTGGGATAGACTGGGCTGGACTGGTCTGAACTGAGCTGGTCTGTGCTGAAAAGGACTAGGCTGTACAGTACTGGGCTGGGCTGGGCTGGGCTGGGCTGGGCTGGGCTGAGCTGGGCTGGGCTGGACCGAACTGAGCTGGTCTGTGCTGAAAAGGACTAGGCTGTACAGTACTGGGCTGGGCTGGAAGGGCTGGCTGGGATTGAATGGAGTGAACTAGACTTGTCTGGGTTGCGCAGGAGTGGACTGGACGTTCTGAACTGGACAGGCTGGACTGAACGGGGCATGTTTGACCTGGACTGGCATCGCATGGCGGTCTAGGGAGAATGGGCTCAGTGATTTTCGCTGTTTTTTCGCATCATGGTCAGTTTTGCTAGTAATTCTATGTTTTGGATGCCAAATGTGATAGTGCTGTGTAGATGGGATTGAGCAAGTTCTTTGATGTCTCACAGAAAATGTTTAAACTGGGACATTAATATTTCGCGTTAATTTAATACGATGTTCTCTGACAGCTGCGAGAAAGGTGTCAGGTAGCTAGTTGTTCAAAGTGTTGCTCCTAATTTCTTCCTTCCTTCTGTTTTTTACGCCAAGGTGCTAATAGTGCCGTTCGCGTGTTGTCTTTTCAGAATCTTCTCGTCTGACGAGAACCCAGAAAGGCGCTTAATAGGACTTCTTCTACCAGTCTCTTCAAATGCTCTCCCAATCATCTAAAGAATATTTTGCAGCCTTAACACACAATGTGAACGTCTGATGTGATAATTGGTTTGTAGAGCGTGCCGTCGCGCTTTCTTTTGGGAAACGAGATTTTAAACAAGAATGTTCCGTTGTATCATACAGGTTTAAATTTTCTTCAAGTTTCATAGTTCAATTGTTTGCAAACAGTGATTTATTGATTTCATTGATTTTATTATTCCTTTGGGAACGATAATTGGAACATCCAGCGTTTCGAACTACACGGTCCAAGAAGGAAATAATTGCAGACGACCTTGAAGATGGAGATGCAGAGTTCCGACAAGAAAGCGAACAGCTGTAGGAATAGTTCACTGTACTTCGTTCAGAATCGAATGTATTTTTCGTACCTGAAGCCTCCCATCATGTTTCCACACAGGGCTGACAGCCAAAACCAGGAAGCAGTCAGCACAAAGTACATCGACAGAGCTGCACACAGAAGACACACTCATTAGTGGTATGTTAGATTGCTCTATACATAGAGTTCAGTTCGTAACCCACACCCGTCAAAAATAGACAATTTCACAAAGAATGAAAAACATGTTGTACATGAGCGCAATATTGTGCCAAAACTACTAAATTAAAAAAAATTAAATGACTTTAATAGAAAAACTAATTATGAAAAACAATTTTTATTTGAAGGAGAAACCTTTATCTTCAATTTTGTAGTTGTAGGAAGACGCCAAAATATTCAAATGTTTGCATTTTTTGAAAATTTGGATTTCACAATGAAAATCGTGCCGCTTTTATAACTGTATTTTACTCTATTCTTACCAAAAAAAAGAAAAAGAAATTTTGGAGCCTTTTAAAAAAAATTGAAAAATGTTCCAAAGGTTAAATAAACAGTACCCCCAAAATTAATGAATGTTAATATCGCAGATCGTAGACCCAGTGCAGATCTGCAGGTGTTTATTTAGTTTGGAAAGCATCGAAGACCTAGTTTAGATGCTAGTGTTGTTCACATGCACTAGACGGACGGACAGACGGACGTGTTGCCGTCAATCGATTTTTCGGTATTAAGGACACTAAACGTGGATTCTGGCTAGACCACGTGTTTGAGGATATTTTTCATAATTTAGCAACTGGATTTATCCACTTTTTCCTTATCAGGGCCCGTCAATAAGAGTTTGTCTGCCGAACATTCGCCTTTTATTTTGCGCAGCATTATATAACTTTCTCTCTGCGGTGTGAGTGGTAGCGAGAAAGTAAAAAAAAATAAACTTTTTTCGGGATCAGGGAAACCCCAAAACGTGTATTTCCGATGAAATCTCGAAATCCATTTTCCTCAGCACTACATAGTTTTATATATATTACGTACAAACTCCGTATATACGTATGTATACGAGAAAGTAACTAGTGGTGCTACAGAATGTCACAGACTTTCTCGTACTTGTAATTTTCCTAATTTTTTGGCCGGGTATATCTTTTCGGTCGTGTGCATCCTCTTGTCAGCTGCCATGTACTCCACTCAAAACATCACGTTTTCTCATTTGTTCAATTTTTGTTTCTTAATTGCAGAAACGAAAAATTACTTTAAGAATGTAATAGAAGAGTAAAACCCCATCCTACATGGAAATTTCCGTTGAAAAATTTGGAGCTCTTTTTCCGAAAACGTCGATTAACCGTTAATTTAATGCGAAATTTGAACGTTTTTCACAGACAACTATTGAATTTTCGAAAAAAATATTTGAAGTTATTTGTAGTTGTTTGAGGTGCTTCTAATCACTAATGCAATAATGTATACAAATTGCTGGAAATGTGCATATTAAAAGTCTTTAAAGATATTTTTAAAAAATTATATTTTTTGAAAAACCAAAGAATACAGAAAAATTAATTTAAGATCATCTTAAACTGTGCAATTAGCGCTTTCCGCGCGGGAAGTTTGAAGAAAAAAATTTGGAGCCGTTTTTGAGAAATTAGTGTTTGAGCGTTTCTGAAAATGCAAAATTTTGAGCTCATTTTCACAGAAAACTTGATGGTTTTCGTGAATTTTTGTATCCCATTGTTTAAAGCATATACATTCATAAATGCATAAATGAGAACTAATCGGGATAATGTAAATTATAACAATGTGAGAGGCAAGTCAAAAAGCTAAGTTTTTGTAATTTGTGAAAAGTGAAAAGAATTGGGCAAAATGCCGTTTATGACATCTAATAGAGTACATTTAGCATTATCCCTACCACAAGCATTAAGAAAAATTTGGACCCGTTTTTGAGTAAATCTCGTTTTTGTTATTTTTACTTCCTCGCCTTACGACGGTTTCATAAGAAGGAAAGGTAATGTAATCGTGGCCAGAAAAAGGGGTATTTGCGTTAGAAAAACTCTTATTGCCTAGCTTTGGAAACGAAAATGTGGATAAATTCCGTTGCTAAATTTAGAAAAAAAGTCCTCTAACACGTGGAATAGCAGGTATCAACATTTTGTTGGTTCTTAATGGTGCTAGTCTCATTTTCGGCTATTGTTCCATTTTTTCGAAAATGACAAAGAACCTACAAAACTACAAAATTTTTCAAACCTACAAAATTGAAGATAACAATTTTTGGTTTAAACAAAGTTTGTTGTAAATAATCAGCGCTTTAAAAAAGGTCTTCTATATGTTTTTTAAAAATGAGCCGATTTCGCTTAATTAGTGGCTGAAATGCATGGAATTTCTAAATATATACTTTTCTGAAAACCCGCACGAAAAATTTCATAAAATTTTCTCCTCGTACGTAACAGCGTTTGGTTAATAAATGAATAAATGTATAAACCACTGGTGCTATAGGATGGGACAGAGTTTCTCGCCATAGTTAGTTTTCTAATCTCTCTGGTGTGGACGTCTTCCTTTGTCGCCCGAAAACATTTTTTTTCAATTTTAACAATTTATGGACTCCGTAATGCGTGAACTGAAACTGTTATGTCTTGCGTAATATATAAATGTACAGGTCATGTCCTGGATAACCGAGGTTGTTATATGGCGTGTCCGATTTCTGCATTTGAAGCCAAGACGTCGCCGGGTGCGAGTCCCACACGGTGATTTTAATTTACTCCATAAGAAGGTAATTTTGATAGCAAGATGTGATGTTATTGACCATAACGTCAAAAATATTTTGGAAGGTAATGATTTTGCAGTTTTAGTCCCTTCGTGTGTTCAGCCGCAATTCTAGAAAAGTGTTGATTGAAGAGATTTGCCACTTTTTCCGCATTACTGGCTTCTCTTTCATTATCCTTTGAAACAACATTCTATACTAAGTTCCGAGATGATATGGTCGTATTTTTTAAGATATTTCACATTGCTTTAGTTTTGTTACTAGCGTTCAAAATATCCTGATTATTTTTCATTATTTTTGTGTGAACTATTACTTTCCTTAAGATTCTTTTGTATACTCGGAAGTAGACGTGGCGATACGTTATGATGTTTAGAAATAAAGCAAAGCGTACGTTTGTTTTACACGATATTCTTATACCTTGTGTGATCCAAGTATTATTTTTACGTGAAATATTTATTTTTATCTTTTTGAAAGGAAAGCATGCGTTAAAGTGAAATGAAAGGTTTAAAAAAATAAATTCAATTTTTCATTTGTGTCAACAGCGTTATAAACTGTGTCCCATGATTCCTTCGGCAAGTAGTCCGTAAATAATTTCATGTTAATTTTAGTGAATGCACTGCACATGCGTGTAATTTGGGACAGTGTTCATGTTGTTATTAATTGTAAGAAGTTGTGCGTCGTGGTCACTGTAACCTTTATTAGTAGTTTTTATTTCATATCTCGTTGTGGTTTTGTTAATTATAATTTGATCGATTGCTTTTTGTGATGTAAATGCATTCCGTGTAGGTACATTCACTGTAATATCTAAATTCAAGTAAATTGAAAAACTGCTATTTTTTCGTGGGATTCGCACAAAAAATCGATATTGAAATCTCCACATATAACAATGGATTTGAAAGATAAATTACTAATTTTGTTCAGTGTTATCTCTAGATTTTCTAAGAAAATGAAATTATCTAAAGATCGCTTTGTTGGAGGACTGTAGATGCGAAGTAAGATAGTTTTGAGCGTAGTAAGATGTACGATTGTTATTTCAAAAACTTTTTCAACTGCATATATATTGAATTCTGAAAGGAGATAGAATCAATATCATTTCTTATGTAAATACACGAACCTCCATAAGCTGGGCCTTTATTCAATTCCCTCGCTCTATAATACGATCCTGCAAGGTAAAACTAGGAATTTGGAGTGTGTTTCTATCATTATGAGACACCCAATGTTCGGTAAAGCAAAAAACATCTATTTGCCCTAGATCACACTGTAATGCTGCCTCAATCAATTGAATTTTATTTGAAAGAGATTGCACATTTTGATGCATTATTTGAATTTTTTTGCATTTACTTAGATGGATCCTTTTCTTCTGCTTTTAACTGTAGTTGCTATTTGTTTATCTCATTTTTACGAGGAGTACGTGGTCGAAGGAAGTATCGAGCCCCAGCAGTGACAGGACTTGAGGAAGGAGGGGCGACAAATGTAGGTAAATCAATAATGGGAGAGGAATACAAGGATTTGGTTCAGGGGATAAGGTAAATGGGGCCCAAAGAGGTACCTGAGGATGGAAGAGAACTAGGAGATGTGGGTGAGGATGGGTGTTGGGCAGGACAGTGCCGGGGTTGTGAAAGGGTGTGTTTTGCAAGTTCGCACCGAGTGCATGTTTTCCGACAAGGTTCAGTTGCAGAAAATGCCGGGTGAAGTGGTTTTCTGAAAGTAAGTTTTGCTCAAATAATTTAACATGTGTGCAGAGGTGTATTTACGCATAGGCACAGTAGGCACGTGCCTACGGCGGCAAATTTTCAAGGGCGGCAAATTTTCAAAGGCGCAAATTTTTTTTTGATATTTTCTAAAACAAATTTTGGTTTTCTAAAAACTATAACAGCATAAATCATATTTTTATTTTAAAAATATCATATTAATATTTAATACAAGCTATTTATTTGTCTTCTTCGTTAGAGTATACCTTATGATTTGAGAAGTATATGAATCTGAAACTAAGGCCCGTCGACGAAAGAAAACATGTTGCAATTCTAGTTGTCATGTTTTAGTTTCCTTTTAATGTTAACGTTTCAGTGTTGAAACGTTAATAATGTTGAACGTTACTTGCTATGAAGATACAGTTTATATCCAAAATTAGCTAATCCAAAAAAAATATTTAATTTAAGAAAACAATGTGCAAATTATAATGTTACTTTTAAAGTTAAAACGTTTAAATTAATGAGGAATTGTTACTGAAACGTTACAACTTGAAATGTAACATTAATTTTAAACAGGGGGCGGCAAATTTGATGTGCCTACAGGCGGCAAAAATATTAATCCGCCCCTGCATGTGTGTCTCTCAGATGCAGTTTCAATTGGTGGTTTGCGTGTTTAATTTCTTTGCACAGTGTTGGTTTGCTGTATCAGAATCGCAGTCGAGACTATAATGTTCGTTTTTTTTCGGCGCCTCGTTGTAGTTTGTCAACATGTTGTTTAGATGTAAAGTGAGCACCCAAATTGATGCCATTCTGCCCTCCTGTGATGATGACTGTATCCCGTTTGGTGAGAGTTTTTGTGTGGGTGTCCAACTAAATTATTTAATTTAATTCACTATTTATTTTTAAAAAAAAGGTATGTGATTCTAATTAGTATTCAAATGTGATTAATTAAATGCGAAAGGATGTCTTTAAAGTAATAGTTATATGCTGCAAACTAATAAATACAATTTGATTACTACGAATAGAACAGTTTATATATTTGAAACACAAAGTTCAAGTTTTTACGTTACTGTTACAGACAAAACTTATAATTTTGATGTTTTCTACAATTTTAACAACACTTTCACTAATAGTTTAAAACTTTACCCAAATCTAAATTACTTTGTAGAGCAAATTGTTTTCGGAAGTCTATAAACGCGTTTAAATACAAGTTTGTCCGTTACACCGTTTTTAAACCAATATCTCTATTACTTCTTTTTCTCTGCTGGGACAACATAAATCTCTTTTCAGCTGATCTGTAACAAGTAAAGAAAACAATTTAGCAACAATAGATACCTGAAAGATATAGAAAAGTAATAAAAATGAAGTAAAATATTGTAGCACAGCCAGAGCACGTCGGTCACGTAAGCTAGCCAGACCAGTATCTCAGGGGCTTCATGTAAAGTACCCCCAAAATTAAAATATCGATTTTAAATTCAAGGATACGCGACATCTCCCAGATTGATCGTGGAATATCAATTTTGGGAAAATCTGTTGAATAGTTTAGCCGCAAGCGTTGTTCACAGACGGACAGTTTTGCCCTCAATCTATTTTTTGGAATCAATGACCCACAAAACATGGATTCTGGCTACACCACATATTAGAGGATATTTTTTTCTCTGAATTAGAAACTGCAGTTATTCACTGTTTTGTTACTAGGGCCATGTATTAAGAGTTTTTCTTTCGAAAATTCGCCGTTTTGCGCATCAGCATTACATTACTCCCTTATCAGCGCATATCGCTCTAATCGCTTAAGAAGTGCCTTCTTAAGCGTGTGTGTGTGTGAGAGAGAGAGAAAGAAAGGAAGAAAGAGAAAGAAAGAAAGAAACAAAAAAATTGGAGTCGCTTTTGAATGTTGGCGTTGAGTGAATATAATCTCCAATTTTCAATTTGGAGATTATTTTCACAGAAAACTTTAGTGTTTTAGAGAAACTCCACAAGAGATCATTTAAAGCCGTTGAACTCATAAATGCTGTAATGATTATTCAAAATGTATGACGTGAGACGGATTGCAGAAAATTACATTTGTGTACTTTTCGAAACAAAACAACAAATGGACACATCTGAACGACCTTTATGTCATCTGTTAGAGGATATTTTGCTCAATAATTACGAAAATTTTAAATAGAAAATTGTGAGACTTTTGTTTCATTGGTAAAAATTATTTTTTTTACATTTTTTAAAAATATTTCCCGCATATAATGCCAAAATGCTTGAAAACAATTAACCTTTTCAAAATAATGTTCATGGTGTTATTCAAAAACTCATATTATGAAAAACAAATCTCATTTAAAAGAAAATATCGCGATCTTGAATATTGTTGTAGGAAGAAATCAAAATATTCAAACTTTTGCAATTTTCAAAAATTTAGAATTAACCATGAAAAACTATCCGTGTATTTCTCTCTATTTGTACAAGAAGTTTAAAGAAAAAAATATTTTATGAATATTATAGATCAGTTATATACAAAAGTCAGTAAAACCTCGTTCTAAATAACAATTTTCATTCAAAAAATTGGAGCCGTTTTAAAGAAAGTGGCGTGTAAACCGTAGTTAAATTTGAAATTTGAAGCACTTTTTCACAGATCAGAACATTTTTGAGTTTTCAAAAATTCAATAGATGTCATTCAAAGCATTTTAACTCACATATAAATAGTATTTACAAATTTCTGGAAATGTGCATATTAGCGGCATAAAAGATCTTTCAAATAAATTACATTTGTGTAATTTTAGAAAAAGCAAAAAAATACCCAGAAATAAACTTATGTCACTTTGTTGAGTACAATTAGTACTATCCGTTCGAAAAGTTTGAAGAACAAATTTGGAGAGTTTTTGAAAAAATGGCATTTGAGCGGTTTTAAAACGCGGAATTTCGAGCTAGTTTTCACACAATATGGTTGAGTTATCAAGAAATTTTGTTTGACATTCATTAAGATACGTGAACTCATCATTGTAATAATGTGAACAAATTAACGCTAATAAAAATATTAACGACGTGAGAGACAAGTCAAGAAAATTACATTTTATAATTTTTGAAAAAACAAAAGAATAGAGCAATATGGCGTTTATGTCATCTTGTAGAACGCATTTAGCACAATCCCTACCAACAGTTTAAAGAAAAATATGGAACCGCTTTTGAGAAAATCTTCTTTGTGTAATTTTTTAAAATTGTACTCATTATTGCGTGAAAACTACTATTGTATTAAAAAATGTACATAACCCTAATGAAAGCACATATTATAAACAAAAAATTCAATATTAAAGAAAAATCTTTATCTCTATCTTCCGTTTTGTAGTTGTGGAAAGTCGCCGAAAAAATTCATACTTTTGAAATTTTTCGAAAATTCAGAGTTAATCTTGAAAATCGGACATATGCCACATTTATAAGTGTATTTTACTTTATTCTTAGAAGTTTAAAGAAAAAATATGGTGCCATTTTTGAGAAAATATTGAAAATGTCCGAAGGGCTTCATGTATAGAACCTTTAAAAACTAATGATTGTTTTTCCAAATTGCAGAACTTTGACTCTGACCCAATGGTCTGGGGTTTCTTCATTTTGGAAAATATCCTACACATGGTTGAGGCGCTAGTGTCGTTCACGTACCCAGACGGACGGACAGATAGGCAAACAACCGGGCGGACGTTTTGAAAATAAACACTTTTTCGGTATCAGGTGGCCCCAAAACGTGTATTTCCGTTGAAATCTCAAAATCGATTTTCCGCAGCATTACGTAACTCTCCATTTACTACAAATATTACTCCGTATATACGTACGTATACGGCAAAGTAAAAATTGGAGCCATAAAAAAATGAAAATGTCTGAAGGGCTGTATGGAAAATACCCCTAAAATTTAAAGACTAGTTTTCAAAATCGCTGAGCAGTTAGACGGGCCCAATCGACCTAGAAATATCCATTTTGGAAAAATTCCTACGCCTAGTGTAGGCGCTAATGGTGTTCACAAACGGACGGACGTTTTAAAAACACTTTTTTGAAATCAGTGGACCCCAAAACGCGGATTTCCATTGAAATCTCGAAAACGATAATTCCCAACAATACATAACTTTCTCTACAGTACGCATATTACTCCGAAGCCTACATACGTACGTACACGGAAAAGTAAAATTGGAGCAATTTTTGAGAACAGTTTGTTAGTGACCTTGGGGTTCCATGAAAATTACACCCGATAATTAAGACATACGTTTCAAACATCAGCAAGTTAATTCCAATAATATTAATTTCGGTGAAAATTCGGCCTCTGGTTTCCCGCTAGCATTGTTTTAGTGGGCTATCGTTAGGGCCCGCAAGGCTCGCAATGAAGGCGGGCCAAGTGAAACAAGAGAGCCTATTTTTAGGGAATACTTTTATTACTTAAGATTCTAACACTACTTGTATTTGCCATACAATTTTATAAACGGAGCCAGGATTTAAGTTCTGTGTGCCGGCCTCCAAACATTTCGTTACGCTACTGCGTTGTACCCGGACACTCACTCAATATTACATTTATACTGTAATATTACATTTTTATATACATCAAGCATTATTTATGTGCCACCTCGTTGGACATTGTCGGCGTGGAGATATAAATGGACGGATATAGCAGTCTAGAATAAAGACGATAAAGACTTGGAAAGATGTCTTTTTTGGCTGTTTTGTTCAGACTAATCTTTTAATAGTACGATTGGCTACGCAATAAAAATATTTGCGAAAGGAAGTGAGACAAGAACATCGAAAAATTAAATTGCTTGTTGAACTTATGAGAATGCGAGGAAGAATTTAACATGATATGTGAACCGGGAACATCCGACAAGAAAGAAAGCTAAGTCATACATGCATTGATACGATAAACTGATAATTATTGAGCAATGTTTTTAGTGCAGAGAAAGATAAAAGCCTTTTAACGGGGATGTATTTTATGTAAATAATGTAGTTTCTTGACCTGGCCTTCAATTTCATTGTTATAATTTTATTTGATCACCATAGAAACTCGTGATATTAATTTTTTAGGAATAGTAATTTCATTTAACTATTAATGACCATTCGTTCACATCATAATTTAATGTTATCTGTATGAAGAAATTATAATATACAAATTCATGTCATGAGAATTGGTGAATAAAAAGCAATTTTTGTAGTGTATCGAGAAATATAAGACAAATATTTCGGTACCCCACAATACGGGCTGACACACTCATTTTTTACCCTATAGTGGGATTTTTGAAACTGTGCACCTGAGCCCCGTCTTCACATTGGCATTATGCTACTGCATGTCACGTCATTCTCGGTCTTGCCGCTAGATTTGGCGACCGTATCAAGTAGTGACGTCGCGATCATGCGACATCTAGCGTCATGGCAAAGAAAGACACTAAATGCAATGATAATGCCAATCTGTAGACGGGGCTCAGGTGCACAGTTAAGAAAATCGCATTATAAAACAAATTTTTGGTATCAAGGACTGGAATTTCGAATAAGCCAGTGCATTAGAGCAAGTAATTTATGACATATAAGAACAAGAATTATCCACTTTGTATAACAGGGTCTAGTGATAACTATAACCAACCTGGTTGTAGTGAATCCGCCGTAGTACTCATACCTTGGGAGATTGTACATTCCATTGTGATCTACAACAATAACGTTGACGTTTTTGATTGGATGTTTCTCGTAACATTTTGTGGGCGTGATTGACGTAGACTAGGAGGATATCAACTAATGAAAATAGCACACCCTGTTCAGATTTTACTTTATGGGTCTACGGGCGATCACTTTACTTGACGGGTATACGAGCGTCATGACTGGCAGCGAACCTATTACATTGAGAATATGTGCGAAATTTGCATTCCCGGAAGCAAACTGCGCGAATACAGAAGACCAGGGAACAACACAGAGCAATTTTGAATGGCAGCTCATGTTCATAGACAATGATGTAGTTAAAAAGACGTAAAAAAGTGCAAAAAGTGTAATGTAGACCTTTTGTAACAATCCTTATATCAATACACCCAACCAAATATTTATAATAATAGTACGGTATGTTGAATTAATTACAATATCACCAGATGTTCTCATAGAGAATAAAATTGAAAAGTACTTGAAAAATGAGTTGTACGTTTGGAGACTGTTTTTTTATATAGATATCAGATTGTAAATTCGTGCCGAGTTTCGTGCTGGAGCCATTAAATTATTTTTACACAAGAACTACTTTGTTCTTATTGCAGCCATTGTGCGTAGAGAAGTGTGGTAGTATATGTTAATATTCTTAGAGAATGTACTTTTTAGAAAATGACGTCTGTTACATCACTTCAAACTAACAATCACATCCACACATAATCTTGATAAGTACAAGTCAATGAGTAATATTAATACTGTAATATACGAATCTGAAATGAATATACTCACAAAAATATTTGCAGACTGTCTGAAGATCTTGCGGAATAATAGATTGGTGTATCCGATTACTCAATGCGATGTAGTACACAATCTGTCCTATATTGAAAACGAATAGAGAGGCGGCGTGACAAGCAAGGCAACGCCCGTGTATCTTTCGTCGCATGTCCTTGATGCATGCTACTGACAGAAGAGACGCCGTCAACAGCAGAGCGGAGAGAAAGAAAAGAGGACGCAGCAGCCAGTAGACGCCTCTGGTGATACGTGAGTGCTCGCATATAAAGAGTCCTTCTTGTAAGCTGTCGTTGCTGCTGCGATAGAAGTCGAAACAAGTGTTCCAAGTGGAGAAGAAGAAATTTTGAAAGCCACGGGTGTGGCGAGACCAGTCGGCGTACTGCTCCTCAAACGGCACGAGACTGGGTTTCTCACAGAATAAATATTTTTTGTTAAGTATCTGATATTCCATGTATGGAAACTCTTGATCAAAAACAGTGAGGGAAGAATTACCCGGCGTCCAGAAGCCTTCAGCATTCTTTTCGCATTTCCAATGTCCTTCATAATTTATCATAATAGAACCACCATTAAACCTCCAGCAGCACTGGCATGCGCATTCCTGCATATTGCATTTCGTTCTAAACCGCATCACAAAGGGCCCCAGGGGTGGGGGTGCAGCGTCCACACAGTATTCAGCTGTCCTGTATCCTCCTCCTGGCCTAGGCCTCACGATTTGATATCCATGGCAGGCGACGGTGTTTCTCAGGAGCTCCTCCTCAAGCAGAGCTGGATCCCGCCAGGTAGACGCGTTTACAGAAACGACAGAGGGTAGCAGGTGACGAGGTGATGCATATATCACTTTCTCGATGTTCTCCATGGGGAGACCGGGAGGCAGCCAGCGCCGCACCCACTCCTTGTCCAGAGGAGGGTCAACCATTTTGTAGTTACCTTGTTTAATTGAGAAGTTGCTTGGCCAGTTGGCTTCTACGCATGACTCTGCATCAGCGGAGAACATCTGGTGTACGTCGCAGCATTTGTGCAACCAAATTTTTGTATCTTTTACCACAACGCCCGAAGTGGCCACCAGCAGCGCCATATGCGCAGCGATCAGCACACGAACTCGCATTGTTGTGAAGGAGAACGAAGATGGGGCGGCGCTGGGAGTAGTGATTGTTCTTCTTGTGCGAACTCTTCTCCTTTTTGCACACATGCACGATGCTCTTTACGAAGATCTCGGGCAAGAAATTAACGGCACAAGGTCTCTTCCAGGAATCGCACTTCACTTGACGTGTCTACGGTCGATCACACTTTACAGATTCTTTCGAGGAAACATTTCTGGGTGCGATCACGACTTAGAGATCTTCCTGAACGAGAGCTGGACGAAAACAACACAAATCGAGCAAGCGTAGTAGAAACTGGTAGAGAGCAATCGCGTTCTTGATATCGATTCTCAGCCAATGCGCGAAGGAACAAGTTCAGTTCAGTGAAGTCTTCTGGGTGTAGAGGACCGCTGGCGAGATCTTCCTGGTTGGCCGATGGGCGAACGACGTGGCTGATATCTAGGCGTGCGTCGTAGACACTGGGAGAGGGCAATCGCTTCGGATTGTGAGTTCTGCCACGGAGAAGGAAACCCGCATCTTCCTGCGCGGGTCCACAACTCAGGATGTAGGAAGCTTGGTCAACACAGACATCGCTTTTTCGTTGGAAATTTGCCGATTAGCAGAGAATAAACACGAGTAAAACTGCATGGGGAAACTTTTCTTCTCGTAGGGTTATCTCTCAAAAATTACTCGTATTTTTGTACACATTGCTTGACATTATTATCAGAACAAAATTTGACTATTAATTTTCACCGCCAAAAGAAATCATCTGACTTTAACAGTCGCATTTCAATAAGGGGGTTATCAATGAACCGAGCGTAATTTTCCTTTTGATCCTCGTTGAGGTAAAAAGTAACTGCATCATCATTTCACTTTCATTACTAGAATCTTTGTGAACACTTATGGTTAGTCATTGCTTTATAAAAACTCAGTTATTCAACAATATCAGTCATTCAACAATATCAGTCATTCAAAAATATCAGTCAAACAACAATATCAGTCATTCAACAATATCAATCATACAACCATACGTTTTTTACCTTTTATCACTATGGCTGAAGTGGCAACCAGTAGCGCCATTTGCACAGCGATCAGGACACGAATTTGCGTAGGATTTTTTCAAAATTGAACAAACCCCTGTCCATCTGGCTCGAGACAATGCTTTGAGATATTGAACAAACTTCTTTAACATTTTGGGGTACAATATATGTAGTCCTCCGGACATTTTCAAAAATCGCTCCAATTTTTTCTTTAAATTTCTTGTAAGAATAGAGTAAAATACACCTATAAACACTCGATAGATTCGATTTTTACCGTTTACTGAATCTTGGAAAATTTTAAAAAAATAAATTTTTTCGGCGTCTTCCAACAACTACAAAATTTAAGATAGAGCCCTTTCTTCAAATAATATTTGTTCTCCATAGCGATTTCTAGAAGAAATTTTAGAAGTTTTGGCGCGATATTGCGAACAATATGTGCAGTTTTAAATAATTTCAGAAACAAAATTTTCTCAAAAAACGACTTTAAATTTGTTCTATAAACTTTTGATAGGGATAGCACTAAACGCACTCTATCAGATATGGCATAAATGACTTATTGCCCTATTCTGTTGTTTTCTGAAAAATTACAAAAACCTATTTCTTTACTTATCAAGTTGTTAATATTTACATTAGTGGAAATTACTGTAGATTAATGTATTTATAACTACACGTGCTTTATTCAATGCCGGATAAAGTTTTTCGAAAACTCAAAAGTTTTCCGTAAAATAGAGCTCAAAATTCCGCAGTTTCAGAATCGCTGAAACACCATTTTCTCAAAAACGACTTCAAATTTTTTCTTCGTACTTTTCCAACAGATAGTGCTAATTCTATTTTTAAGATGTTTTAGAATTAATTTTGCTGCATTTATTACCTTTTTCAAAAATTTGACAAATGTAAGTTTTTTGAAAGATCTCTCACGTCGTTAAGATGAGCATATCCAGCGATATGTAAACACTATTGCATTGGTAACTGGAAGTACTTGAAATCACGTCATATGATGATTTTCGAAAACTAATAGTTTTTTTCGAAAAGAAGTTCTAATTTCGAATTTACAGTTTCACTTAAATGCCATTTTCTTAAAAACGGCTCCAATTTTTTCAAAGAAATTATAATTTTTACCAGGGCCAGGTTTTACTGCTCTTTAAATTTCTTCCTATAATATTTCCGTTCTACTATTAGAAAGTCGAAAAATTAGAATATTTTAAAAAAAGTACTTTGATCGGCGATAGAGGGCAGCTGGCAAGAGTATATGGCAAGTCTGAATTGTTATGACATAGAAACCTATACGGGAGGTTAGTGCCGTTCTGTAGCACCACTAGTTTTATTTCCCATACGCTCGGCTTGCTTTACTTAGTACTTTCCCTTACACATACGTATATACGGAGTAATATACGTAGTATTGGAAAAGTTATGTAATTAGGCAGAAAACCGATTTGGAGTTTTCAACGGAAATACACGTTTTGGGGTCCCCTAATAACGGAAACCTGCTTCTTTCAAAAACGACCCTTTGTGTGTTCGTCCGTCGGTGAACACTATAGAGCCTAAACGGGGCCTAATAGGGCCATATACGTGCGATTTCTTCCAAATTGAAGAAACCCCTATTCATCTTTCTCCAGTCGAAGCATTGAGATTTTGAAAAACATTCTTTAAAATTTGGAAGTACATTACATGAAACCCCTGGTGCAATTTCAAAATCTTTAAAAAACGGCTCCAAATGTTTTTTAAAAATTTCTTGTAATAAGAGTAAAATACACTTATAAATGTGGCATAGGACCGATTTTCACAGCTTACACTAAATTTTCGAAAATTGCAAAAATTTAAATTGTTTCTCGTGACTTCCTACAACTCCAAAATTGAAGAGAGAGGTATTTACTTCATATGCATATTTTTTGGAAATTTTAGTAGTTTTCGGCAATATTGTGAGCAATATTTGTAATCTTAAAAAATTACAAATACAAGATTTTTTCCAAAACGGCTCCATCTTTTTCTATAAACTTTTAGTAGGAATAGTACTAAATCTCTCTATAAGATAACATAAATACCACATTGCTCTATTCTTTTCTATTTTCAAAAATTACAAAAAAAGTAATTTTATTGATTTGCCACTCACGTCGTTAATATTTATATTAGTGGCAATTTCTTCACATTTGTGCATTTATAATTACATGTGCTTTAAATAATGTCAGATATAACTCAACTGTTTTCTGTGAAAACAAACTCAAAATTCCGCTTTTTCAGAAACGCTCAAACGCCATTTTCTCGAAAACGATTCAAAATCAAAAATTTTTCTTCAAACTTTATTGAATTTGTGAGATAAAGTTCTTCAAGTGACTTTTAATGAACTTGTTTAAAAACTTAAATATTTCTGGAAAAAAGAGATTAAAACTTCGAATTTACCGCAGCGCTTTTCTTAAAATAGCTCTAAATGTTTCAAAGAAATTGCTCTTTAGAATTAGGTTTTATTGTTATTTAATATTTTAAAATAATATTTTCGTTCTACTATTACAAAATTGAAAAATGAAGAAACTTTTAATAAATGTAACTGGGGCGGCGATAGATTATACTGGCAAGTCCGAATAGCTAGCCGAGACCAAAAGAAATGGAATATTAATACGGGAAAGTCTGTGCCATTCTGTAGCACCACTAGTTACTTTCCGGTATACGTACAAATTATACGTAATAATATACGTAGTATAGGTAAAGTTATGCAATGCTGCGGAAAATCGAGTTCGAGTATTCAATAGAAATACATGTCCCCTGATACCAAAAAAAGTGTTATTTTTTTTCAAAAAGTTCGTTCGTTCGTCTGGTGTATGTGAACAACACTAGCGCCTAAACTATGTGTTGGATTTATTCCAAATTGAAGAAACCCCTGTCTATTTGGCCTGAGTCGGAACTCCGCGATTTTGAAAATCAAAATCAATGCTAAAACCTTTGTCAAAGCAAAAAACCAGTTGGTTGAGCTATCAAAGATATTTACCACTCAGCAGGAATACTCAATTCTCAAAAATTTCCTCGCTGTGCATGGAGTAGAATGGCGGTTCTGCCCACCACGCTCTCCCTTTCGTAATGGCCTGGCAGAAGCAGCTGTAGGCTCTTTAAAACACCACCTAAAACGCTCTCTTGGGCAAAACTGTATTTCTCTCTCTGAATTGCGCACCTTGCTGGCACAGATAGAACACATATTAAACTCACGGCCTTTAATGGTTCACTCTGAAAAGGACACCGAAGCCTTTATAATAACTCCAAATCATTTAATATATGAACACTCACTCAACTCACTGGCTTTCGATCAAGAATCAAAGCAGGAGTTATCGACACCTCGACGTTATCACATTGTCAAAAAGCAATTAAACAGCATTTGGAAATTCTGGACTAGAAACTATCTTACCTCACTACAAGCTCGCACAAAATGGAAATCTGCCTCTCCGAATTTGGAAAAAGGTGATCTAGTCATTCTAATTGAAGATTCTCCGCCACCCTTATGGAAAATTGGAGTAGTTATTCAGACTTTTCCTGACTCCGCAGGAAATGTTAGAACAGTTCAGGTCAAAACAGCTTCGGGCACGACTACGAGGCCGGTACAGAAACTATGTATCTTACCAAAGAAGCTGTAATGACATAGCTAGCATTTTCCCTCAGGGGACAATATCGATTCTTAGATATTGCCACGGGCCTTGGCGCTCCCGGGGACCTGAAACTACCCGAGCCACCCCCAATTCTAGTTGTCATTTTTTTTCTTGTTAATTCATGTGATTAAAACAGGATTAGCTAAAAACACTGTTTGCAGTGCCAACTTGAAGCTCACCACCCACCCCAACAGGGCGTTTACGACTCTTCACTTTCGGAATTAAATTGACACGCCCAATCATTTTAATCAAAATTAGGTCTATCGTTATCTGCTGGTAGGATTCTTTAAATATCCAGCCAAGAAAACGTCCAAATTGGGAAACCTTTGAAAATAACATGCTCTAGGCGCCCTGGACTGTGGGCAAGAGTGGTGACGACAGAAGTTGCATTGTAATAAAACGCACACATACAAAATTGCATCGATTACAACACTAGGTAGTGAGTTCGTCCTTTCTATTTGATTATTCATTCGTATTGTCGACACACATCGCCCAGAAATCGAACCGTTTTTATTTTTTTTATTTTTATGGTGCCTTGAAGCATCGACCAATGCATTTGTTTTACCTATTCTTAATCTTAATCTTAATAATTTGGTCTCTTGTGCGTTTGGGGAGTTCACAGCGCCAAACGATATTTGTTTTGTTTTGAATTTCAGACTCGTGAATCCACTCAGTGATACGAGCTACAATAATTATATCTTAACTCGTTGTTTTTTTTTGTTTTTGTTTTTTACATTCTCTTATTTGTCTTTGAATTGGCACGGTCAATTTGGAACAGCACTCAGGAAGATGTTATTCGTGCCATTCGTTCGCAAGAAAACCGTGTTTTGTTTCGTTCATTCTTAGTCCTTTTGCTTTGTTTTATTGTTGTTGTTTTTCTCTATCGAATTACCAAGGCACCGCCCGGTACCCCATTCGTTCATTACTTATTGCACTCGGGTCATGTGAACACCGACTTTTATATCGCAGTTTCTTTAATCTCGCCTTTCGAAAACAAACATTTCACAAAAACGCATTCGACACCCTCGTCCAGACATTGCTTTCAAATTCCATTTCGGCCGACCGTGTGAATACTCATGAGGCTAGAAAATATTAACACCCTGCAACTCGCGGCTTATTCAAGTACATTCGAAGCAGGATGGCATAATTCGCTGCTCGTCGAAAGTGACAGTCAGTTCTACAGCGTCCTGGTCCTACGACTCGTAACCGGGTTCGATGCCTTTCGGGGGCGGGAATAATGTTGACACATTGCCGGCCAAATTACTTCGAATTTGGCGCCTTGGCTTCGTTAACAGGGCGTTTGATGTTCTTTGAAGGCTTTTCAAAGGAAAAGACCATGCATTTTAAACTTGGCGCCTTCGAGATAGTCTTAATTTTCTCCAAAAAACCGCGAGAATTTCTTCTCTGTGGTTCCAAACATTCATTTCGTCGTGCAAGTTCCTTGAATTCGATGTCAACTGTTCTATTAGTGCGGAGCGTCTCCGAAAGATCGCACCAGCTCCTGGGGAAAGATTCTCCACTCCCGCGCGTAAATTCGGCAAGGGGGAAATGCTGAGAATTTCTATATCAGACAGCTGATCGCCTTTGTCACGACAAGCAGTGCGGAAAGCTTCATAAAAAGCGTTTTGGAAAGTCTTCAAGATTCGACCAGGATGTGCCAAACACTACATGTAATTGAAATACGTAGATGAAGGCCACGAAATTCGTAAGGAAAGCGCAGTTTTAGTTTGGGCAGAGGTAGCTGTGACAACTTCTATACTCTTTGTTTCTTTCGCCAAGTAACAATATCTTTAAATTGTGTGTCGTTTGTTTTCCAGTACATTCTTGTCTGACGAAAGAACTACTGCGATGGAAGAGGCGATGTTCCACTGTTATTTTCATTTTTCAACAACAATGCTCTGCTCTCCCAGCCTCATTCAGCTATTTTCGCAGCGTCAACAAATATTAATATTCATAAAGTAAAATTGGGGTCTACAATCAGTAAACTGAAAAATTGGGGGGAAAAAGCAATGTACTTTGGACGGCGAGAGACGGCAGCTGGCAAGAGGATGGAACAAATCAGAATAGTTGGCCCAGTCCAAAGCTGTATGCTCAATCGTAGTAGGTACAATGTTAATTAATATGTTGTTATGGTGTCTCTACTTGGTTACAGGTGTAGTGTTTGGGCTTACACACGACTTACTATATGTGTAAGAAAAGCCGAATGTTCTTGCAAAAAAACAGATATATTTAACTTACTTCTGACACCTTAGAAACCCGTTTTGTGCACCATAACAACCCATTATGAATTTGGTGAATTCGAATCGATTCTGGAAATCGAAAAAAGAGTTAGCCCAGTCCAAAGCTGTATGCTCAATCGTAGTAGGTACAATGATCATTATTACGTTGCTATGGTGTCTCTACTTGGTTACAGGTGTAGTGTTTGGGTTTACACACGACTTACTATATGTGTAAGAAAAGTCGAATGTTGTTGCAAAAAAAACAGATAAATTTAACTTTACTTCTGACACCTTAGAAACCCATTTTGTGCACCATAACAACCCATTATGAATTCAATGAATTCGAATCGAATCTGGAAATCGAAAGAAGAGTTAGCCCAGTCCAAAGCTGTATGCTCAATCGTAGTAGGTACAATGATCATTAACACGTTGCTATGTTGTCTCGTCTTGGTAACAGGTGCAGTGTTTGGGTTTACACACAACTTATTATATGTGTAAGAAAAGCCGAATTGTCTTGCAAAAAAACAAATAAATTTAACTTCACTTCTATCTCCTTAGAAACCCGTTTTGTGCACCATAACAACCCACTATGAATTCGATGATTTCGAATCGATTCTGGAAATCGAATTTAGCTGGAATTACTTCGAATTTGGCGCCTTGTCTTCTTCTTTAGCAGGGCGTTTGATGTTCTTTGAAGGCGTTTCAAAGGAAAATACTATACACTGTAAACTTGGCGCCTTCGAGATAGTCTTAATTTTCTCCAAAAACCCGCGCGAATGTATTCTCTGGTTCCAAACATTCATTTCTTTTTGCAAGTTCTTTGAAGTGGATTTCAACTTGTTGTATTAGTGCGGAGCGTCACCGAAAGATCGCACCAGCTCCTGGAGAAAGATCCACCGGAAACTCTTGCGTAAATTTCGGCATGGGCGAAATAGCGGAAAATATTTGCAGAATGCAAATTTTACTTTGTATTTATTAATATTCATATAGTAAAATTGGGGTCTACAATCAGTAAACTGAAAAATTGGGAAAAAAAACAATGTACTTTGGACGGCGAGAGACGGCAGCTGGCAAGAGGATGGAACAAATCAGAATGATAGCCCAGTCCAAAGCTGAGTGCTCAATCGTAGTAGGTACAATGTTCATTAATACGTTGTTATGGTGTCTCTACTCGGTTACAGGTGTAGTGCTTGGGATTACACACGACTTACTATATGTGTAAGAAAAGCCGAATCGTCTTGCAAAAAAACAGATAATTTTAACTTTACTTCTGACACCTTAGAAACCCGTTTTGTGCACCATAACAACCCATTATGAATTCGATGAATTCGAATCGATTCTGGAAATCGAAAGAAGAGATTGCCCAGTCCAAAGCTGTATGCTCAATCGTAGTAGGTACAATGATCATTAATACGTTGTTATGGTGTCTCTACTTGGTTACAGGTGCAGTGTTTGGGTTTACACACAACTTACTATATGTGTAAAAAAAGCCGAATGGTTTTGCAAAAAAACAGATAAATTTAACTTCACTTCTGACAACTTAGAAACCCGTTTTGTGCACCATAACAACCCATTATGAATTCGATGAATTCGAATCGATTCTGGAAATCAAAAAATGAGTTAGCCCAGTCCAAAGCTGTATGCTCAATTGTAGTAGGTACAATGATAATTAATACGTTGTTATGGTGTTTCTACTTGGTTACAGGTGCAGTGTTTGGGTTTACACACAACTTACTATATGTGTAAGAAAAGCCGAATTGTCTTGCAAAAAAACAAATAAATTTAACATCACTTCTAACTCCTTAGAAACCCGTTTTGTGCACCATAACAACCCATTATGAATTCGATGATTTCGAATCGATTCTGGAAATCGAATTTGGCTGGAATTACTTCGAATTTGGCGCCTTGTCTTCTTCTTTAGCAGGGCGTTTGATGTTCTTTCAAGGCGTTTCAAAGGAAAATACTATACATTGTAAACTTGGCGCCTTCAAAATAGTCTTAATTTTCTCCAAAAACCCGCGCGAATGTCTTCTCTGGTTCCAAACATTCATTTCTTTTTGCAAGTTCTTTGAAGTGGATTTAAACTTGTTCTATTAGTGCGGAGCGTCACCGAAAGATCGCACCAGCTCCTGGAGAAAGATCCACCGGACACTCTTGCGTAAATTTCAGCATGGGCGAAATAGCGGAAAATATTTGCAGAATGCAATTAATACTTTATGAATATTAATATTCATAAAGTAAAATTGGGGTCTACAATCAGTAAACTGAAAAAGTGGGGAAAAAAAGCATTGTACTTTTTACGGCGAGTGACGGCAGCTGGCAAGAGGATGGAACAAATCAGAGTAGTTAGCCCAGTCCAAAGCTGTATGCTCAATCGTAGTAGGTACAATGATCATTAATACGTTGCTATGGTGTCTCTACTTGGTTACAGGTGCAGTGTTTGGGTTTACACACAACTTACTATATGTGTAAGAAAAGCCGAATTGTCTTGCAAAAAAACAAATAAATTTAACATCACTTCTAACTCCTTAGAAACCCGTTTTGTGCACCATAACAACCCATTATGAATTCGATGATTTCGAATCGATTCTGGAAATCGAATTTGGCTGGAATTACTTCGAATTTGGCGCCTTGTCTTCTTCTTTAGCAGGGCGTTTGATGTTCTTTCAAGGCGTTTCAAAGGAAAATACTATACATTGTAAACTTGGCGCCTTCAAAATAGTCTTAATTTTCTCCAAAAACCCGCGCGAATGTCTTCTCTGGTTCCAAACATTCATTTCTTTTTGCAAGTTCTTTGAAGTGGATTTAAACTTGTTCTATTAGTGCGGAGCGTCACCGAAAGATCGCACCAGCTCCTGGAGAAAGATCCACCGGACACTCTTGCGTAAATTTCAGCATGGGCGAAATAGCGGAAAATATTTGCAGAATGCAAATATTACTTGATGAATATTAATATTCATAAAGTAAAATTGTGGTCTACTATCAGTAAACTGAAAAATTGGAAAAAAAAGCAATGTACTTTGGACAGCGAGAGACGGCAGCTGGCAAGAGGATAGAACAAATCAGAATAGTTAGCCCAGTCAAAAGCTGTATGCTCAATCGTAGTAGGTACAATGTTCATTAATACGTTGTTATGGTGTCTCTACTTGGTTACAGGTGTAGTGTTTGGGTTTACACACGACTTACTATATGTGTAAGAAAAGCCGAATGTTGTTGCAAAAAAAAAACAGATAAATTTAACTTTACTTCTGACACCTTAGAAACCCGTTTTGTGCACCATAACAACCCATTATGAATTCGATGAATTCGGATCGAATCTGGAAATCGAAAGAAGAGTTAGCCCAGTCCAAAGCTGTATGCTCAATCGTAGTAGGTACAATGATCATTAACACGTTGCTATGTTGTCTTGTCTTGGTAACAGTTGCAGTGTTTGGGTTTACACACAACTTACTATATGTGTAAGAAAAGCCGAATGGTCTTGCAAAAAAACAGATAAATTTAACTTCACTTCTGACACCTTAGAAACCCGTTTTGTGCACCATAACAACCCATTATGAATTCGATGAATTCGAATTGATTTTGTAAATCGAAAGAAGAGTTAGCCCAGTCCAAAGCTGTATGCTCAATTGTTGTAGGTACATTGATCATTAATACGTTGTTATGGTGTCTCTACTTGGTTACAGGTGCAGTGTTTGGGTTTACACACAACTTACTATATGTGTAAGAAAAGCCGAATTGTCTTGCAAAAAAACAACTAAATTTAACTTCCCTTCTAACTCCTTAGAAACCCGTTTGTGCACCATAACAACCCATTATGAATTCGATGATTTCGAATCGATTCTGGAAATCGAATTTGGCTGGAATTACTTCGAATTTGGCGCCTTGTCTTCTTCTTTAGCAAGGCGTTTGATGTTCTTTGAAGGCGTTTCAAAGGATAATACTATACACTGTAAAATTGTCGCCTTCGAGATAGTCTTAATTTTCTCCAAAAACCCGCGCGAATGTCTTCTCTGGTTCCAAACATTCATTTCTTTTTGCAAGTTCTTCGAGGTGGATTTCAACTTGTTCTATTAGTGCGGAGCGTCACCGAAAGATCGCACCAGCTCCTGGAGAAAGATCCACCTGAATTTCTTGCGTAAATTTCGGCATGGGCGAAATAGCGGAAAATATTTGCAGAATGCAAATTTTACTTTATATTTATTAATATTCATAAAGTAAAATTGGGGTGTACAATCAGTAAACTGAAAAATTGGGAAAAAGAACAATGTACTTTGGACGGCGAGAGACGGCAGCTGGCAAGAGGATGGAACCAATCAGAATAGATAGCCCAGTCCAAAGCTGAGTGCTCAATCGTAGTAGGTACAATGTTCATTAATACGTTGTTATGGTGTCTCTACTTGGTTACAGGTGAGTGTTTGTGTTTACACACGACTTACTATACTTGTAAGAAAAGTCGAATGGTTTTACAAAAAAACAGATAAATTTAACTTCACTTCTGACACCTTAGAAACCCGTTTTGTGTACCATAACAACCCATTATGAATTCGATGAATTCGAATCGATTCTGGAAATCGAAAGAAGAGTTAGCCCAGTCCAAAGCTTTATGCTCAATCGTAGTAGGTACAATGATCATTAATACGTTGCTATGGTGTCTCTACTCGGTTACAGGTGTAGTGTTTGGGATTACACACGACTTACTATATGTGTAAGAAAAGCCGAATGGTCTTGCAAAAAAAACAGATAATTTTAACTTTACTTCTGACACCTTAGAAACCCGTTTTGTGCACCATAACAACCCATTATAAATTCGATGATTTCGAATCGATTCTGGAAATCGAATTTAGCTGGAATTACTTCGAATTTGGCGCCTTGTCTTCTTCTTTAGCAGGGCGTTTGATGTTCTTTGAAGGCGTTTCAATAGAAAATACTATACATTGTAAATTTGGCGCCTTCCAGATAGACTTAATTTTCTCCAAAAACCCGCGCGAATTTCTTCTCTGGTTCCAAACATTCATTTCTTATTGCAAGTTCCTTGAAGTCGATTTCAACTTGTTCTATTAGTGCGGAGCGTCACCGAAAGATCGCACCAGCTCCTGGAGAAAGATCCACCGGACACTCTTGCGTAAATTTCAGCATGGGCGAAATAGCGGAAAATATTTGCAGAATGCAAATATTACTTTATGAATATTAATATTCATAAAGTAAAATTGTGGTCTACTATCAGTAAACTGAAAAATTGGAAAAAAAAGCAATGTACTTTGGACGGCGAGAGACGGCAGCTGGCAAGAGGATGGAACAAATCAGAATAGTTAGCCCAGTCAAAAGCTGTATGCTCAATCGTAGTAGGTACAATGTTCATTAATACGTTTGTTATGGTGTCTCTACTTGGTTACAGGTGTAGTGTTTGGGTTTACACACGACTTACTATATGTGTAAGAAAAGTCGAATGTTGTTGCAAAAAAAACAGATAAATTTAACTTTACTTCTGACACCTTAGAAACCCATTTTGTGCACCATAACAACCCATTATGAATTCAATGAATTCGAATCGAATCTGGAAATCGAAAGAAGAGTTAGCCCAGTCCAAAGCTGTATGCTCAATCGTAGTAGGTACAATGATCATTAACACGTTGCTATGTTGTCTCGTCTTGGTAACAGGTGCAGTGTTTGGGTTTACACACAACTTATTATATGTGTAAGAAAAGCCGAATTGTCTTGCAAAAAAACAAATAAATTTAACTTCACTTCTATCTCCTTAGAAACCCGTTTTGTGCACCATAACAACCCATTATGAATTCGATGATTTCGAATCGATTCTGGAAATCGAATTTAGCTGGAATTACTTCGAATTTGGCGCCTTGTCTTCTTCTTTAGCAGGGCGTTTGATGTTCTTCGAAGGCGTTTCAAAGGAAAATACTATACATTGTAAAGTTGGCGCCTTCCAGATAGTCTTAAATTTCTCCAAGAACCCGCGCGAATTTCTTCTCTGTTTCCAAACATTCATTTCTTATTGCAAGTTCCTTGAACTCGATTTCAAATTGTTCTATTGGTGCAGAGCGTCACCGAAAGATCGCACCAGCTCGTGGAGAAAGATCCACCGGACACTCTTGCGTAAATTTCGGCATGGGCGAAATAGCGGAAAATATTTGGAGAATGCAAATATGACTTTATTAATATTCATATTCATAAAGTAAAATTGTGGTCTACAATCAGTAAACTGAAAAATTGGAAAAAAAAGCAATGTACTTTGGACGGCGAGAGACGGCAGCTGGCAAGAGGATGGAACAAATCAGAATAGTTAGCCCAGTCAAAAGCTGTATGCTCAATCGTAGTAGGTACAATGTTCATTAATACGTTGTTAAGGTGTCTCTACTTGGTTACAGGTGTAGTGTTTGGGTTTACACACGACTTACTATATGTTTAAGAAAAGTCGAATGTTCTTGCAAAAAAAAACAGATAAATTTTACTATACTTCTGACACCTTAGAAACCCGTTTTGTGCACCATAACAACCCATTATGAATTCGATGAATTCGAATTGATTCTGGAAATCGAAAGAAGAGTCAGCCCAGTCCAAAGCTGTATGCTCAATCGTTGTAGGTACAATGATCATTAATACGTTGTTATGGTGTCTCTACTTGGTTACAGGTGCAATGTTTGGGTTTACACACAACTTACTATATGTGTAAGAAAAGCCGAATTGTCTTGCAAAAAAACAACTAAATTTAACTTCCCTTCTAACTCCTTAGAAACCCGTTTTTTGCACCATAACAACCCATTATGAATTCGATGAATTCGAATCGATTCTGGAAATCGAAAGAAGATTTAGCCCAGTCCAAAGCTGTATGCTCAATTGTAGTAGGTACAATGTTCATTAATACGTTGTTATAGTGTCTCTACTTGGTTACAGGTGTAGTGTTTGGGTTTACACACGACTTACTATATGTGTAAGAAAAGCCAAATGGTCTTGCAAAAAAACAGATAAATTTAACTTTACTTCTGACAGCTTAGAAACCCGTTTTGTGCACCATAACAACCCATTATGAATTCGATGAATTCGAATCGATTCTGGAAATCGAAAGAAGAGTTAGCCCAGTCCAAAGCTGTATGCTCAATCGTAGTAGGTACAATGATCATTAATACGTTGTTATGGTGTCTCTACTTGGTTACAGGTGCAGTGTTTGGGTTTACACACAACTTACTATATGTGTAAGACAAGCCGAATGGTCTTGCAAAAAAACAGACAATTTTAACTTTACTTCTGACACCTTAGAAACCCGTTTTGTGCACCGTAACAACCCATTTTGAATTCGATGAATTCGAATTGATTCTGGAAATCGATTTTCCGCAGCTTTACATAAATTTCTCTATACTACGTGCATTACTCGGTATATACGTATGTTGACACATTGCCGGCCAAAATACTTCGAATCTGGCGCATTGTCTTCTTCTTTAGCAGGGCGTTTGATGTTCTTTAAAGGCCTTTCAAAAGAAAATACCATATTTTGTAAACATGGCGCCTTCGAGATAGTCTTAATTTTCTCCAAAAACTCGCGCGAATTTCTTCTCTGGTTCCAAACATTCATTTCTTTTTGCAAGTTCCTTGAAGTCGATTTCAACTTGTTCTATTAGTGCGGAGCGTCACCGAAAGATCGCACCAGCTCTTGGAGAAAGATCCACCGGACATTCTTGCGTAAATTTCGGCATGGGCGAAATAGCGGAAAATATTTGGAGAATGCAAATATTACTTTATGAATATTAATATTCATAAAGTAAAATTGGGGTTTACAATCAGTAAACTGAAAAATTGGGGGAAAAAAAACAATGTACTTTGGACGGAGAGAGACGACAGCTGGTAAGAGGATGGAACAAATCAGAATAGTTAGCCCAGTCCAAAGCTGTATGCTCAATCGTAGTAGGTACAATGTTCAATAATACGTTGTTATGGTGTCTCTACTTGGTTACAGGTGTAGTGTTTGGGTTTACACACGACTTAAAATATGTGTAAGAAAAGCCGAATGGTCTTGCAAAAAAACAGATAAATTTAACTTTACTTCTGACACCTTAGAAACCCGTTTTGTGCACCATAACAACCCATTATGAATTCGATGAATTCGAATCGATTCTGGAAATCGAAAGAAGAGATAGCCCAGTCCAAAGCTGTATGCTCAATCGTAGTAGGTGCAATGATCATTAATATGTTGCTATGGTATCTCTACGTGGTTACAAGTGCAGTGTTTGGGTTTACACACAACTTACTATATGAGTAAGGAAAGCCGAATGGTCTTGCAAAAAAACAGATAAATTTAACTTTACTCCTGACACCTTAGAAACCAGTTTTGTGCACCATAACAACCCATTATGAATTCGAATCGATTCTGGAACTCGAAAGAAGAGTTAGCCCAGTCCAAAGCTGTATGCTCAATCGTAGTAGGTACAATGATCATTAATACGTTGTTATGGTGTCTCTACTTGGTTACAGGTGCGGTGTTTGGGTTTACACACAACTTACTATATGTGTAAGAAAAGCCGAATGGTCTTGCATAAAAACAGGTAAATTTAACTTCACTTCTGACACCTTAGAAACCCGTTTTGTGCACCATAACCACCCATTATAAATTCGATGAATTCGAATCGATTCTGGAAATCGAAAGAAGAATTAGCCCAGTCCAAAGCTATGTGCTCAATCGTAGTAGGTACAATGATCATTAATACGTTGTTATGGTGTCTCTACTTGGTTACAGGTGCAGTGTTTGGTTTTACACACAACTTACTATATGTGTAAGAAAAGCCGAATGGTCTTGCAAAAAAAAAACAGATAAATTTAACTTCACTTCTGACACCTTAGAAACCCGTTTTGTGCACCATAACAACCCATTATGAATTCGATGAATTCGAATCGATTCTGGAAATCGATTTTCCGCAGCTTTACATAACTTTCTCAATACTACGTGCATTTATCGGTATATACGTATGTTGACACATTGCCGGCCACATTTCTTCGAATTTGGGGCCTTGTCTTCTTCATTAGCAGGGCGTTTGATGTTCTTTGAAGGCGTTTCAAACGAAAAATACTATACATTGTAAACTTGCCGCCTTCGAGATAGTCTTAATTTTCTCCAAAAACCCGCGCGAATTTCTTCTCTGGTTCCAAACATTCATTTCTTTTTGCAAGTTCCTTGAAGTCGATTTCAACTTGTTCTATTAGTGCGGAGCGTCACCGAAAGATCGCACCAGTTCCTGGAGAAAGATCCACCCGACACTCTTGCGTAAATTTCGGCATGGGCGAGATAGCGGAAAATATTTGCAGAATGCAAATATTACTTTATGAATATTAATATTCATAAAGTAAAATTGGGGTCTACAATCAGTAAACTAAAAAATTGGGAAAAAAAACAATGTACTTTGGACGGCGAGAGACGGACGCTGGCAAAAGGATGGAACAAATCAGAATAGATAGCCCAGCCCAAAGCTGTATGCTCAATCGTAGTAGGTACAATGTTCATTAATACGTTGTTATGGTGTCTCTACTCGGTTACATGTGTAGTGTTTGGGTTTACACACGACTTACAATATCTGTAAGAAAAGCCGAATCGTCTTGCAGAAAAACAGATAAATTTAACTTCACTTCTGACACCTTACTGACCCGTTTTGTGCACCATAAAAACCCATTATTAATCCGATGATTTCGAATCGATTCTGGAAATCGATTTTTCGAAGCTTTACATTGCTTTCTCTATACTACGTGCATTACTCGGTATATACGTATGTTGACACATTGCCGGCCAAATTACTTCGAATTTGGACCCTTGTCTTCTTTACAGGGCGTTTAATGCTCTTTGAAGGCGTTTCAAAGCAAAAGACTATACATTTTAAACTTTGCGCCTTCAACATAGTCTTACATTTCCCTAAAAACCCGCGCGAATTTCTTCTCTGGTGTCCAGACAATCATTTGTTTTTGCAAGTTCCTTGGGGTCGATTTCAACTTGTTCTATTAGTGCAGAGCGTCACCGAAAGATCGCACCAGCTCCTGGAGAAAGATCCACCGAACACTCCCGCGTAAATTTCGGCATGGGCGAAATTGCGGAAAATATTTGCAGAATGCAAATATTACTTTATGAATATTAATATTCATAAAGTAAAATTGGGGTCTACAATCAGTAAACTGAAAAATTGGGAAAAAAAGCAATGTACTTTGTACGGCGAGAGACGGCAGCTGGCAAGAGGATGGAACAAATCAAAATAGTTAGACATGTCCAAAGCTGTATGCTCAATCGTAGTAGGTACAATGTTCATTAATACGTTGTTATGGTGTCTCTACTTGGTTACAGGTGCAGTGTTTGGGTATACACAGGGCTTACTGAATGTGTAAGAAAAGCCGAATGGTCTTGCAAAAAAACAGATAAATTTAACTTCACTTCTGACACCTTAGAAACCCGTTTTGTGCACCATAACTACCCATTATGAATTCGATGAATTCGAATCGATTCTGGAAACCGAAAGACGAGTTAGCCCAGTCCAAAGCGGTATCCTCAATCGTAGTAGGTACAATGATCATTAATACGTTGCTATGGTGTCTCTACTTGGTTACATGTGCAGTGTTTGGGTTTACACACGACTTACAATATCTGTAAGAAAAGCCGAATCGTCTTGCAGAAAAACAGATAAATTTAACTTTACTTCTACACCTTACTGACCCGTTTTTTGCACCATAACAACCCATTATTAATCCGATGAAATCGAATCGATTCTGGAAATCGATTTTCCGAAGCATTACATAGCTTTTCTATACTACGTGCATTACTCGGTATATACGTATGTAGACACATTGCCGGCCAAATTAGTTTGAATTTGGCGCGTTGTTTTTTTTACAGGGCGTCTAATGTTCTTTGAAGGCGTTTCAAAGGAAAAGACTGTACATTTTAAACTTTGCGCCTTCAACATAGTCCTACTTTTCTCTAAAAACCCTCGCGAATTTTTTCTCTTGTGTCCAGACAATCATTTCTTTTTGCAAGTTCCTTGGGGACGATTTCAACTTGTTCTATTAGTGCAGAGCGTCACCGAAAGATCGCACCAGCTCCTGGAGAAAGATCCACTGAACACTCCCTCGTAAATTTCGGTATGGGCGAAATTGCGGAAAATATTTGCAGAATGCAAATATTACTTTATGAATATTAATATTCATAAAGTAAAATTGGGGTCTACAATGAGTAAACTGAAAAATTGGGAAAAAAAGCATTGTACTTTGTACGGCGAGTGACGGCAGCTGGCAAGAGGATGGAACAAATCAGAGTAGTTAGCCCAGTCCAAAGCTGTATGCTCAATCCGTAGTAGGTACAATGTTCATTAATACGTTGTTGTGGTGTCTCTACTTGGTTACAGGTGCAGTGTTTGGGTTTACACACGACTTACTATAGGTGTAAGAAAAGTCGAATGGTCTTACAAAAAAACAGATAAATTTAACTTCACTTCTGACACCTTAGAAACCCGTTTTGTGTACCATAACAGCCCATTATGAATTCGATGAATTCGAATCGATTCTGGAAATCGAAAGGAGAGTTAGCCCAGTCCAAAGCTTTATGCTCAATCGTAGTAGGTACAATGATCATTAATACGTTGCTATGGTGTCTCTACTTGGTTACAGGTGCAGTGTTTGGGTTTACACACGGCTTACAATATGTATAAGAAAAGCCGAATGGTCTTGCAAAAAAACAGATAAATTTAACTTCACTTCTAACACCTTAGAAACCCGTTTTGTGCACCATAGCAACCCATTATGAATTCGATGAATTCGAATCGATTCTGGAAATCGAAAGACGAGTTAGCCCACTCCAAAGCTGTATCTTTAATCGTAGTAGGTACAATGATCATTAATACGTTGCTACGGTGTCTCTACTTCGTTACAGGTGCAGTGTTTGGGTTTACACACGGCTTACTATATGTATAAGAAAAGCCAAATGGTCTTGCAAAAAAACAGATAAATTTAAATTCACTTCTGACACTTTAGAAACCCGTTTTGGGCACCATAACAACCCATTATGATTTCGATGAATTCGAATCGATTCTGGAAAACGAAATGCGAGTTAGCCCAGTCCAAAGCTGTATGCTCAATCGTAGTAGGTACAATGATCATTAATACGTTGCTATTGTGTCTCTACTTGGTTACAGGTGCAGTGTTTGGGTTTACACACGACTTACAATATCTGTAAAAAAAGCCGAATCGTCTTGCAAACAAACAAATAAATTTAACTTCACTTGTGACACCTTACTGACCCGTTTTGTGCACCATAACAACCCATTATTAATCCGATGAATTCGAATCGATTCTGGAAATCGATTTTTCGAAGCTTTACATAGCTTTCTCTATACTACGTGCATTACTCGGTATATACGTATGTTGACACATTGCCGGCCAAATTATTTCGAATTTGGACCCTTGTCTTCTTTACAGGGCGTTTAATGCTCTTTGAAGGCGTTTCAAAGGAAAAGACTATACATTTTAAACTTTGCGCCTTCAACATAGTCTTACTTTTCCCTAAAAACCCGCGCGAATTTCTTCTCTGGTGTCCAGACAATCATTTCTTTTTGCAAGTTCCTTGGGGACGATTTCAACTTGTTCTATTAGTGCAGAGCGTCACCGAAAGATCGCACCAGCTCCTGGAGAAAGATCCACTGAACACTCCCTCGTAAATTTCGGCATGGGCGAAATTGCGGAAAATATTAGCAGAATGCAAATATTACTTTATGAATATTAATATTCATAAAGTAAAATTGGGGTCTACAATGAGTAAACTGAAAAATTGGGAAAAAAAGCATTGTACTTTGTACGGCGAGTGACGGCAGCTGGCAAGAGGATGGAACAAATCAGAGTAGTTAGCCCAGTCCAAAGCTGTATGCTCAATCGTAGTAGGTACAATGTTCATTAATACGTTGTTATGGTGTCTCTACTTGGTTACAGGTGCAGTGTTTGGGTTTACACACGACTTACTATACGTGTAAGAAAAGTCGAATGGTCTTACAAAAAAACAGATAAATTTAACTTCACTTCTGACACCTTAGAAACCCGTTTTGTGTACCATAACAGCCCATTATGAATTCGATGAATTCGAATCGATTCTGGAAATCGAAAGGAGAGTTAGCCCAGTCCAAAGCTTTATGCTCTATCGTAGTAGGTACAATGATCATTAATACGTTGCTATGGTGTCTCTACTTGGTTACAGGTGCAGTGTTTGGGTTTACACACGGCTTACAATATGTATAAGAAAAGCCGAATGGTCTTGCAAAAAACAGATAAATTTAACTTCACTTCTAACACCTTAGAAACCCGTTTTGTGCACCATAGCAACCCATTATGAATTCGATGAATTCGAATCGATTCTGGAAATCGAAAGACGAGTTAGCCCACTCCAAAGCTGTATCTTCAATCGTTGTAGGTACAATGATCATTAATACGTTGCTATGGTGTCTCTACTTGGTTACAGGTGCAGTGTTTGGGTTTACACACGGCTTACTATATGTATAAGAAAAGCCGAATGGTCTTGCAAAAAAACAGATAAATTTAAATTCACTTCTGACACTTTAGAAACCCGTTTTGGGCACCATAACAACCCATTATGAATTCGATGAATTCGAATCGATTCTGGAAATCGAAAGGCGAGTTAGCCCAGTCCAAAGCTGTATGCTCAATCGTAGTAGGTACAATGATCATTAATACGTTGCTATTGTGTCTCTACTTGGTTACAGGTGCAGTGTTTGGGTTTACACACGACTTACAATATCTGTAAAAAAAGCCGAATCGTCTTGCAAACAAACAGATAAATTTAACTTCACTTCTGACACCTTACTGACCCGTTTTGTGCACCATAACAACCCATTATTAATCCGATGAATTCGAATCGATTCTGGAAATCGATTTTTCGAAGCTTTACATAGCTTTCTCTATACTACGTGCATTACTCGGTATATACGTATGTTGACACTTTGCCGGCCAAATTACTTTGAATTTGGACCCTTGTCTTCTTTACAGGGCGTTTAATGCTCTTTGAAGGCGTTTCAAAGGAAAAGACTATACATTTTAAACTTTGCGCCTTCAACATAGTCTTACTTTTCCCTAAAAACCCGCGCGAATTACTTCTCTGGTGTCCAGAAAATCATTTCTTTTTGCAAGTTCCTTGGGGTCGATTTCAACTTGTTCTATTAGTGCAGAGCGTCACCGAAAAATCGCACCAGCTCCTGGAGAAAGATACACCGAACACTCCCGCGTAAATTTCGGCATGGGCGAAATTGCGGAAAATATTTGCAGAATGCAAATATTACTTTATGAATATTAATATTCATCAAGTAAAATTGGGGTCTACAATCAGTAAACTGAAAAATTGGGAAAAAAAGCAATGTACTTTGTACGGCGAGAGACGGCAGCTGGCAAGAGGATGGAACAAATCAGAATAGTTAGATATGTCCAAAGCTGTATGCTCAATCGTAGTAGGTACAATGTTCATTAATACGTTGTTATGGTGTCTCTACTTGGTTACAGGTGCAGTGTTTGGGTTTACACACGACTTACTATACGTGTAAGAAAAGTCGAATGGTCTTACAAAAAAACAGATAAATTTAACTTCACTTCTGACAACTTAGAAACCCGTTTTGTGCACCATAACAACCCATTATGAATTCGATGAATTCGAATCGATTCTGGAAATCGAAAGAAGAGTTAGCCCAGTCTAAAGCTGTATGCTCAATCGTAGTAGGAACAATGATCATTATTTTGTTGCTATGGTGTCTCTACTTGGTTACAGGTGCAGTGTTTGGGTTTACACACGGCTTACTATATGTATAAGAAAAGCCGAATGGTTTGCAAAAAACAGATAATTTTATCTTCACTTCTAACGCCTTAGAAACCGGTTTTGTGCACCATAACAACCCATTATGAATTCGATGAATTCGAATCGACTCTGGAAATCGAAAGACGAGTTCGCCCAGTCCAAAGCTGTATCCTCAACCGTAGTAGGTACAATGATCATTAATACGTTGCTATTGTGTCTCTACTTGGTTACAGGTGCAGTGTTTGGGTTTACACACGGCTTACTATATGTGTAACAAAAGCCGAATGGTCTTGCAAAAAAAAAAAAGATGAATTTAACTTCACTTCTGACACCTTAGAAACCCGTTTGGGGCACCATAACAACCCATTATGAATTCTATGAATTCGAATCGATTCTGGAAATCGAAAGGCGAGTTAGCCCAGTCCAAAGCTGTATGCTCAATCGTAGTAGGTACAATGATTATTAATACGTTGTTATGGTGTCTCTACTTGGTTACAGGTGCAGTGTTTGGGTATACACAGGGCTTACTGTATGTGTAAGAAAAGCCGAATGGTCTTGCAAAAAAACAGATAAATTTAACTTCACTTCTGACACCTTAGAAACCCGTTTTGTGCACCATAACTACCCATTATGAATTCGATGAATTCGAATCGATTCTGGATATCGAAAGAAGAGTTAGCCCAGTCCAAAGCTTTATGCTCAATCGTAGTAGGTACAATGATCATTAATACGTTGCTATGGTGTCTCTACTTGGTTACAGGTGCAGTGTTTGGGTTTACACACGGCTTACTATATGTATAAGAAAAGCCGAATGGTCTTGCAAAAAAAAGATAAATTTAACTTCACTGCTAACACCTTAGAAACCCGTTCTGTGCACCATAGCAACCCATTATGAATTCGATGAATTTAAATCGATTCTGGAAATCGAAAGACGAGTTAGCCCACTCCAAAGCTGAATCTTCAATCGTAGTAGGTACAATGATCATTAATACGTTGCTATGGTGTCTCTACTTGGTTACAGGTGCAGTGTTTGGGTTTACACACGGCTTACTATATGTGTAACAAAAGCCGAATGGTCTTGCAAAAAAACAGATAAATTTAACTTCACTTCTGACACCTTAGAAACCCGTTTTGGGCACCATAACAAGCCATTATGAATTCTATGAATTCGAATCGATTCTGGAAATCGAAAGGCGAGTTAGCCCAGTCCAAAGCTGTATGCTCAATCGTAGTAGGTACAATGATCATTAATACGTTGTTATGGTGTATCTACTTGGTTACAGGTGCAGTGTTTGGGTTTACACACGTCTTATTATATGTGTAAGAAAAGCCGAATGGTCTTGCAAAAAAGCAGATAAATTTAACTTCACTTCTGACACCTTAGGAACCCGTTTTGTGCACCATAACAACCCATTATGAATTCTATGAATTCGAATCGATTCTGGAAATCGAAAAAAAAGAGTTAGCCCAGTCCAAAACTGTATGCTCAATCGTAGTAGGTACAATGATTATTAATACGTTGTTATGGTGTCTCTACTTGGTTACAGGTGCAGTGTTTCGGTATACACAGGGCTTACTATATGTGTAAGAAAAGCCGAATGGCCTTGCAAAAAAAAGAGATAAATTTAACTTCACTTCTGACACCTTAGAAACCCGTTTTGTGCACCATAACTACCCATTATGAATTCGATGAATTCGAATCGATTCTGGAAATCGAAAGACGAGTTAGCCCAGTCCAAAGCTGTATCCTCAATCTTAGTAGGTACAATGATCATTAATACATTGCTATAGTGTCTCTACTTGGTTACATGTGCAGTGTTTGGGTTTACACACGACTTACAATATCTGTAAGAAAAGCCGAATCGTCTTGCAGAAAAACAGATAAATTTAACTTCACTTCTGACACCTTACTGACCCGTTTTGTGCACCATAACAACCCATTATTAATCCGATGAATTCGAATCGATTCTGGAAATCGATTTTCCGAAGCATTACATAGCTTTTCTATACTACGTGCATTACTCGGTATATACGTATGTTGACACATTGCCGGCCAAATTAATTTGAATATGGCGCCTTGTCTTTTTTACAGGGCGTTTAATGTTCTTTGAAGGCGTTTCAAAGGAAAAGACTATAGATTTTAAACTTTGCGCCTTCAAGATAGTCTTACATTTCTCTAAAAACCCTCGCGAATTTTTTCTCTTGTGTCCAGACAATCATTTCTTTTTGCAAGTTCCTTGGGTACGATTTTAACTTGTTCTATTAGTGCAGAGCGTCACCGAAAGATCGCACCAGCTCCTGGAGAAAGATCCACCGAACACCCCCGCGTAAATTTCGGAATGGGCGAAATTGGGGAAAATATTTGCAGAATGCAAATATTACTTTATGAATATTAATATTCATTATGTAAATTGGGGTCTACAATCAGTAAACTGAAAAATTGGGAAAAAAAGCACTGTACTTTGTACGGCGAGAGACGGCAGCTGGCAAGAGGATGGAACAAATCAGAGTAGTTAGCCCAGTCCAAAGCTGTATGCTCAATCGTAGTAGGTACAATGTTCATTAATACGTTGTTATGGTGTCTCTACTTGGTTACAGGTGCAGTTTTTGGGTTTACACACGACTTACTATATGTGTAAGAAAAGCCGAATGGTCTTACAAAAAAACAGATAAATTTAACTTCACTTCTGACACCTTAGAAACCCGTTTTGTGAACCATAACAACCTATTATGAATTCGATGAATTCGAATCGATTCTGGAAATCGAAAGAAGAGTTAGCCCAGTCCAAAGCTGTATGCTCAATCGTAGTAGGTACAATGATCATTAATACGTTGTTATGGTGTCTCTACTTGGTTACAGGTGCAGTGTTTGGGTTTACACACGACTTAATATATGGGTAAGAAAAGCCGAATGGTCTTGCAAAAAAACAGATAAATTTAACTTCACTTCTGACACATTAGGAACCCGGTTTGTACACCATAACAACCCATTATGAACTCAATGAATTAGAATCGATTCTGCAAATCAAAAAAAATGAGTTATCCCAGTCCAAATCTGTATGCTTAATCGTAGTAGGTACAATGATCATTAATACGTTGTTATGGTGTCTCTACTTGGTTACAGGTGCAGTGTTTGGGTCTACACACGGTTTTTTATATGTGTAAGAAAAGCCGAATGGTCTTGCAAAATACGGATAAATTTAACTTCACTTCTGACACCTTAGAAACCGGTTTTGTGCACCATAACAACCCATTATGAATTCGATGATTTCGAATCGATTCTGGAAATCGAAAGACGAGTTAGCCCAGTCCAAAGCTGTATCCTCAACCGTAGTAGGTACAATGATCATTAATACGTTGCTATTGTGTCTCTACTTGGTTACAGGTGCAGTGTTTGGGTTTACACACGACTTACAATATCTGTAAGAAAAGCCGAATCGTCTTGCAAACAAACAGATAAATTTAACTTCACTTCTGACACCTTACTGACCCGTTTTGTGCACCATAACAACCCATTATTAATCCGATGATTTCGAATCGATTCTGGAAATCGATTTTTCGAAGCTTTACATAGCTTTCTCTATACTACGTGCATTACTCGGTATATACGTATGTTGACACATTGCCGGCCAAATTACTTCGAATTTGGACCCTTGTCTTCTTTACAGGGCGTTTAATGCTCTTTGAAGGCGTTTCAAAGGAAAAGACTATACATTTTAAACTTTGCGCCTTCAACATAGTCTTACTTTTCCCTAAAAACCCGCGCGAATTTCTTCTCTGGTGTCCAGACAATCATTTCTTTTTGCAAGTTCCTTGGGGTCGATTTCAACTTGTTCTATTAGTGCAGAGCGTCACCGAAAGATCGCACCAGCTCCTGGAGAAAGATCCACCGAACACTCCCGCTTAAATTTCGGCATGGGCGAAATTGCGGAAAATATTTGCAGAAAGCAAATATTACTTTATGAATATTAATATTCATAAAGTAAAATTGGGGTCTACAATCAGTAAACTGAAAAATTGGGAAAAAAAGCAATGTACTTTGTACGGCGAGAGACGGCAGCTGGCAAGAGGATGGAACAAATCAGAATAGTTAGACATGTCCAAAGCTGTATGCTCAATCGTAGTAGGTACAATGTTCATTAATACGTTGTTATAGTGTCTCTATTTGGTTACAGGTGAGTGTTTGTGTTTACACACGACTTACTATACGTGTAAGAAAAGTCGAATGATCTTACAAAAAAACAGATAAATTTAACTTCACTTCTGACACCTTAGAAACCCGTTTTGTGTACCATAACAACCCATTATGAATTCGATGAATTCGAATCGATTCTGGAAATCGAAAGAAGAGTTAGCCCAGTCCAAAGCTTTATGCTCAATCGTAGTAGGTACAATGATCATTAATACGTTGCTATGGTGTCTCTACTTGGTTACAGGTGCAGTGTTTGGGTTTACACACGGCTTACTATATGTATAAGAAAAGCCGAATGGTCTTGCAAAAAACAGATAAATTTAACTTCACTTCTAACACCTTAGAAACCCGTTTTGTGCACCATAGCAACCCATTATGAATTCGATGAATTCGAATCGATTCTGGAAATCGAAAGACGAGTTAGCCCACTCCAAAGCTGTATCTTCAATCGTAGTAGGTACAATGATCATTAATACGTTGCTATGGTGTCTGTACTTGGTTACAGGTGCAGTGTTTGGGTTTTCACACGGCTTACTATATGTATAAGAAAAGCCGAATGGTCTTGCCAAAAAACAGATAAATTTAACTTCACTTCTGACACTTTAGAAACCCGTTTTGTGCACCATAACAACCCATTATGAATTCTATGAATTCGAATCGATTCTGGAAATCGAAAAAAAGAGTTAGCCCAGTCCAAAGCTGTATGCTCAATCGTAGTAAGTACAATGATTATTAATACGTTGTTATGGTGTCTCTACTTGGTTACAGGTGCAGTGTTTGGGTCTACACACGGTTTTTTATATGTGTAAGAAAACCCGAATGGTCTTGCAAAAAACAGATAAATTGAACTTCACTTCTGACACCTTAGAAACCGGTTTTGTGCACCATAACAACCCATTATGAATTCGATGAATTCGAATCGATTCTGGAAATCGAAAGACGAGTTAGCCCAGTCCAAAGCTGTATCCTCAACCGTAGTAGGTACAATGATCATTAATACGTTGCTATTGTGTCTCTACTTGGTTACAGGTGCAGTGTTTGGGTTTACACACGACTTACAATATCTGTATGAAAAGCCGAATCGTCTTGCAAACAAACAGATAAATTTAACTTCACTTCTGACACCTTACTGACCTGTTTTGTGCACCATAACAACCCATTATTAATCCGATGAATTCGAATCGATTCTGGAAATCGATTTTTCGAAGCTTTACATAGCTTTCTCTATACTATGTGCATTACTCGGTATATACGTATGTTGACACATTGCCGGCCAAATTACTTCGAATTTGGACCCTTGTCTTCTTTACAGGGCGTTTAATGCTCTTTGAAGGCGTTTCAAAGGAAAAGACTACACATTTTAAACTTTGCGCCTTCAACATAGTCTTACTTTTCCCTAAAAACCCGCGCGATTTTCTTCTCTGGTGTCCAGACAATCATTTCTTTTTGCAAGTTCCTTGGGGTCGATTTCAACTTGTTCTATTAGTGCAGAGCGTCACCGAAAGATCGCACCAGCTCCTGGAGAAAGATCCACCGAACACTCCCGCTTAAATTTCGGCATGGGCGAAATTGCGGAAAATATTTGCAGAAAGCAAATATTACTTTATGAATATTAATATTCATAAAGTAAAATTGGGGTCTACAATCAGTAAACTGAAAAATTGGAAAAAAAGCAATGTACTTTGTACGGCGAGAGACTGAAGCTGGCAAGAGCATGGAACATATCAGAATAGTTAGACATGTCCAAAGCTGTATGCTCAATCGTAGTAGGTACAATGTTCATTAATACGTTGTTATGGTGTCTCTACTTGGTTACAGGTGAGTGTTTGTGTTTACACACGACTTACTATACGTGTAAGAAAAGTCGAATGGTCTTACAAAAAAACAGATAAATTTAACTTCACTTCTGACACCTTAGAAACCCGTTTTGTGTACCATAACAACCCATTATGAATTCGATGAATTCGAATCGATTCTGGAAATCGAAAGAAGAGTTAGCCCAGTCCAAAGCTTTATGCTCAATCGTAGTAGGTACAATGATCATTAATACGTTGCTATGGTGTCTCTACTTGGTTACAGGTGCAGTGTTTGGGTTTACACACGGCTTACTATATGTATAAGAAAAGCCGAATGGTCTTGCAAAAAACAGATAAATTTAACTTCACTTCTAACACCTTAGAAACCCGTTTTGTGCACCATAGCAACCCATTATGAATTCGATGAATTCGAATCGATTCTGGAAATCGAAAGACGAGTTAGCCCACTCCAAAGCTGTATCTTCAATCGTAGTAGGTACAATGATCATTAATACGTTGCTATGGTGTCTGTACTTGGTTACAGGTGCAGTGTTTGGGTTTTCACACGACTTACAATATCTGTAAGAAAAGCCGAATCGTCTTGCAAACAAACAGATAAATTTAACTTCACTTCTGACACCTTACTGACCTGTTTTGTGCACCATAACAACCCTTTATTAATCCGATGAATTCGAATCGATTCTGGAAATCGATTTTTCGAAGCTTTACATAGCTTTCTCTATACTACGTGCATTATTTGGTATATACGTATGTTGACACATTGCCGGCCAAATTACTTCGAATTAGGACCCTTGTCTTCTTTACAGGGCGTTTAATGCTCTTTGAAGGCGTTTCAAAGGAAAAGACTATACATTTTAAACTTTGCGCCTTCAACATAGTCTTACTTTTCCCTAAAAACCCGCGCGAATTTCTTCTCTGGTGTCCAGACAATCATTTCTTTTTGCAAGTTCCTTGGGGTCGATTTCAACTTGTTCTATTAGTGCAGAGCGTCACCGAAAGATCGCACCAGCTCCTGGAGAAAGATCCACCGAACACCCCCGCGTAAATTTCGGAATGGGCGAAATTGGGGAAAATATTTGCAGAATGCAAATATTACTTTATGAATATTAATATTCATTATGTAAATTGGGGTCTACAATCAGTAAACTGAAAAATTGGGAAAAAAAGCACTGTACTTTGTACGGCGAGAGACGGCAGCTGGCAAGAGGATGGAACAAATCAGAGTAGTTAGCCCAGTCCAAAGCTGTATGCTCAATCGTAGTAGGTACAATGTTCATTAATACGTTGTTATGGTGTCTCTACTTGGTTACAGGTGCAGTTTTTGGGTTTACACACGACTTACTATATGTGTAAGAAAAGCCGAATGGTCTTACAAAAAAACAGATAAATTTAACTTCACTTCTGACACCTTAGAATCCCGTTTTGTGAACCATAACAACCTATTATGAATTCGATGAATTCGAATCGATTCTGGAAATCGAAAGACGAGTTAGCCCAGTCCAAAGCTGTATCCTCAACCGTAGTAGGTACAATGATCATTAATACGTTGCTATTGTGTCTCTACTTGGTTACAGGTGCAGTGTTTGGGTTTACACACGACTTACAATATCTGTAAGAAAAGCCGAATCGTCTTGCAAACAAACAGATAAATTTAACTTCACTTCTGACACCTTAGAAACCCGTTTTGTGAACCATAACAACCTATTATGAATTCGATGAATTCGAATCGATTCTGGAAATCGAAAGAAGAGTTAGCCCAGTCCAAAGCTGTATGCTCAATCGTAGTAGGTACAATGATCATTAATACGTTGTTATGGTGTCTCTACTTGGTTACAGGTGCAGTGTTTGGGTTTACACACGACTTAATATATGGGTAAGAAAAGCCGAATGGTCTTGCAAAAAAACAGATAAATTTAACTTCACTTCTGACACATTAGGAACCCGGTTTGTACACCATAACAACCCATTATGAACTCAATGAATTAGAATCGATTCTGCAAATCAAAAAAAATGAGTTATCCCAGTCCAAATCTGTATGCTCAATCGTAGTAGGTACAATGATCATTAATACGTTGTTATGGTGTCTCTACTTGGTTACAGGTGCAGTGTTTGGGTCTACACACGGTTTTTTATATGTGTAAGAAAAGCCGAATGGTCTTGCAAAATACGGATAAATTTAACTTCACTTCTGACACCTTAGAAACCGGTTTTGTGCACCATAACAACCCATTATGAATTCGATGATTTCGAATCGATTCTGGAAATCGAAAGACGAGTTAGCCCAGTCCAAAGCTGTATCCTCAACCGTAGTAGGTACAATGATCATTAATACGTTGCTATTGTGTCTCTACTTGGTTACAGGTGCAGTGTTTGGGTTTACACACGACTTACAATATCTGTAAGAAAAGCCGAATCGTCTTGCAAACAAACAGATAAATTTAACTTCACTTCTGACACCTTACTGACCCGTTTTGTGCACCATAACAACCCATTATTAATCCGATGAATTCGAATCGATTCTGGAAATCGATTTTTCGAAGCTTTACATAGCTTTCTCTATACTACGTGCATTACTCGGTATATACGTATGTTGACACATTGCCGGCCAAATTACTTCGAATTTGGACCCTTGTCTTCTTTACAGGGCGTTTAATGCTCTTTGAAGGCGTTTCAAAGGAAAAGACTATACATTTTAAACTTTGCGCCTTCAACATAGTCTTACTTTTCCCTAAAAACCCGCGCGAATTTCTTCTCTGGTGTCCAGACAATCATTTCTTTTTGCAAGTTCCTTGGGGTCGATTTCAACTTGTTCTATTAGTGCAGAGCGTCACCGAAAGATCGCAACAGCTCCTGGAGAAAGATCCACCGAACACTCCCGCTTAAATTTCGGCATGGGCGAAATTGCGGAAAATATTTGCAGAAAGCAAATATTACTTTATGAATATTAATATTCATAAAGTAAAATTGGGGTCTACAATCAGTAAACTGAAAAATTGGAAAAAAAGCAATGTACTTTGTACGGCGAGAGACTGAAGCTGGCAAGAGCATGGAACAAATCAGAATAGTTAGACATGTCCAAAGCTGTATGCTCAATCGTAGTAGGTACAATGTTCATTAATACGTTGTTATGGTGTCTCTACTTGGTTACAGGTGAGTGTTTGTGTTTACACACGACTTACTATACGTGTAAGAAAAGTCGAATGGTCTTACAAAAAAACAGATAAATTTAACTTCACTTCTGACACCTTAGAAACCCGTTTTGTGTACCATAACAACCCATTATGAATTCGATGAATTCGAATCGATTCTGGAAATCGAAAGAAGAGTTAGCCCAGTCCAAAGCTTTATGCTCAATCGTAGTAGGTACAATGATCATTAATACGTTGCTATGGTGTCTCTACTTGGTTACAGGTGCAGTGTTTGGGTTTACACACGGCTTACTATATGTATAAGAAAAGCCGAATGGTCTTGCAAAAAACAGATAAATTTAACTTCACTTCTAACACCTTAGAAGCCCGTTTTGTGCACCATAGCAACCCATTATGAATTCGATGAATTCGAATCGATTCTGGAAATCGAAAGACGAGTTAGCCCACTCCAAAGCTGTATCTTCAATCGTAGTAGGTACAATGATCATTAATACGTTGCTATGGTGTCTGTACTTGGTTACAGGTGCAGTGTTTGGGTTTTCACACGACTTACAATATCTGTAAGAAAAGCCGAATCGTCTTGCAAACAAACAGATAAATTTAACTTCACTTCTGACACCTTACTGACCTGTTTTGTGCACCATAACAACCCTTTATTAATCCGATGAATTCGAATCGATTCTGGAAATCGATTTTTCGAAGCTTTACATAGCTTTCTCTATACTACGTGCATTATTTGGTATATACGTATGTTGACACATTGCCGGCCAAATTACTTCGAATTAGGACCCTTGTCTTCTTTACAGGGCGTTTAATGCTCTTTGAAGGCGTTTCAAAGGAAAAGACTATACATTTTAAACTTTGCGCCTTCAACATAGTCTTACTTTTCCCTAAAAACCCGCGCGAATTTCTTCTCTGGTGTCCAGACAATCATTTCTTTTTGCAAGTTCCTTGGGGTCGATTTCAACTTGTTCTATTAGTGCAGAGCGTCACCGAAAGATCGCACCAGCTCCTGGAGAAAGATCCACCGAACACCCCCGCGTAAATTTCGGAATGGGCGAAATTGGGGAAAATATTTGCAGAATGCAAATATTACTTTATGAATATTAATATTCATTATGTAAATTGGGGTCTACAATCAGTAAACTGAAAAATTGGGAAAAAAAGCACTGTACTTTGTACGGCGAGAGACGGCAGCTGGCAAGAGGATGGAACAAATCAGAGTAGTTAGCCCAGTCCAAAGCTGTATGCTCAATCGTAGTAGGTACAATGTTCATTAATACGTTGTTATGGTGTCTCTACTTGGTTACAGGTGCAGTTTTTGGGTTTACACACGACTTACTATATGTGTAAGAAAAGCCGAATGGTCTTACAAAAAAACAGATAAATTTAACTTCACTTCTGACACCTTAGAATCCCGTTTTGTGAACCATAACAACCTATTATGAATTCGATGAATTCGAATCGATTCTGGAAATCGAAAGACGAGTTAGCCCAGTCCAAAGCTGTATCCTCAACCGTAGTAGGTACAATGATCATTAATACGTTGCTATTGTGTCTCTACTTGGTTACAGGTGCAGTGTTTGGGTTTACACACGACTTACAATATCTGTAAGAAAAGCCGAATCGTCTTGCAAACAAACAGATAAATTTAACTTCACTTCTGACACCTTAGAAACCCGTTTTGTGAACCATAACAACCTATTATGAATTCGATGAATTCGAATCGATTCTGGAAATCGAAAGAAGAGTTAGCCCAGTCCAAAGCTGTATGCTCAATCGTAGTAGGTACAATGATCATTAATACGTTGTTATGGTGTCTCTACTTGGTTACAGGTGCAGTGTTTGGGTTTACACACGACTTAATATATGGGTAAGAAAAGCCGAATGGTCTTGCAAAAAAACAGATAAATTTAACTTCACTTCTGACACATTAGGAACCCGGTTTGTACACCATAACAACCCATTATGAACTCAATGAATTAGAATCGATTCTGCAAATCAAAAAAAATGAGTTATCCCAGTCCAAATCTGTATGCTCAATCGTAGTAGGTACAATGATCATTAATACGTTGTTATGGTGTCTCTACTTGGTTACAGGTGCAGTGTTTGGGTCTACACACGGTTTTTTATATGTGTAAGAAAAGCCGAATGGTCTTGCAAAATACGGATAAATTTAACTTCACTTCTGACACCTTAGAAACCGGTTTTGTGCACCATAACAACCCATTATGAATTCGATGATTTCGAATCGATTCTGGAAATCGAAAGACGAGTTAGCCCAGTCCAAAGCTGTATCCTCAACCGTAGTAGGTACAATGATCATTAATACGTTGCTATTGTGTCTCTACTTGGTTACAGGTGCAGTGTTTGGGTTTACACACGACTTACAATATCTGTAAGAAAAGCCGAATCGTCTTGCAAACAAACAGATAAATTTAACTTCACTTCTGACACCTTACTGACCCGTTTTGTGCACCATAACAACCCATTATTAATCCGATGAATTCGAATCGATTCTGGAAATCGATTTTTCGAAGCTTTACATAGCTTTCTCTATACTACGTGCATTACTCGGTATATACGTATGTTGACACATTGCCGGCCAAATTACTTCGAATTTGGACCCTTGTCTTCTTTACAGGGCGTTTAATGCTCTTTGAAGGCGTTTCAAAGGAAAAGACTATACATTTTAAACTTTGCGCCTTCAACATAGTCTTACTTTTCCCTAAAAACCCGCGCGAATTTCTTCTCTGGTGTCCAGACAATCATTTCTTTTTGCAAGTTCCTTGGGGTCGATTTCAACTTGTTCTATTAGTGCAGAGCGTCACCGAAAGATCGCAACAGCTCCTGGAGAAAGATCCACCGAACACTCCCGCTTAAATTTCGGCATGGGCGAAATTGCGGAAAATATTTGCAGAAAGCAAATATTACTTTATGAATATTAATATTCATAAAGTAAAATTGGGGTCTACAATCAGTAAACTGAAAAATTGGGAAAAAAAGCAATGTACTTTGTACGGCGAGAGACGGCAGCTGGCAAGAGGATGGAACAAATCAGAATAGTTAGACATGTCCAAAGCTGTATGCTCAATCGTAGTAGGTACAATGTTCATTAATACGTTGTTATAGTGTCTCTATTTGGTTACAGGTGAGTGTTTGTGTTTACACACGACTTACTATACGTGTAAGAAAAGTCGAATTGTCTTACAAAAAAACAGATAAATTTAACTTCACTTCTGACACCTTAGAAACCCGTTTTGTGTACCATAACAACCCATTATGAATTCGATGAATTCGAATCGATTCTGGAAATCGAAAGAAGAGTTAGCCCAGTCCAAAGCTTTATGCTCAATCGTAGTAGGTACAATGATCATTAATACGTTGCTATGGTGTCTCTACTTGGTTACAGGTGCAGTGTTTGGGTTTACACACGGCTTACTATATGTATAAGAAAAGCCGAATGGTCTTGCAAAAAACAGATAAATTTAACTTCACTTCTAACACCTTAGAAACCCGTTTTGTGCACCATAGCAACCCATTATGAATTCGATGAATTCGAATCGATTCTGGAAATCGAAAGACGAGTTAGCCCACTCCAAAGCTGTATCTTCAATCGTAGTAGGTACAATGATCATTAATACGTTGCTATGGTGTCTGTACTTGGTTACAGGTGCAGTGTTTGGGTTTTCACACGGCTTACTATATGTATAAGAAAAGCCGAATGGTCTTGCCAAAAAACAGATAAATTTAACTTCACTTCTGACACTTTAGAAACCCGTTTTGTGCACCATAACAACCCATTATGAATTCTATGAATTCGAATCGATTCTGGAAATCGAAAAAAAGATTTAGCCCAGTCCAAAGCTGTATGCTCAATCGTAGTAAGTACAATGATTATTAATACGTTGTTATGGTGTCTCTACTTGGTTACAGGTGCAGTGTTTGGGTCTACACAAGGTTTTTTATATGTGTAAGAAAACCCGAATGGTCTTGCAAAAAACAGATAAATTGAACTTCACTTCTGACACCTTAGAAACCGGTTTTGTGCACCATAACAACCCATTATGAATTCGATGAATTCGAATCGATTCTGGAAATCGAAAGACGAGTTAGCCCAGTCCAAAGCTGTATCCTCAACCGTAGTAGGTACAATGATCATTAATACGTTGCTATTGTGTCTCTACTTGGTTACAGGTGCAGTGTTTGGGTTTACACACGACTTACAATATCTGTAAGAAAAGCCGAATCGTCTTGCAAACAAACAGATAAATTTAACTTCACTTCTGACACCTTACTGACCTGTTTTGTGCACCATAACAACCCATTATTAATCCGATGAATTCGAATCGATTCTGGAAATCGATTTTTCGAAGCTTTACATAGCTTTCTCTATACTACGTGCATTACTCGGTATATACGTATGTTGACACATTGCCGGCCAAATTACTTCGAATTTGGTCCCTTGTCTTCTTTACAGGGCGTTTAATGCTCTTTGAAGGCGTTTCAAAGGAAAAGACTATACATTTTAAACTTTGCGCCTTCAACATAGTCTTACTTTTCCCTAAAAACCCGCGCGATTTTCTTCTCTGGTGTCCAGACAATCATTTCTTTTTGCAAGTTCCTTGGGGTCGATTTCAACTTGTTCTATTAGTGCAGAGCGTCACCGAAAGATCGCACCAGCTCCTGGAGAAAGATCCACCGAACACTCCCGCTTAAATTTCGGCATGGGCGAAATTGCGGAAAATATTTGCAGAAAGCAAATATTACTTTATGAATATTAATATTCATAAAGTAAAATTGGGGTCTACAATCAGTAAACTGAAAAATTGGAAAAAAAGCAATGTACTTTGTACGGCGAGAGACTGAAGCTGGCAAGAGCATGGAACAAATCAGAATAGTTAGACATGTCCAAAGCTGTATGCTCAATCGTAGTAGGTACAATGTTCATTAATACGTTGTTATGGTGTCTCTACTTGGTTACAGGTGAGTGTTTGTGTTTACACACGACTTACTATACGTGTAAGAAAAGTCGAATGGTCTTACAAAAAAACAGATAAATTTAACTTCACTTCTGACACCTTAGAAACCCGTTTTGTGTACCATAACAACCCATTATGAATTCGATGAATTCGAATCGATTCTGGAAATCGAAAGAAGAGTTAGCCCAGTCCAAAGCTTTATGCTCAATCGTAGTAGGTACAATGATCATTAATACGTTGCTATGGTGTCTCTACTTGGTTACAGGTGCAGTGTTTGGGTTTACACACGGCTTACTATATGTATAAGAAAAGCCGAATGGTCTTGCAAAAAACAGATAAATTTAACTTCACTTCTAACACCTTAGAATCCCGTTTTGTGAACCATAACAACCTATTATGAATTCGATGAATTCGAATCGATTCTGGAAATCGAAAGACGAGTTAGCCCAGTCCAAAGCTGTATCCTCAACCGTAGTAGGTACAATGATCATTAATACGTTGCTATTGTGTCTCTACTTGGTTACAGGTGCAGTGTTTGGGTTTACACACGACTTACAATATCTGTAAGAAAAGCCGAATCGTCTTGCAAACAAACAGATAAATTTAACTTCACTTCTGACACCTTACTGACCCGTTTTGTGCACCATAACAACCCATTATTAATCCGATGAATTCGAATCGATTCTGGAAATCGATTTTTCGAAGCTTTACATAGCTTTCTCTATACTACGTGCATTACTCGGTATATACGTATGTTGACACATTGCCGGCCAAATTACTTCGAATTTGGACCCTTGTCTTCTTTACAGGGAGTTTAATGCTCTTTGAAGGCGTTTCAAAGGAAAAGACTATACATTTTAAACTTTGCGCCTTCAACATAGTCTTACTTTTCCCTAAAAACCCGCGCGAATTTCTTCTCTGGTGTCCAGACAATCATTTCTTTTTGCAAGTTCCTTGGGGTCGATTTCGAGTTGTTCTATTAGTGCAGAGCGTCACCGAAAGATCGCACCAGCTCCTGGAGAAAGATCCACCGAACACTCCCGCTTAAATTTCGGCATGGGCGAAATTGCGGAAAATATTTGCAGAAAGCAAATATTACTTTATGAATATTAATATTCATAAAGTAAAATTGGGGTCTACAATCAGTAAACTGAAAAATTGGGAAAAAAAGCAATGTACTTTGTACGGCGAGAGACGGCAGCTGGCAAGAGGATGGAACAAATCAGAATAGTTAGACATGTCCAAAGCTGTATGCTCAATCGTAGTAGGTACAATGTTCATTAATACGTTGTTATGGTGTCTCTACTTGGTTACAGGTGCAGTGTTTGGGTTTACACACGACTTACTATACGTGTAAGAAAAGTCGAATGGTCTTACAAAAAAACAGATGAATTTAACTTCACTTCTGACACCTTAGAAACCCGTTTTGTGTACCATAACAACCCATTATGAATTCGATGAATTCGAATCGATTCTGGAAATCGAAAGAAGAGTTAGCCCAGTCTAAAGCTGTATGCTCAATCGTAGTAGGAACAATGATCATTATTTTGTTGCTATGGTGTCTCTACTTGGTTACAGGTGCAGTGTTTGGGTTTACACACGGCTTACTATATGTATAAGAAAAGCCGAATGGTTTGCAAAAAACAGATAAATTTAACTTCACTTCTAACGCCTTAGAAACCGGTTTTGTGCACCATAACAACCCATTATGAATTCGATGAATTCGAATCGATTCTGGAAATCGAAAGACGAGTTCGCCCAGTCCAAAGCTGTATCCTCAACCGTAGTAGGTACAATGATCATTAATACGTTGCTATTGTGTCTCTACTTGGTTACAGGTGCAGTGTTTGGGTTTACACACGGCTTACTATATGTGTAAGAAAAGCCGAATGGTCTTGCAAAAAAAAAAAAAGATGAATTTAACTTCACTTCTGACACCTTAGAAACCCGTTTGGGGCACCATAACAACCCATTATGAATTCTATGAATTCGAATCGATTCTGGAAATCGAAAGGCGAGTTAGCCCAGTCCAAAGCTGTATGCTCAATCGTAGTAGGTACAATGATTATTAATACGTTGTAATGGTGTCTCTACTTGGTTACAGGTGCAGTGTTTGGGTATACACAGGGCTTACTGTATGTGTAAGAAAAGCCGAATGGTCTTGCAAAAAAACAGATAATTTAACTTCACTTCTGACACCTTAGAAACCCGTTTTGTGCACCATAGCTACCCATTATGAATTCGATGAATTCGAATCGATTCTGGAAATCGAAAGAAGAGTTAGCCCAGTCCAAAGCTTTATGCTCAATCGTAGTAGGTACAATGATCATTAATACGTTGCTATGGTGTCTCTACTTGGTTACAGGTGCAGTGTTTGGGTTTACACACGGCTTACTATATGTATAAGAAAAGCCGAATGGTCTTGCAAAAAAAAGATAAATTTAACTTCACTTCTAACACCTTAGAAACCCGTTCTGTGCACCATAGCAACCCATTATGAATTCGATGAATTTAAATCGATTCTGGAAATCGAAAGACGAGTTAGCCCACTCCAAAGCTGAATCTTCAATCGTAGTAGGTACAATGATCATTAATACGTTGCTATGGTGTCTCTACTTGGTTACAGGTGCAGTGTTTGGGTTTACACACGGCTTACTATATGTGTAACAAAAGCCGAATTGTCTTGCAAAAAAACAGATAAATTTAACTTCACTTCTGACACCTTAGAAACCCGTTTTGGGCACCATAACAACCCATTATGAATTCTATGAATTCGAATCGATTCTGGAAATCGAAAGGCGAGTTAGCCCAGTCCAAAGCTGTATGCTCAATCGTAGTAGGTACAATGATCATTAATACGTTGTTATGGTGTATCTACTTGGTTACAGGTGCAGTGTTTGGGTTTACACACGTCTTATTATATGTGTAAGAAAAGCCGAATGGTCTTGCAAAAAAGCAGATAAATTTAACTTCACTTCTGACACCTTAGGAACCCGTTTTGTGCACCATAACAACCCATTATGAATTCTATGAATTCGAATCGATTCTGGAAATCGAAAAAAAAGAGTTAGCCCAGTCCAAAACTGTATGCTCAATCGTAGTAGGTACAATGATTATTAATACGTTGTTATGGTGTCTCTACTTGGTTACAGGTGCAGTGTTTCGGTATACACAGGGCTTACTATATGTGTAAGAAAAGCCGAATGGCCTTGCAAAAAAAAGAGATAAATTTAACTTCACTTCTGACACCTTAGAAACCCGTTTTGTGCACCATAACTACCCATTATGAATTCGATGAATTCGAATCGATTCTGGAAATCGAAAGACGAGTTAGCCCAGTCCAAAGCTGTATCCTCAATCGTAGTAGGTACAATGATCATTAATACATTGCTATATAGTCTCTACTTGGTTACATGTGCAGTGTTTGGGTTTACACACGACTTACAATATCTGTAAGAAAAGCCGAATCGTCTTGCAGAAAAACAGATAAATTTAACTTCACTTCTGACACCTTACTGACCCGTTTTGTGCACCATAACAACCCATTATTAATCCGATGAATTCGAATCGATTCTGGAAATCGATTTTCCGAAGCATTACATAGCTTTTCTATACTACGTGCATTACTCGGTATATACGTATGTTGACACATTGCCGGCCAAATTAATTTGAATATGGCGCCTTGTCTTTTTTACAGGGCGTTTAATGTTCTTTGAAGGCGTTTCAAAGGAAAAGACTATAGATTTTAAACTTTGCGCCTTCAAGATAGTTTTACATTTCTCTAAAAACCCTCGCGAATATTTTCTCTTGTGTCCAGACAATCATTTCTTTTTGCAAGTTCCTTGGGTACGATTTTAACTTGTTCTATTAGTGCAGAGCGTCACCGAAAGATCGCACAAGCTCCTGGAGAAAGATCCACCGAACACCCCCGCGTAAATTTCGGAATGGGCGAAATTGGGGAAAATATTTGCAGAATGCAAATATTACTTTATGAATATTAATATTCTTTATGTAAATTGTGGTCTACAATCAGTAAACTGAAAAATTGGGAAAAAAAGCACTGTACTTTGTACGGCGAGAGACGGCAGCTGGCAAGAGGATGGAACAAATCAGAGTAGTTAGCCCAGTCCAAAGCTGTATGCTCAATCGTAGTAGGTACAATGTTCATTAATACGTTGTTATGGTGTCTCTACTTGGTTACAGGTGCAGTTTTTGGGTTTACACACGACTTACTATATGTGTAAGAAAAGCCGAATGGTCTTACAAAAAAACAGATAAATTTAACTTCACTTCTGACACCTTAGAAACCCGTTTTGTGAACCATAACAACCTATTATGATTTCGATGAATTCGAATCGATTCTGGAAATCGAAAGAAGAGTTAGCCCAGTCCAAAGCTGTATGCTCAATCGTAGTAGGTACAATGATCATTAATACGTTGTTATGGTGTCTCTACTTGGTTACAGGTGCAGTGTTTGGGTTTACACACGACTTAATATATGGGTAAGAAAAGCCGAATGGTCTTGCAAAAAAACAGATAAATTTAACTTCACTTCTGACACATTAGGAACCCGGTTTGTACACCATAACAACCCATTATGAACTCAATGAATTAGAATCGATTCTGCAAATCAAAAAAAATGAGTTATCCCAGTCCAAATCTGTATGCTCAATCGTAGTAGGTACAATGATCATTAATACGTTGTTATGGTGTCTCTACTTGGTTACAGGTGCAGTGTTTGGGTCTACACACGGTTTTTTATATGTGTAAGAAAAGCCGAATGGTCTTGCAAAATACGGATAAATTTAACTTCACTTCTGACACCTTAGAAACCGGTTTTGTGCACCATAACAACCCATTATGAATTCGATGATTTCGAATCGATTCTGGAAATCGAAAGACGAGTTAGCCCAGTCCAAAGCTGTATCCTCAACCGTAGTAGGTACAATGATCATTAATACGTTGCTATTGTGTCTCTACTTGGTTACAGGTGCAGTGTTTGGGTTTACACACGACTTACAATATCTGTAAGAAAAGCCGAATCGTCTTGCAAACAAACAGATAAATTTAACTTCACTTCTGACACCTTACTGACCCGTTTTGTGCACCATAACAACCCATTATTAATCCGATGAATTCGAATCGATTCTGGAAATCGATTTTTCGAAGCTTTACATAGCTTTCTCTATACTACGTGCATTACTCGGTATATACGTATGTTGACACATTGCCGGCCAAATTACTTCGAATTTGGACCCTTGTCTTCTTTACAGGGCGTTTAATGCTCTTTGAAGGCGTTTCAAAGGAAAAGACTATACATTTTAAACTTTGCGCCTTCAACATAGTCTTACTTTTCCCTAAAAACCCGCGCGAATTTCTTCTCTGGTGTCCAGACAATCATTTCTTTTTGCAAGTTCCTTGGGGTCGATTTCAACTTGTTCTATTAGTGCAGAGCGTCACCGAAAGATCGCAACAGCTCCTGGAGAAAGATCCACCGAACACTCCCGCTTAAATTTCGGCATGGGCGAAATTGCGGAAAATATTTGCAGAAAGCAAATATTACTTTATGAATATTAATATTCATAAAGTAAAATTGGGGTCTACAATCAGTAAACTGAAAAATTGGGAAAAAAAGCAATGTACTTTGTACGGCGAGAGACGGCAGCTGGCAAGAGGATGGAACAAATCAGAATAGTTAGACATGTCCAAAGCTGTATGCTCAATCGTAGTAGGTACAATGTTCATTAATACGTTGTTATAGTGTCTCTATTTGGTTACAGGTGAGTGTTTGTGTTTACACACGACTTACTATACGTGTAAGAAAAGTCGAATGATCTTACAAAAAAACAGATAAATTTAACTTCACTTCTGACACCTTAGAAACCCGTTTTGTGTACCATAACAACCCATTATGAATTCGATGAATTCGAATCGATTCTGGAAATCGAAAGAAGAGTTAGCCCAGTCCAAAGCTTTATGCTCAATCGTAGTAGGTACAATGATCATTAATACGTTGCTATGGTGTCTCTACTTGGTTACAGGTGCAGTGTTTGGGTTTACACACGGCTTACTATATGTATAAGAAAAGCCGAATGGTCTTGCAAAAAACAGATAAATTTAACTTCACTTCTAACACCTTAGAAACCCGTTTTGTGCACCATAGCAACCCATTATGAATTCGATGAATTCGAATCGATTCTGGAAATCGAAAGACGAGTTAGCCCACTCCAAAGCTGTATCTTCAATCGTAGTAGGTACAATGATCATTAATACGTTGCTATGGTGTCTGTACTTGGTTACAGGTGCAGTGTTTGGGTTTTCACACGGCTTACTATATGTATAAGAAAAGCCGAATGGTCTTGCCAAAAAACAGATAAATTTAACTTCACTTCTGACACTTTAGAAACCCGTTTTGTGCACCATAACAACCCATTATGAATTCTATGAATTCGAATCGATTCTGGAAATCGAAAAAAAGAGTTAGCCCAGTCCAAAGCTGTATGCTCAATCGTAGTAAGTACAATGATTATTAATACGTTGTTATGGTGTCTCTACTTGGTTACAGGTGCAGTGTTTGGGTCTACACACGGTTTTTTATATGTGTAAGAAAACCCGAATGGTCTTGCAAAAAACAGATAAATTTAACTTCACTTCTGACACCTTAGAAACCGGTTTTGTGCACCATAACAACCCATTATGAATTCGATGAATTCGAATCGATTCTGGAAATCGAAAGACGAGTTAGTCCAGTCCAAAGCTGTATCCTCAACCGTAGTAGGTACAATGATCATTAATACGTTGCTATTGTGTCTCTACTTGGTTACAGGTGCAGTGTTTGGGTTTACACACGACTTACAATATCTGTAAGAAAAGCCGAATCGTCTTGCAAACAAACAGATAAATTTAACTTCACTTCTGACACCTTACTGACCTGTTTTGTGCACCATAACAACCCATTATTAATCCGATGAATTCGAATCGATTCTGGGAATCGATTTTTCGAAGCTTTACATAGCTTTCTCTATACTACGTGCATTACTCGGTATATACGTATGTTGACACATTGCCGGCCAAATTACTTCGAATTTGGACCCTTGTCTTCTTTACAGGGCGTTTAATGCTCTTTGAAGGCGTTTCAAAGGAAAAGACTATACATTTTAAACTTTGCGCCTTCAACATAGTCTTACTTTTCCCTAAAAACCCGCGCGATTTTCTTCTCTGGTGTCCAGACAATCATTTCTTTTTGCAAGTTCCTTGGGGTCGATTTCAACTTGTTCTATTAGTGCAGAGCGTCACCGAAAGATCGCACCAGCTCCTGGAGAAAGATCCACCGAACACTCCCGCTTAAATTTCGGCATGGGCGAAATTGCGGAAAATATTTGCAGAAAGCAAATATTACTTTATGAATATTAATATTCATAAAGTAAAATTGGGGTCTACAATCAGTAAACTGAAAAATTGGAAAAAAAGCAATGTACTTTGTACGGCGAGAGACTGCAGCTGGCAAGAGCATGGAACAAATCAGAATAGTTAGACATGTCCAAAGCTGTATGCTCAATCGTAGTAGGTACAATGTTCATTAATACGTTGTTATGGTGTCTCTACTTGGTTACAGGTGAGTGTTTGTGTTTACACACGACTTACTATACGTGTAAGAAAAGTCGAATGGTCTTACAAAAAAACAGATAAATTTAACTTCACTTCTGACACCTTAGAAACCCGTTTTGTGTACCATAACAACCCATTATGAATTCGATGAATTCGAATCGATTCTGGAAATCGAAAGAAGAGTTAGCCCAGTCCAAAGCTTTATGCTCAATCGTAGTAGGTACAATGATCATTAATACGTTGCTATGGTGTCTCTACTTGGTTACAGGTGCAGTGTTTGGGTTTACACACGGCTTACTATGTGTATAAGAAAAGCCGAATGGTCTTGCAAAAAACAGATAAATTTAACTTCACTTCTAACACCTTAGAAACCCGTTTTGTGCACCATAGCAACCCATTATGAATTCGATGAATTCGAATCGATTCTGGAAATCGAAAGACGAGTTAGCCCACTCCAAAGCTGTATCTTCAATCGTAGAAGGTACAATGATCATTAATACGTTGCTATGATGTCTGTACTTGGTTACAGGTGCAGTGTTTGGGTTTTCACACGGCTTACTATATGTATAAGAAAAGCCGAATGGTCTTGCAAAAAAACAGATAAATTTAACTTCACTTCTGACACTTTAGAAACCCGTTTTGTGCACCATAACAACCCATTATGAATTCTATGAATTCGAATCGATTCTGGAAATCGAAAAAAAAGAGTTAGCCCAGTCCAAAGCTGTATGCTCAATCGTAGTAAGTACAATGATTATTAAAACGTTGTTATGGTGTCTCAACTTGGTTACAGGTTCAGTGTTTGGGAATACACAGGGCTTACTGTATGTGTAAGAAAAGCCGAATGGTCTTGCAAAAAAACAGATAAATTTAACTTCACTTCTGACACCTTAGAAACCCGTTTTGTGCACCATAACTACCCATTATGAATTCGATGCATTCGAATCGATTCTGGAAATCGAAAGACGAGTTAGCCCAGTCCAAAGCTGTATCCTATATCGTAGTAGGTACAATGATCATTAATACGTTGCTATGGTGTCTCTACTTGGTTACATGTGCAGTGTTTGGGTTTACACACGACTTACAATATCTGTAAGAAAAGCCGAATCGTCTCGCAGAAAAACAGATAAATTTAACTTCACTTCTGACACCTTACTGACCCGTTTTTTGCACCATAACAACCCATTATTAATCCGATGAATTCGAATCGATTCTGGAAATCGATTTTCGGAAGCATTACATAGCTTTTCTATACTACGTGCATTACTCGGTATATACGTATGTAGACACATTGCCGGCCAAATTAGTTTGAATTTGGCGCCTTGTCTTTTTTACAGGGCGTTTAATGTTCTTTGAAGGCGTTTCAAAGGAAAAGACTATACATTTTAAACTTTGCGCCTTCAACATAGTCTTACTTTTCTCTAAAAACCCTCGAGAATTATTTCTCTGATGTCCAGACAATCATTTCTTTTTGCAAGTTCCTTGGGGACGATTTCAACTTGTTCTATTAGTGCAGAGCGTCACCGAAAGATCGCACCAGCTCCTGGAGAAAGATCCACTGAACACTCCCTCGTAAATTTCGGCATGGGCGAAATTGCGGAAAATATTTGCAGAATGCAAATATTACTTTATGAATATTAATATTCATAAAGTAAAATTGGGGTCTACAATCAGTAAACTGAAAAATTGGAAAAAAAAGCATTGTACTTTGTACGGCGAGTGACGGCAGCTGGCAAGAGGATGGAACAAATCAGAGTAGTTAGCCCAGTCCAAAGCTGTATGCTCAATCGTAGTAGGTACAATGTTCATTAATACGTTGTTATGGTGTCTCTACTTGGCTACAGGTGCAGTGTTTGGGTTTACACACGACTTACTATACGTGAAAGAAAAGTCGAATGGTCTTACAAAAAAACAGATAAATATAACTTCACTTCTGACACCTTAGAAACCCGTTTTGTGTACCATAACAACCCATTATGAATTCGATGAATTCGAATCGATTCTGGAAATCGAAAGAAGTGTGCCCAGTCTAAAGCTTTATGCTCAATCGTAGTAGGTACAATGATCATTAATACGTTGCTATGGTGTCTCTACTTGGTTACAGGTGCAGTGTTTGCGTTTACACACGGCTTACTATATGTATAAGAAAAGCCGAATGGTCTTGCAAAAAACAGATAAATTTAACTTCACTTCTAACACCTTAGAAACCCGTTTTGTGCACCATAGCAACCCATTATGAATTCGATGAATTCGAATCGATTCTGGAAATCGAAAGACGAGTTAGCCCACTCCAAAGCTGTATCTTCAATCGTAGTAGGTACAATGATCATTAATACGTTGCTATGGTGTCTGTACTTGGTTACAGGTGCAGTGTTTGGGTTTTCACACGACTTACAATATCTGTAAGAAAAGCCGAATCGTCTTGCAAACAAACAGATAAATTTAACTTCACTTCTGACACCTTACTGACCTGTTTTGTGCACCATAACAACCCTTTATTAATCCGATGAATTCGAATCGATTCTGGAAATCGATTTTTCGAAGCTTTACATAGCTTTCTCTATACTACGTGCATTATTTGGTATATACGTATGTTGACACATTGCCGGCCAAATTACTTCGAATTAGGACCCTTGTCTTCTTTACAGGGCGTTTAATGCTCTTTGAAGGCGTTTCAAAGGAAAAGACTATACATTTTAAACTTTGCGCCTTCAACATAGTCTTACTTTTCCCTAAAAACCCGCGCGAATTTCTTCTCTGGTGTCCAGACAATCATTTCTTTTTGCAAGTTCCTTGGGGTCGATTTCAACTTGTTCTATTAGTGCAGAGCGTCACCGAAAGATCGCACCAGCTCCTGGAGAAAGATCCACCGAACACCCCCGCGTAAATTTCGGAATGGGCGAAATTGCGGAAAATATTTGCAGAATGCAAATATTACTTTATGAATATTAATATTCATTATGTAAAATTGGGGTCTACAATCAGTAAACTGAAAAATTGGGAAAAAAAGCACTGTACTTTGTACGGCGAGAGACGGCAGCTGGCAAGAGGATGGAACAAATCAGAGTAGTTAGCCCAGTCCAAAGCTGTATGCTCAATCGTAGTAGGTACAATGTTCATTAATACGTTGTTATGGTGTCTCTACTTGGTTACAGGTGCAGTTTTTGGGTTTACACACGACTTACTATATGTGTAAGAAAAGCCGAATGGTCTTACAAAGAAACAGATAAATTTATCTTCACTTCTGACACCTTAGAAACCCGTTTTGTGAACCATAACAACCTATTATGAATTCGATGAATTCGAATCGATTCTGGAAATCGAAAGAAGAGTTAGCCCAGTACAAAGCTGTATGCTCAATCGTAGTAGGTACAATGATCATTAATACGTTGTTATGGTGTCTCTACTTGGTTACAGGTGCAGTGTTTGGGTTTACACACGACTTAATATATGGGTAAGAAAAGCCGAATGGTCTTGCAAAAAAGCAGATAAATTTAACTTCACTTCTGACACCTTAGGAACCCGGTTTGTACACCATAACAACCCATTATGAACTCAATGAATTAGAATCGATTCTGCAAATCAAAAAAAAATGAGTTTTCCCAGTCCAAATCTGTATGCTCAATCGTAGTAGGTACAATGATCATTAATACGTTGTTATGGTGTCTCTACTTGGTTACAGGTGCAGTGTTTGGGTCTACACACGGTTTTTTATATGTGTAAGAAAAGCCGAATGGTCTTGCAAAAAACAGATAAATTTAACTTCACTTCTGACACCTTAGAAACCGGTTTTGTGCACCATAACAACCCATTATGAATTCGATGAATTCGAATCGATTCTGGAAATCGAAAGACGAGTTAGCCCAGTCCAAAGCAGTATCCTCAACCGTAGTAGGTACAATGATCATTAATACGTTGCTATTGTGTCTCTACTTGGTTACAGGTGCAGTGTTTGGGTTTACACACGACTTACAATATCTGTAAGAAAAGCCGAATCGTCTTGCAAACAAACAGATAAATTTAACTTCACTTCTGACACCTTACTGACCCGTTTTGTGCACCATAACAACCCATTATTAATCCGATGAATTCGAATCGATTCTGGAAATCGATTTTTCGAAGCTTTACATAGCTTTCTCTATACTACGTGCATTACTCGGTATATACGTATGTTGACACATTGCCGGCCAAATTACTACGAATTTGGACCCTTGTCTTCTTCACAGGGCGTTTAATGCTCTTTGAAGGCGTTTCAAAGGAAAAGACTATACATTTTAAACTTTGCGCCTTCAACATAGTCTTACTTTTCCCTAAAAACCCGCGCGAATTTCTTCTCTGGTGTCCAGACAATCATTTCTTTTTGCAAGTTCCTTGGGGTCGATTTCAACTTGTTCTATTAGTGCAGAGCGTCACCGAAAGATCGCACCAGCTCCTGGAGAAAGATCCACCGAACACTCCCGCTTAAATTTCGGCATGGGCGAAATTGCGGAAAATATTTGCAGAAAGCAAATATTACTTTATGAATATTAATATTCATAAAGTAAAATTGGGGTCTACAATCAGTAAACTGAAAAATTGGGAAAAAGAGCAATGTACTTTGTACGGCGAGAGACGGCAGCTGGCAAGAGGATGGAACAAATCAGAATAGTTAGACATGTCCAAAGCTGTATGCTCAATTGTAGTAGGTACAATGTTCATTAATACGTTGTTATGGTGTCTCTACTTGGTTACAGGTGAGTGTTTGTGTTTACACACGACTTACTATACTTGTAAGAAAAGTCGAATGGTTTTACAAAAAAACAGATAAATTTAACTTCACTTCTGACACCTTAGAAACCCGTTTTGTGTACCATAACAACCCATTATGAATTCGATGAATTCGAATCGATTCTGGAAATCGAAAGAAGAGTTAGCCCAGTCCAAAGCTTTATGCTCAATCGTAGTAGGTACAATGATCATTAATACGTTGCTATGGTGTCTCTACTTGGTTACAGGTGCAGTGTTTGGGTTTACACACGGCTTACTATGTGTATAAGAAAAGCCGAATGGTCTTGCAAAAAACAGATAAATTTAACTTCACTTCTAACACCTTAGAAACCCGTTTTGTGCACCATAGCAACCCATTATGAATTCGATGAATTCGAATCGATTCTGGAAATCGAAAGACGAGTTAGCCCACTCCAAAGCTGTATCTTCAATCGTAGAAGGTACAATGATCATTAATACGTTGCTATGATGTCTGTACTTGGTTACAGGTGCAGTGTTTGGGTTTTCACACGGCTTACTATATGTATAAGAAAAGCCGAATGGTCTTGCAAAAAAACAGATAAATTTAACTTCACTTCTGACACTTTAGAAACCCGTTTTGTGCACCATAACAACCCATTATGAATTCTATGAATTCGAATCGATTCTGGAAATCGAAAAAAAAGAGTTAGCCCATTCCAAAGCTGTATGCTCAATCGTAGTAAGTACAATGATTATTAAAACGTTGTTATGGTGTCTCAACTTGGTTACAGGTGCAGTGTTTGGGAATACACAGGGCTTACTGTATGTGTAAGAAAAGCCGAATGGTCTTGCAAAAAAACAGATAAATTTAACTTCACTTCTGACACCTTAGAAACCCGTTTTGTGCACCATAACTACCCATTATGAATTCGATGCATTCGAATCGATTCTGGAAATCGAAAGACGAGTTAGCCCAGTCCAAAGCTGTATCCTATATCGTAGTAGGTACAATGATCATTAATACGTTGCTATGGTGTCTCTACTTGGTTACATGTGCAGTGTTTGGGTTTACACACGACTTACAATATCTGTAAGAAAAGCCGAATCGTCTCGCAGAAAAACAGATAAATTTAACTTCACTTCTGACACCTTACTGACCCGTTTTTTGCACCATAACAACCCATTATTAATCCGATGAATTCGAATCGATTCTGGAAATCGATTTTCGGAAGCATTACATAGCTTTTCTATACTACGTGCATTACTCGGTATATACGTATGTAGACACATTGCCGGCCAAATTAGTTTGAATTTGGCGCCTTGTCTTTTTTACAGGGCGTTTAATGTTCTTTGAAGGCGTTTCAAAGGAAAAGACTATACATTTTAAACTTTGCGCCTTCAACATAGTCTTACTTTTCTCTAAAAACCCTCGAGAATTATTTCTCTTATGTCCAGACAATCATTTCTTTTTGCAAGTTCCTTGGGGACGATTTCAACTTGTTCTATTAGTGCAGAGCGTCACCGAAAGATCGCACCAGCTCCTGGAGAAAGATCCACTGAACACTCCCTCGTAAATTTCGGCATGGGCGAAATTGCGGAAAATATTTGCAGAATGCAAATATTACTTTATGAATATTAATATTCATAAAGTAAAATTGGGGTCTACAATCAGTAAACTGAAAAATTGGAAAAAAAAGCATTGTACTTTGTACGGCGAGTGACGGCAGCTGGCAAGAGGATGGAACAAATCAGAGTAGTTAGCCCAGTCCAAAGCTGTATGCTCAATCGTAGTAGGTACAATGTTCATTAATACGTTGTTATGGTGTCTCTACTTGGCTACAGGTGCAGTGTTTGGGTTTACACACGACTTACTATACGTGTAAGAAAAGTCGAATGGTCTTACAAAAAAACAGATAAATATAACTTCACTTCTGACACCTTAGAAACCCGTTTTGTGTACCATAACAACCCATTATGAATTCGATGAATTCAAATCGATTCTGGAAATCGAAAGAAGTGTGCCCAGTCTAAAGCTTTATGCTCAATCGTAGTAGGTACAATGATCATTAATACGTTGCTATGGTGTCTCTACTTGGTTACAGGTGCACTGTTTGCGTTTACACACGGCTTACTATATGTATAAGAAAAGCCGAATGGTCTTGCAAAAAACAGATAAATTTAACTTCACTTCTAACACCTTAGAAACCCGTTTTGTGCACCATAGCAACCCATTATGAATTCGATGAATTCGAATCGATTCTGGAAATCGAATGACGAGTTAGCCCACTCCAAAGCTGTATCTTCAATCGCAGTAGGTACAATGATCATTAATACGTTGCTATGGTGTCTGTACTTGGTTACAGGTGCAGTGTTTGGGTTTTCACACGGCTTACTATATGTATAAGAAAAGCCGAATGGTCTTGCAAAAAAACAGATAAATTTAACTTCACTTCTGACACTTTAGAAACCCGTTTTGTGCACCATAACAACCCATTATGAATTCTATGAATTCGAATCGATTCTGGAAATCGAAAAAAAAGAGTTAGCCCAGTCCAAAGCTGTATGCTCAATCGTAGTAAGTACAATGATTATTAAAACGTTGTTATGGTGTCTCTACTTGGTTACAGGTGCAGTGTTTGGGTATACACAGGGCTTACTGTATGTGTAAGAAAAGCCGAATGGTCTTGCAAAAAAACAGATAAATTTAACTTCACTTCTGACACCTTAGAAACCCGTTTTGTGCACCATAACTACCCATTATGAATTCGATGCATTCGAATCGATTCTGGAAATCGAAAGACGAGTTAGCCCAGTCCAAAGCTGTATCCTCAATCGTAGTAGGTACAATGATCATTAATACGTTGCTATGGTGTCTCTACTTGGTTACATGTGCAGTGTTTGGGTTTACACACGACTTACAATATCTGTAAGAAAAGCCGAATCGTCTCGCAGAAAAACAGATAAATTTAACTTCACTTCTGACACCTTACTGACCCGTTTTTTGCACAATAACAACCCATTATTAATCCGATGAATTCGAATCGATTCTGGAAATCGATTTTCGGAAGCATTACATAGCTTTTCTATACTACGTGCATTACTCGGTATATACGTATGTAGACACATTGCCGGCCAAATTAGTTTGAATTTGGCGCCTTGTCTTTTTTACAGGGCGTATAATGAGATTTGAAGGCGTTTCAAAGGAAAAGACTATACATTTTAAACTTTGCGCCTTCAACATAGTCTTACTTTTCTCTAAAAACCCTCGAGAATTTTTTCTCTTGTGTCCAGACAATCATTTCTTTTTGCAAGTTCCTTGGGGTCGATTTCAACTTGTTCTATTAGTGCAGAGCGTCACCGAAAGATCGCACTAGCTCCTGGAGAAAGATCCAGCGAACACTCCCGCTTAAATTTCGGCATGGGCGAAATTGCGGAAAATATTTGCAGAAAGCAAATATTACTTTATGAATATTAATATTCATAAAGTAAAATTGGGGTCTACAATCAGTAAACTGAAAAATTGGGAAAAAAAGCAATGTACTTTGTACGGCGAGAGACGGCAGCTGGCAAGAGTTTGGAACAAATCAGAATAGTTAGACATGTCCAAAGCTGTATGCTCAATCGTAGTAGGTACAATGTTCATTAATACGTTGTTATGGTGTCTCTACTTGGTTACAGGTGAGTGTTTGTGTTTACACACGACTTACTATACGTGTAAGAAAAGTCGAATGGTCTTACAAAAAAACAGATAAATTTAACTTCACTTCTGACACCTTAGAAACCCGTTTTGTGTACCATAACAACCCATTATGAATTCGATGAATTCGAATCGATTCTGGAAATCGAAAGAAGAGTTAGCCCAGTCCAAAGCTTTATGCTCAATCGTAGTAGGTACAATGATCATTAATACGTTGCTATGGTGTCTCTACTTGGTTACAGGTGCAGTGTTTGGGTTTACACACGGCTTACTATATGTATAAGAAAAGCCGAATGGTCTTGCAAAAAACAGATAAATTTAACTTCACTTCTAACACCTTAGAAACCCGTTTTGTGCACCATAGCAACCCATTATGAATTCGATGAATTCGAATCGATTCTGGAAATCGAATGACGAGTTAGCCCACTCCAAAGCTGTATCTTCAATCGCAGTAGGTACAATGATCATTAATACGTTGCTATGGTGTCTGTACTTGGTTACAGGTGCAGTGTTTGGGTTTTCACACGGCTTACTATATGTATAAGAAAAGCCGAATGGTCTTGCAAAAAAACAGATAAATTTAACTTCACTTCTGACACTTTAGAAACCCGTTTTGTGCACCATAACAACCCATTATGAATTCTATGAATTCGAATCGATTCTGGAAATCGAAAAAAAAGAGTTAGCCCAGTCCAAAGCTGTATGCTCAATCGTAGTAAGTACAATGATTATTAAAACGTTGTTATGGTGTCTCTACTTGGTTACAGGTGCAGTGTTTGGGTATACACAGGGCTTACTGTATGTGTAAGAAAAGCCGAATGGTCTTGCAAAAAAACAGATAAATTTAACTTCACTTCTGACACCTTAGAAACCCGTTTTGTGCACCATAACTACCCATTATGAATTCGATGCATTCGAATCGATTCTGGAAATCGAAAGACGAGTTAGCCCAGTCCAAAGCTGTATCCTCAATCGTAGTAGGTACAATGATCATTAATACGTTGCTATGGTGTCTCTACTTGGTTACATGTGCAGTGTTTGGGTTTACACACGACTTACAATATCTGTAAGAAAAGCCGAATCGTCTCGCAGAAAAACAGATAAATTTAACTTCACTTCTGACACCTTACTGACCCGTTTTTTGCACAATAACAACCCATTATTAATCCGATGAATTCGAATCGATTCTGGAAATCGATTTTCGGAAGCATTACATAGCTTTTCTATACTACGTGCATTACTCGGTATATACGTATGTAGACACATTGCCGGCCAAATTAGTTTGAATTTGGCGCCTTGTCTTTTTTACAGGGCGTATAATGAGATTTGAAGGCGTTTCAAAGGAAAAGACTATACATTTTAAACTTTGCGCCTTCAACATAGTCTTACTTTTCTCTAAAAACCCTCGAGAATTTTTTCTCTTGTGTCCAGACAATCATTTCTTTTTGCAAGTTCCTTGGGGACGATTTCAACTTGTTCTATTAGTGCAGAGCGTCACCGAAAGATCGCACCAGCTCCTGGAGAAAGATCCACTGAACACTCCCTCGTAAATTTCGGCATGGGCGAAATTGCGGAAAATATTTGCAGAATGCAAATATTACTTTATGAATATTAATATTCATAAAGTAAAATTGGGGTCTACAATCAGTAAACTGAAAAATTGGAAAAAAAAGCATTGTACTTTGTACGGCGAGTGACGGCAGCTGGCAAGAGGATGGAACAAATCAGAGTAGTTAGCCCAGTCCAAAGCTGTATGCTCAATCGTAGTAGGTACAATGTTCATTAATACGTTGTTATGGTGTCTCTACTTGGCTACAGGTGCAGTGTTTGGGTTTACACACGACTTACTATACGTGTAAGAAAAGTCGAATGGTCTTACAAAAAAACAGATAAATATAACTTCACTTCTGACACCTTAGAAACCCGTTTTGTGTACCATAACAACCCATTATGAATTCGATGAATTCGAATCGATTCTGGAAATCGAAAGAAGTGTGCCCAGTCTAAAGCTTTATGCTCAATCGTAGTAGGTACAATGATCATTAATACGTTGCTATGGTGTCTCTACTTGGTTACAGGTGCAGTGTTTGCGTTTACACACGGCTTACTATATGTATAAGAAAAGCCGAATGGTCTTGCAAAAAACAGATAAATTTAACTTCACTTCTAACACCTTAGAAACCCGTTTTGTGCACCATAGCAACCCATTATGAATTCGATGAATTCGAATCGATTCTGGAAATCGAAAGACGAGTTAGCCCACTCCAAAGCTGTATCTTCAATCGTAGTAGGTACAATGATCATTAATACGTTGCTATGGTGTCTCTACTTGGTTACAGGTGCAGTGTTTGGGTTTACACACGGCTTACTATATGTATAAGAAAAGCCGAATGGTCTTGCAAAAAAACAGATAAATTTAACTTCACTTCTGACACTTTAGAAACCCGTTTTGGGCACCATAACAACCCATTATGAATTCGATGAATTCAAATCGATTTTGGAAATCGAAAAAAAAGAGTTAGCCTAGTCCAAAACTGTATGCTCAATCGTAGTAGGTACAATGATTATTAATACGTTGTTATGGTGTCTCTACTTGGTTACAGGTGCAGTGTTTGGGTATACACAGGGCTTACTATATGTGTAAGAAAAGCCGAATGGCCTTGCAAAAAAAAGAGATAAATTTAACTTCACTTCTGACACATTAGAAACCCGTTTTGTGCACCATAACTACCCATTATGAATTCGATGAATTCGAATCGATTCTGGAAATCGAAAGACGAGTTAGCCCAGTCCAAAGCTGTATCCTCAATCGTAGTAGGTACAATGATCATTAATACGTTGCTATGGTGTCTCTACTTGGTTACATGTGCAGTGTTTGGGTTTACACACGACTTACAATATCTGTAAGAAAAGCCGAATCGTCTTGCAGAAAAACAGATAAATTTAACTTCACTACTGACACCTTACTGACCCGTTTTGTGCACCATAACAACCCATTATTAATCCGATGAATTCGAATCGATTCTGGAAATCGATTTTCCGAAGCATTACATAGCTTTTCTATACTACGTGCATTACTCGGTATATACGTATGTAGACACATTGCCGGCCAAATTAGTTTGAATTTGGCGCCTTGTCTTTTTTACAGGGCGTTTAATGTTCTTTGAAGGCGTTTCAAAGGAAAAGACTATACATTTTAAACTTTGCGCCTTCAACATAGTCTTACTTTTCTCTAAAAACCCTCGAGAATTTTTTCTCTTGTGTCCAGACAATCATTTCTTTTTGCAAGTTCCTTGGGGTCGATTTCAACTTGTTCTATTAGTGCAGAGCGTCACCGAAAGATCGCACTAGCTCCTGGAGAAAGATCCAGCGAACACTCCCGCTTAAATTTCGGCATGGGCGAAATTGCGGAAAATATTTGCAGAAAGCAAATATTACTTTATGAATATTAATATTCATAAAGTAAAATTGGGGTCTACAATCAGTAAACTGAAAAATTGGGAAAAAAAGCAATGTACTTTGTACGGCGAGAGACGGCAGCTGGCAAGAGTTTGGAACAAATCAGAATAGTTAGACATGTCCAAAGCTGTATGCTCAATCGTAGTAGGTACAATGTTCATTAATACGTTGTTATGGTGTCTCTACTTGGTTACAGGTGAGTGTTTGTGTTTACACACGACTTACTATACGTGTAAGAAAAGTCGAATGGTCTTACAAAAAAACAGATAAATTTAACTTCACTTCTGACACCTTAGAAACCCGTTTTGTGTACCATAACAACCCATTATGAATTCGATGAATTCGAATCGATTCTGGAAATCGAAAGAAGAGTTAGCCCAGTCCAAAGCTTTATGCTCAATCGTAGTAGGTACAATGATCATTAATACGTTGCTATGGTGTCTCTACTTGGTTACAGGTGCAGTGTTTGGGTTTACACACGGCTTACTATATGTATAAGAAAAGCCGAATGGTCTTGCAAAAAACAGATAAATTTAACTTCACTTCTAACACCTTAGAAACCCGTTTTGTGCACCATAGCAACCCATTATGAATTCGATGAATTCGAATCGATTCTGGAAATCGAAAGACGAGTTAGCCCACTCCAAAGCTGTATCTTCAATCGCAGTAGGTACAATGATCATTAATACGTTGCTATGGTGTCTGTACTTGGTTACAGGTGCAGTGTTTGGGTTTTCACACGGCTTACTATATGTATAAGAAAAGCCGAATGGTCTTGCAAAAAAACAGATAAATTTAACTTCACTTCTGACACTTTAGAAACCCGTTTTGTGCACCATAACAACCCATTATGAATTCTATGAATTCGAATCGATTCTGGAAATCGAAAAAAAAGAGTTAGCCCAGTCCAAAGCTGTATGCTCAATCGTAGTAAGTACAATGATTATTAAAACGTTGTTATGGTGTCTCTACTTGGTTACAGGTGCAGTGTTTGGGTATACACAGGGCTTACTGTATGTGTAAGAAAAGCCGAATGGTCTTGCAAAAAAACAGATAAATTTAACTTCACTTCTGACACCTTAGAAACCCGTTTTGTGCACCATAACTACCCATTATGAATTCGATGCATTCGAATCGATTCTGGAAATCGAAAGACGAGTTAGCCCAGTCCAAAGCTGTATCCTCAATCGTAGTAGGTACAATGATCATTAATACGTTGCTATGGTGTCTCTACTTGGTTACATGTGCAGTGTTTGGGTTTACACACTACTTACAATATCTGTAAGAAAAGCCGAATCGTCTCGCAGAAAAACAGATAAATTTAACTTCACTTCTGACACCTTACTGACCCGTTTTTTGCACAATAACAACCCATTATTAATCCGATGAATTCGAATCGATTCTGGAAATCGATTTTCGGAAGCATTACATAGCTTTTCTATACTACGTGCATTACTCGGTATATACGTATGTAGACACATTGCCGGCCAAATTAGTTTGAATTTGGCGCCTTGTCTTTTTTACAGGGCGTATAATGAGATTTGAAGGCGTTTCAAAGGAAAAGACTATACATTTTAAACTTTGCGCCTTCAACATAGTCTTACTTTTCTCTAAAAACCCTCGAGAATTTTTTCTCTTGTGTCCAGACAATCATTTCTTTTTGCAAGTTCCTTGGGGACGATTTCAACTTGTTCTATTAGTGCAGAGCGTCACCGAAAGATCGCACCAGCTCCTGGAGAAAGATCCACTGAACACTCCCTCGTAAATTTCGGCATGGGCGAAATTGCGGAAAATATTTGCAGAATGCAAATATTACTTTATGAATATTAATATTCATAAAGTAAAATTGGGGTCTACAATCAGTAAACTGAAAAATTGGAAAAAAAAGCATTGTACTTTGTACGGCGAGTGACGGCAGCTGGCAAGAGGATGGAACAAATCAGAGTAGTTAGCCCAGTCCAAAGCTGTATGCTCAATCGTAGTAGGTACAATGTTCATTAATACGTTGTTATGGTGTCTCTACTTGGCTACAGGTGCAGTGTTTGGGTTTACACACGACTTACTATACGTGTAAGAAAAGTCGAATGGTCTTACAAAAAAACAGATAAATATAACTTCACTTCTGACACCTTAGAAACCCGTTTTGTGTACCATAACAACCCATTATGAATTCGATGAATTCGAATCGATTCTGGAAATCGAAAGAAGTGTGCCCAGTCTAAAGCTTTATGCTCAATCGTAGTAGGTACAATGATCATTAATACGTTGCTATGGTGTCTCTACTTGGTTACAGGTGCAGTGTTTGCGTTTACACACGGCTTACTATATGTATAAGAAAAGCCGAATGGTCTTGCAAAAAACAGATAAATTTAACTTCACTTCTAACACCTTAGAAACCCGTTTTGTGCACCATAGCAACCCATTATGAATTCGATGAATTCGAATCGATTCTGGAAATCGAAAGACGAGTTAGCCCACTCCAAAGCTGTATCTTCAATCGTAGTAGGTACAATGATCATTAATACGTTGCTATGGTGTCTCTACTTGGTTACAGGTGCAGTGTTTGGGTTTACACACGGCTTACTATATGTATAAGAAAAGCCGAATGGTCTTGCAAAAAAACAGATAAATTTAACTTCACTTCTGACACTTTAGAAACCCGTTTTGGGCACCATAACAACCCATTATGAATTCGATGAATTCAAATCGATTTTGGAAATCGAAAAAAAAGAGTTAGCCTAGTCCAAAACTGTATGCTCAATCGTAGTAGGTACAATGATTATTAATACGTTGTTATGGTGTCTCTACTTGGTTACAGGTGCAGTGTTTGGGTATACACAGGGCTTACTATATGTGTAAGAAAAGCCGAATGGCCTTGCAAAAAAAAGAGATAAATTTAACTTCACTTCTGACACATTAGAAACCTGTTTTGTGCACCATAACTACCCATTATGAATTCGATGAATTCGAATCGATTCTGGAAATCGAAAGACGAGTTAGCCCAGTCCAAAGCTGTATCCTCAATCGTAGTAGGTACAATGATCATTAATACGTTGCTATGGTGTCTCTACTTGGTTACATGTGCAGTGTTTGGGTTTACACACGACTTACAATATCTGTAAGAAAAGCCGAATCGTCTTGCAGAAAAACAGATAAATTTAACTTCACTACTGACACCTTACTGACCCGTTTTGTGCACCATAACAACCCATTATTAATCCGATGAATTCGAATCGATTCTGGAAATCGATTTTCCGAAGCATTACATAGCTTTTCTATACTACGTGCATTACTCGGTATATACGTATGTAGACACATTGCCGGCCAAATTAGTTTGAATTTGGCGCCTTGTCTTTTTTAAAGGGCGTTTAATGTTCTTTGAAGGCGTTTCAAAGGAAAAGACTATACATTTTAAACTTTGCGCCTTCAACATAGTCTTACTTTTCTCTAAAAACCCTCGAGAATTTTTTCTCTTGTGTCCAGACAATCATTTCTTTTTGCAAGTTCCTTGGGGTCGATTTCAACTTGTTCTATTAGTGCAGAGCGTCACCGAAAGATCGCACTAGCTCCTGGAGAAAGATCCAGCGAACACTCCCGCTTAAATTTCGGCATGGGCGAAATTGCGGAAAATATTTGCAGAAAGCAAATATTACTTTATGAATATTAATATTCATAAAGTAAAATTGGGGTCTACAATCAGTAAACTGAAAAATTGGGAAAAAAAGCAATGTACTTTGTACGGCGAGAGACGGCAGCTGGCAAGAGTTTGGAACAAATCAGAATAGTTAGACATGTCCAAAGCTGTATGCTCAATCGTAGTAGGTACAATGTTCATTAATACGTTGTTATGGTGTCTCTACTTGGTTACAGGTGAGTGTTTGTGTTTACACACGACTTACTATACGTGTAAGAAAAGTCGAAAGGTCTTACAAAAAAACAGATAAATTTAACTTCACTTCTGACACCTTAGAAACCCGTTTTGTGTACCATAACATCCCATTATGAATTCGATGAATTCGAATCGATTCTGGAAATCGAAAGACGAGTTAGCCCACTCCAAAGCTGTATCTTCAATCGCAGTAGGTACAATGATCATTAATACGTTGCTATGGTGTCTGTACTTGGTTACAGGTGCAGTGTTTGGGTTTTCACACGGCTTACTATATGTATAAGAAAAGCCGAATGGTCTTGCAAAAAAACAGATAAATTTAACTTCACTTCTGACACTTTAGAAACCCGTTTTGTGCACCATAACAACCCATTATGAATTCTATGAATTCGAATCGATTCTGGAAATCGAAAAAAAAGAGTTAGCCCAGTCCAAAGCTGTATGCTCAATCGTAGTAAGTACAATGATTATTAAAACGTTGTTATGGTGTCTCTACTTGGTTACAGGTGCAGTGTTTGGGTATACACAGGGCTTACTGTATGTGTAAGAAAAGCCGAATGGTCTTGCAAAAAAACAGATAAATTTAACTTCACTTCTGACACCTTAGAAACCCGTTTTGTGCACCATAACTACCCATTATGAATTCGATGCATTCGAATCGATTCTGGAAATCGAAAGACGAGTTAGCCCAGTCCAAAGCTGTATCCTCAATCGTAGTAGGTACAATGATCATTAATACGTTGCTATGGTGTCTCTACTTGGTTACATGTGCAGTGTTTGGGTTTACACACGACTTACAATATCTGTAAGAAAAGCCGAATCGTCTCGCAGAAAAACAGATAAATTTAACTTCACTTCTGACACCTTACTGACCCGTTTTTTGCACCATAACAACCCATTATTAATCCGATGAATTCGAATCGATTCTGGAAATCGATTTTCGGAAGCATTACATAGCTTTTCTATACTACGTGCATTACTCGGTATATACGTATGTAGACACATTGCCGGCCAAATTAGTTTGAATTTGGCGCCTTGTCTTTTTTACAGGGCGTTTAATGTTCTTTGAAGGCGTTTCAAAGGAAAAGACTCTACATTTTAAACTTTGCGCCTTCAACATAGTCTTACTTTTCCCTAAAAACCCTCGAGATTTTTTTCTCTTGTGTCCAGACAATCATTTCTTTTTGCAAGTTCCTTGGGGTCGATTTCAACTTGTTCTATTAGTGCAGAGCGTCACCGAAAGATCGCACCAGCTCCTGGAGAAAGATCCACTGAACACTCCCTCGTAAATTTCGGCATGGGCGAAATTGCGGAAAATATTTGCAGAATGCAAATATTACTTTATGAATATTAATATTCATAAAGTAAAATTGGGGTCTACAATCAGTAAACTGAAAAATTGGAAAAAAAAGCATTGTACTTTGTACGGCGAGTGACGGCAGCTGGCAAGAGGATGGAACAAATCAGAGTAGTTAGCCCAGTCCAAAGCTGTATGCTCAATCGTAGTAGGTACAATGTTCATTAATACGTTGTTATGGTGTCTCTACTTGGCTACAGGTGCAGTGTTTGGGTTTACACACGACTTACTACACGTGTAAGAAAAGTCGAATGGTCTTACAAAAAAACAGATAAATATAACTTCACTTCTGACACCTTAGAAACCCGTTTTGTGTACCATAACAACCCATTATGAATTCGATGAATTCGAATCGATTCTGGAAATCGAAAGAAGTGTGCCCAGTCTAAAGCTTTATGCTCAATCGTAGTAGGTACAATGATCATTAATACGTTGCTATGGTGTCTCTACTTGGTTACAGGTGCAGTGTTTGCGTTTACACACGGCTTACTATATGTATAAGAAAAGCCGAATGGTCTTGCAAAAAACAGATAAATTTAACTTCACTTCTAACACCTTAGAAACCCGTTTTGTGCACCATAGCAACCCATTATGAATTCGATGAATTCGAATCGATTCTGGAAATCGAAAGAAGTGTGCCCAGTCTAAAGCTTTATGCTCAATCGTAGTAGGTACAATGATTATTAATACGTTGTTATGGTGTCTCTACTTGGTTACAGGTGCAGTGTTTGGGTATACACAGGGCTTACTATATGTGTAAGAAAAGCCGAATGGCCTTGCAAAAAAAAGAGATAAATTTAACTTCACTTCTGACACATTAGAAACCCGTTTTGTGCACCATAACTACCCATTATGAATTCGATGAATTCGAATCGATTCTGGAAATCGAAAGACGAGTTAGCCCAGTCCAAAGCTGTATCCTCAATCGTAGTAGGTACAATGATCATTAATACGTTGCTATGGTGTCTCTAGTTGGTTACATGTGCAGTATTTGGGTTTACACACGACTTACAATATCTGTAAGAAAAGCCGAATCGTCTTGCAGAAAAACAGATAAATTTAACTTCACTACTGACACCTTACTGACCCGTTTTGTGCACCATAACAACCCATTATTAATCTGATGAATTCGAATCGATTCTGGAAATCGATTTTCCGAAGCATTACATAGCTTTTCTATACTACGTGCATTACTCGGTATATACGTTTGTAGACACATTGCCGGCCAAATTAGTTTGAATTTGGCGCCTTGTCTTTTTTACAGGGCGTTTAATGTTCTTTGAAGGCGTTTCAAAGGAAAAGACTATACATTTTAAACTTTGCGCCTTCAAGATAGTCTTACTTTTCTCTAAAAACCCTCGAGAATTTTTTCTCTTGTGTCCAGACAATCCTTTCTTTTTGCAAGTTCCTTGGGGTCGATTTCAACTTGTTCTATTAGTGCAGAGCGTCACCGAAAGATCGCACTAGCTCCTGGAGAAAGATCCAGCGAACACTCCCGCTTAAATTTCGGCATGGGCGAAATTGCGGAAAATATTTGCAGAAAGCAAATATTACTTTATGAATATTAATATTCATAAAGTAAAATTGGGGTCTACAATCAGTAAACTGAAAAATTGGGAAAAAAGCAATGTACTTTGTACGGCGAGAGACGGCAGCTGGCAAGAGTTTGGAACAAATCAGAATAGTTAGACATGTCCAAAGCTGTATGCTCAATCGTAGTAGGTACAATGTTCATTAATACGTTGTTATGGTGTCTCTACTTGGTTACAGGTGAGTGTTTGTGTTTACACACGACTTACTATACGTGTAAGAAAAGTCGAATGGTCTTACAAAAAAACAGATAAATTTAACTTCACTTCTGACACCTTAGAAACCCGTTTTGTGTACCATAACAACCCATTATGAATTCGATGAATTCGAATCGATTCTGGAAATCGAAAGAAGAGTTAGCCCAGTCCAAAGCTGTACCCTCAATCGTAGTAGGTACAATGATCATTAATACGTTGCTATGGTGTCTCTACTTGGTTACATGTGCAGTGTTTGGGTTTACACACGACTTACAATATCTGTAAGAAAAGCCGAATCGTCTTGCAGAAAAACAGATAAATTTAACTTCACTACTGACACCTTACTGACCCGTTTTGTGCACCATAACAACCCATTATTAATCCGATGAATTCGAATCGATTCTGGAAATCGATTTTCCGAAGCATTACATAGCTTTTCTATACTACGTGCATTACTCGGTATATACGTATGTAGACACATTGCCGGCCAAATTAGTTTGAATTTGGCGCCTTGTCTTTTTTACAGGGCGTTTAATGTTCTTTGAAGGCGTTTCAAAGGAAAAGACTATACATTTTAAACTTTGCGCCTTCAACATAGTCTTACTTTTCCCTAAAAACCCTCGAGAATTTTTTCTCTTGTGTCCAGACAATCATTTCTTTTTGCAAGTTCCTTGGGGTCGATTTCAACTTGTTCTATTAGTGCAGAGCGTCACCGAAAGATCGCACCAGCTCCTGGAGAAAGATCCACTGAACACTCCCTCGTAAATTTCGGCATGGGCGAAATTGCGGAAAATATTTGCAGAATGCAAATATTACTTTATGAATATTAATATTCATAAAGTAAAATTGGGGTCTACAATCAGTAAACTGAAAAATTGGAAAAAAAAGCATTGTACTTTGTACGGCGAGTGACGGCAGCTGGCAAGAGGATGGAACAAATCAGAGTAGTTAGCCCAGTCCAAAGCTGTATGCTCAATCGTAGTAGGTACAATGTTCATTAATACGTTGTTATGGTGTCTCTACTTGGCTACAGGTGCAGTGTTTAGGTTTACACACGACTTACTATACGTGTAAGAAAAGTCGAATGGTCTTACAAAAAAACAGATAAATATAACTTCACTTCTGACACCTTAGAAACCCGTTTTGTGTACCATAACAACCCATTATGAATTCGATGAATTCGAATCGATTCTGGAAATCGAAAGAAGTGTGCCCAGTCTAAAGCTTTATGCTCAATCGTAGTAGGTACAATGATCATTAATACGTTGCTATGGTGTCTCTACTTGGTTACAGGTGCAGTGTTTGCGTTTACACACGGCTTACTATATGTATAAGAAAAGCCGAATGGTCTTGCAAAAAACAGATAAATTTAACTTCACTTCTAACACCTTAGAAACCCGTTTTGTGCACCATAACAACCCATTATGAATTCGATGAATTCGAATCGATTCTGGAAATCGAAAGAAGTGTGCCCAGTCTAAAGCTTTATGCTCAATCGTAGTAGGTACAATGATTATTAATACGTTGTTATGGTGTCTCTACTTGGTTACAGGTGCAGTGTTTGGGTATACACAGGGCTTACTATATGTGTAAGAAAAGCCGAATGGCCTTGCAAAAAAAAGAGATAAATTTAACTTCACTTCTGACACATTAGAAACCCGTTTTGTGCACCATAACTACCCATTATGAATTCGATGAATTCGAATCGATTCTGGAAATCGAAAGACGAGTTAGCCCAGTCCAAAGCTGTATCCTCAATCGTAGTAGGTACAATGATCATTAATACGTTGCTATGGTGTCTCTAGTTGGTTACATGTGCAGTATTTGGGTTTACACACGACTTACAATATCTGTAAGAAAAGCCGAATCGTCTTGCAGAAAAACAGATAAATTTAACTTCACTACTGACACCTTACTGACCCGTTTTGTGCACCATAACAACCCATTATTAATCTGATGAATTCGAATCGATTCTGGAAATCGATTTTCCGAAGCATTACATAGCTTTTCTATACTACGTGCATTACTCGGTATATACGTTTGTAGACACATTGCCGGCCAAATTAGTTTGAATTTGGCGCCTTGTCTTTTTTACAGGGCGTTTAATGTTCTTTGAAGGCGTTTCAAAGGAAAAGACTATACATTTTAAACTTTGCGCCTTCAAGATAGTCTTACTTTTCTCTAAAAACCCTCGAGAATTTTTTCTCTTGTGTCCAGACAATCCTTTCTTTTTGCAAGTTCCTTGGGGTCGATTTCAACTTGTTCTATTAGTGCAGAGCGTCACCGAAAGATCGCACTAGCTCCTGGAGAAAGATCCAGCGAACACTCCCGCTTAAATTTCGGCATGGGCGAAATTGCGGAAAATATTTGCAGAAAGCAAATATTACTTTATGAATATTAATATTCATAAAGTAAAATTGGGGTCTACAATCAGTAAACTGAAAAATTGGGAAAAAAGCAATGTACTTTGTACGGCGAGAGACGGCAGCTGGCAAGAGTTTGGAACAAATCAGAATAGTTAGACATGTCCAAAGCTGTATGCTCAATCGTAGTAGGTACAATGTTCATTAATACGTTGTTATGGTGTCTCTACTTGGTTACAGGTGAGTGTTTGTGTTTACACACGACTTACTATACGTGTAAGAAAAGTCGAATGGTCTTACAAAAAAACAGATAAATTTAACTTCACTTCTGACACCTTAGAAACCCGTTTTGTGTACCATAACAACCCATTATGAATTCGATGAATTCGAATCGATTCTGGAAATCGAAAGAAGAGTTAGCCCAGTCCAAAGCTGTACCCTCAATCGTAGTAGGTACAATGATCATTAATACGTTGCTATGGTGTCTCTACTTGGTTACATGTGCAGTGTTTGGGTTTACACACGACTTACAATATCTGTAAGAAAAGCCGAATCGTCTTGCAGAAAAACAGATAAATTTAACTTCACTACTGACACCTTACTGACCCGTTTTGTGCACCATAACAACCCATTATTAATCCGATGAATTCGAATCGATTCTGGAAATCGATTTTCCGAAGCATTACATAGCTTTTCTATACTACGTGCATTACTCGGTATATACGTATGTAGACACATTGCCGGCCAAATTAGTTTGAATTTGGCGCCTTGTCTTTTTTACAGGGCGTTTAATGTTCTTTGAAGGCGTTTCAAAGGAAAAGACTATACATTTTAAACTTTGCGCCTTCAACATAGTCTTACTTTTCCCTAAAAACCCTCGAGAATTTTTTCTCTTGTGTCCAGACAATCATTTCTTTTTGCAAGTTCCTTGGGGTCGATTTCAACTTGTTCTATTAGTGCAGAGCGTCACCGAAAGATCGCACCAGCTCCTGGAGAAAGATCCACTGAACACTCCCTCGTAAATTTCGGCATGGGCGAAATTGCGGAAAATATTTGCAGAATGCAAATATTACTTTATGAATATTAATATTCATAAAGTAAAATTGGGGTCTACAATCAGTAAACTGAAAAATTGGAAAAAAAAGCATTGTACTTTGTACGGCGAGTGACGGCAGCTGGCAAGAGGATGGAACAAATCAGAGTAGTTAGCCCAGTCCAAAGCTGTATGCTCAATCGTAGTAGGTACAATGTTCATTAATACGTTGTTATGGTGTCTCTACTTGGCTACAGGTGCAGTGTTTAGGTTTACACACGACTTACTATACGTGTAAGAAAAGTCGAATGGTCTTACAAAAAAACAGATAAATATAACTTCACTTCTGACACCTTAGAAACCCGTTTTGTGTACCATAACAACCCATTATGAATTCGATGAATTCGAATCGATTCTGGAAATCGAAAGAAGTGTGCCCAGTCTAAAGCTTTATGCTCAATCGTAGTAGGTACAATGATCATTAATACGTTGCTATGGTGTCTCTACTTGGTTACAGGTGCAGTGTTTGCGTTTACACACGGCTTACTATATGTATAAGAAAAGCCGAATGGTCTTGCAAAAAACAGATAAATTTAACTTCACTTCTAACACCTTAGAAACCCGTTTTGTGCACCATAACAACCCATTATGAATTCGATGAATTCGAATCGATTCTGGAAATCGAAAGAAGTGTGCCCAGTCTAAAGCTTTATGCTCAATCGTAGTAGGTACAATGATTATTAATACGTTGTTATGGTGTCTCTACTTGGTTACAGGTGCAGTGTTTGGGTATACACAGGGCTTACTATATGTGTAAGAAAAGCCGAATGGCCTTGCAAAAAAAAGAGATAAATTTAACTTCACTTCTGACACATTAGAAACCCGTTTTGTGCACCATAACTACCCATTATGAATTCGATGAATTCGAATCGATTCTGGAAATCGAAAGACGAGTTAGCCCAGTCCAAAGCTGTATCCTCAATCGTAGTAGGTACAATGATCATTAATACGTTGCTATGGTGTCTCTACTTGGTTACATGTGCAGTGTTTGGGTTTACACACGACTTACAATATCTGTAAGAAAAGCCGAATCGTCTTGCAGAAAAACAGATAAATTTAACTTCACTACTGACACCTTACTGACCCGTTTTGTGCACCATAACAACCCATTATTAATCCGATGAATTCGAATCGATTCTGGAAATCGATTTTCCGAAGCATTACATAGCTTTTCTATACTACGTGCATTACTCGGTATATACGTATGTAGACACATTGCCGGCCAAATTAGTTTGAATTTGGCGCCTTGTCTTTTTTACAGGGCGTTTAATGTTCTTTGAAGGCGTTTCAAAGGAAAGGACTATACATTTTAAACTTTGCGCCTTCAACATAGTCTTACTTTTCTCTAAAAACCCTCGAGAATTTTTTCTCTTGTGTCCAGACAATCATTTCTTTTTGCAAGTTCCTTGGGGTCGATTTCAACTTGTTCTATTAGTGCAGAGCGTCACCGAAAGATCGCACTAGCTCCTGGAGAAAGATCCAGCGAACACTCCCGCTTAAATTTCGGCATGGGCGAAATTGCGGAAAGTATTTGCAGAAAGCAAATATTACTTTATGAATATTAATATTCATAAAGTAAAATTGGGGTCTACAATCAGTAAACTGAAAAATTGGGAAAAAAAGCAATGTACTTTGTACGGCGAGAGACGGCAGCTGGCAAGAGTTTGGAACAAATCAGAATAGTTAGACATGTCCAAAGCTGTATGCTCAATCGTAGTAGGTACAATGTTCATTAATACGTTGTTATGGTGTCTCTACTTGGTTACAGGTGAGTGTTTGTGTTTACACACGACTTACTATACGTGTAAGAAAAGTCGAATGGTCTTACAAAAAAACAGATAAATTTAACTTCACTTCTGACACCTTAGAAACCCGTTTTGTGTACCATAACAACCCATTATGAATTCGATGAATTCGAATCGATTCTGGAAATCGAAAGAAGAGTTAGCCCAGTCCAAAGCTTTATGCTCAATCGTAGTAGGTACAATGATCATTAATACGTTGCTATGGTGTCTCTACTTGGTTACAGGTGCAGTGTTTGGGTTTACACACGGCTTACTATATGTATAAGAAAAGCCGAATGGTCTTGCAAAAAACAGATAAATTTAACTTCACTTCTAACACCTTAGAAACCCGTTTTGTGCACCATAGCAACCCATTATGAATTCGATGAATTCGAATCGATTCTGGAAATCGAAAGACGAGTTAGCCCACTCCAAAGCTGTATCTTCAATCGCAGTAGGTACAATGATCATTAATACGTTGCTATGGTGTCTGTACTTGGTTACAGGTGCAGTGTTTGGGTTTTCACACGGCTTACTATATGTATAAGAAAAGCCGAATGGTCTTGCAAAAAAACAGATAAATTTAACTTCACTTCTGACACTTTAGAAACCCGTTTTGTGCACCATAACAACCCATTATGAATTCTATGAATTCGAATCGATTCTGGAAATCGAAAAAAAAGAGTTAGCCCAGTCCAAAGCTGTATGCTCAATCGTAGTAAGTACAATGATTATTAAAACGTTGTTATGGTGTCTCTACTTGGTTACAGGTGCAGTGTTTGGGTATACACAGGGCTTACTGTATGTGTAAGAAAAGCCGAATGGTCTTGCAAAAAAACAGATAAATTTAACTTCACTTCTGACACCTTAGAAACCCGTTTTGTGCACCATAACTACCCATTATGAATTCGATGCATTCGAATCGATTCTGGAAATCGAAAGACGAGTTAGCCCAGTCCAAAGCTGTATCCTCAATCGTAGTAGGTACAATGATCATTAATACGTTGCTATGGTGTCTCTACTTGGTTACATGTGCAGTGTTTGGGTTTACACACGACTTACAATATCTGTAAGAAAAGCCGAATCGTCTCGCAGAAAAACAGATAAATTTAACTTCACTTCTGACACCTTACTGACCCGTTTTTTGCACAATAACAACCCATTATTAATCCGATGAATTCGAATCGATTCTGGAAATCGATTTTCGGAAGCATTACATAGCTTTTCTATACTACGTGCATTACTCGGTATATACGTATGTAGACACATTGCCGGCCAAATTAGTTTGAATTTGGCGCCTTGTCTTTTTTACAGGGCGTATAATGAGATTTGAAGGCGTTTCAAAGGAAAAGACTATACATTTTAAACTTTGCGCCTTCAACATAGTCTTACTTTTCTCTAAAAACCCTCGAGAATTTTTTCTCTTGTGTCCAGACAATCATTTCTTTTTGCAAGTTCCTTGGGGACGATTTCAACTTGTTCTATTAGTGCAGAGCGTCACCGAAAGATCGCACCAGCTCCTGGAGAAAGATCCACTGAACACTCCCTCGTAAATTTCGGCATGGGCGAAATTGCGGAAAATATTTGCAGAATGCAAATATTACTTTATGAATATTAATATTCATAAAGTAAAATTGGGGTCTACAATCAGTAAACTGAAAAATTGGAAAAAAAAGCATTGTACTTTGTACGGCGAGTGACGGCAGCTGGCAAGAGGATGGAACAAATCAGAGTAGTTAGCCCAGTCCAAAGCTGTATGCTCAATCGTAGTAGGTACAATGTTCATTAATACGTTGTTATGGTGTCTCTACTTGGCTACAGGTGCAGTGTTTGGGTTTACACACGACTTACTATACGTGTAAGAAAAGTCGAATGGTCTTACAAAAAAACAGATAAATATAACTTCACTTCTGACACCTTAGAAACCCGTTTTGTGTACCATAACAACCCATTATGAATTCGATGAATTCGAATCGATTCTGGAAATCGAAAGAAGTGTGCCCAGTCTAAAGCTTTATGCTCAATCGTAGTAGGTACAATGATCATTAATACGTTGCTATGGTGTCTCTACTTGGTTACAGGTGCAGTGTTTGCGTTTACACACGGCTTACTATATGTATAAGAAAAGCCGAATGGTCTTGCAAAAAACAGATAAATTTAACTTCACTTCTAACACCTTAGAAACCCGTTTTGTGCACCATAGCAACCCATTATGAATTCGATGAATTCGAATCGATTCTGGAAATCGAAAGACGAGTTAGCCCACTCCAAAGCTGTATCTTCAATCGTAGTAGGTACAATGATCATTAATACGTTGCTATGGTGTCTCTACTTGGTTACAGGTGCAGTGTTTGGGTTTACACACGGCTTACTATATGTATAAGAAAAGCCGAATGGTCTTGCAAAAAAACAGATAAATTTAACTTCACTTCTGACACTTTAGAAACCCGTTTTGGGCACCATAACAACCCATTATGAATTCGATGAATTCAAATCGATTTTGGAAATCGAAAAAAAAGAGTTAGCCTAGTCCAAAACTGTATGCTCAATCGTAGTAGGTACAATGATTATTAATACGTTGTTATGGTGTCTCTACTTGGTTACAGGTGCAGTGTTTGGGTATACACAGGGCTTACTATATGTGTAAGAAAAGCCGAATGGCCTTGCAAAAAAAAGAGATAAATTTAACTTCACTTCTGACACATTAGAAACCTGTTTTGTGCACCATAACTACCCATTATGAATTCGATGAATTCGAATCGATTCTGGAAATCGAAAGACGAGTTAGCCCAGTCCAAAGCTGTATCCTCAATCGTAGTAGGTACAATGATCATTAATACCCTGCTATGGTGTCTCTACTTGGTTACATGTGCAGTGTTTGGGTTTACACACGACTTACAATATCTGTAAGAAAAGCCGAATCGTCTTGCAGAAAAACAGATAAATTTAACTTCACTACTGACACCTTACTGACCCGTTTTGTGCACCATAACAACCCATTATTAATCCGATGAATTCGAATCGATTCTGGAAATCGATTTTCCGAAGCATTACATAGCTTTTCTATACTACGTGCATTACTCGGTATATACGTATGTAGACACATTGCCGGCCAAATTAGTTTGAATTTGGCGCCTTGTCTTTTTTAAAGGGCGTTTAATGTTCTTTGAAGGCGTTTCAAAGGAAAAGACTATACATTTTAAACTTTGCGCCTTCAACATAGTCTTACTTTTCTCTAAAAACCCTCGAGAATTTTTTCTCTTGTGTCCAGACAATCATTTCTTTTTGCAAGTTCCTTGGGGTCGATTTCAACTTGTTCTATTAGTGCAGAGCGTCACCGAAAGATCGCACTAGCTCCTGGAGAAAGATCCAGCGAACACTCCCGCTTAAATTTCGGCATGGGCGAAATTGCGGAAAATATTTGCAGAAAGCAAATATTACTTTATGAATATTAATATTCATAAAGTAAAATTGGGGTCTACAATCAGTAAACTGAAAAATTGGGAAAAAAAGCAATGTACTTTGTACGGCGAGAGACGGCAGCTGGCAAGAGTTTGGAACAAATCAGAATAGTTAGACATGTCCAAAGCTGTATGCTCAATCGTAGTAGGTACAATGTTCATTAATACGTTGTTATGGTGTCTCTACTTGGTTACAGGTGAGTGTTTGTGTTTACACACGACTTACTATACGTGTAAGAAAAGTCGAATGGTCTTACAAAAAAACAGATAAATTTAACTTCACTTCTGACACCTTAGAAACCCGTTTTGTGTACCATAACATCCCATTATGAATTCGATGAATTCGAATCGATTCTGGAAATCGAAAGAAGAGTTAGCCCAGTCCAAAGCTTTATGCTCAATCGTAGTAGGTACAATGATCATTAATACGTTGCTATGGTGTCTCTACTTGGTTACAGGTGCAGTGTTTGGGTTTACACACGGCTTACTATATGTATAAGAAAAGCCGAATGGTCTTGCAAAAAACAGATAAATTTAACTTCACTTCTAACACCTTAGAAACCCGTTTTGTGCACCATAGCAACCCATTATGAATTCGATGAATTCGAATCGATTCTGGAAATCGAAAGACGAGTTAGCCCACTCCAAAGCTGTATCTTCAATCGCAGTAGGTACAATGATCATTAATACGTTGCTATGGTGTCTGTACTTGGTTACAGGTGCAGTGTTTGGGTTTTCACACGGCTTACTATATGTATAAGAAAAGCCGAATGGTCTTGCAAAAAAACAGATAAATTTAACTTCACTTCTGACACTTTAGAAACCCGTTTTGTGCACCATAACAACCCATTATGAATTCTATGAATTCGAATCGATTCTGGAAATCGAAAAAAAAGAGTTAGCCCAGTCCAAAGCTGTATGCTCAATCGTAGTAAGTACAATGATTATTAAAACGTTGTTATGGTGTCTCTACTTGGTTACAGGTGCAGTGTTTGGGTATACACAGGGCTTACTGTATGTGTAAGAAAAGCCGAATGGTCTTGCAAAAAAACAGATAAATTTAACTTCACTTCTGACACCTTAGAAACCCGTTTTGTGCACCATAACTACCCATTATGAATTCGATGCATTCGAATCGATTCTGGAAATCGAAAGACGAGTTAGCCCAGTCCAAAGCTGTATCCTCAATCGTAGTAGGTACAATGATCATTAATACGTTGCTATGGTGTCTCTACTTGGTTACATGTGCAGTGTTTGGGTTTACACACGACTTACAATATCTGTAAGAAAAGCCGAATCGTCTCGCAGAAAAACAGATAAATTTAACTTCACTTCTGACACCTTACTGACCCGTTTTTTGCACCATAACAACCCATTATTAATCCGATGAATTCGAATCGATTCTGGAAATCGATTTTCGGAAGCATTACATAGCTTTTCTATACTACGTGCATTACTCGGTATATACGTATGTAGACACATTGCCGGCCAAATTAGTTTGAATTTGGCGCCTTGTCTTTTTTACAGGGCGTTTAATGTTCTTTGAAGGCGTTTCAAAGGAAAAGACTCTACATTTTAAACTTTGCGCCTTCAACATAGTCTTACTTTTCCCTAAAAACCCTCGAGATTTTTTTCTCTTGTGTCCAGACAATCATTTCTTTTTGCAAGTTCCTTGGGGTCGATTTCAACTTGTTCTATTAGTGCAGAGCGTCACCGAAAGATCGCACCAGCTCCTGGAGAAAGATCCACTGAACACTCCCTCGTAAATTTCGGCATGGGCGAAATTGCGGAAAATATTTGCAGAATGCAAATATTACTTTATGAATATTAATATTCATAAAGTAAAATTGGGGTCTACAATCAGTAAACTGAAAAATTGGAAAAAAAAGCATTGTACTTTGTACGGCGAGTGACGGCAGCTGGCAAGAGGATGGAACAAATCAGAGTAGTTAGCCCAGTCCAAAGCTGTATGCTCAATCGTAGTAGGTACAATGTTCATTAATACGTTGTTATGGTGTCTCTACTTGGCTATAGGTGCAGTGTTTGGGTTTACACACGACTTACTATACGTGTAAGAAAAGTCGAATGGTCTTACAAAAAAACAGATAAATATAACTTCACTTCTGACACCTTAGAAACCCGTTTTGTGTACCATAACAACCCATTATGAATTCGATGAATTCGAATCGATTCTGGAAATCGAAAGAAGTGTGCCCAGTCTAAAGCTTTATGCTCAATCGTAGTAGGTACAATGATCATTAATACGTTGCTATGGTGTCTCTACTTGGTTACAGGTGCAGTGTTTGCGTTTACACACGGCTTACTATATGTATAAGAAAAGCCGAATGGTCTTGCAAAAAACAGATAAATTTAACTTCACTTCTAACACCTTAGAAACCCGTTTTGTGCACCATAGCAACCCATTATGAATTCGATGAATTCGAATCGATTCTGGAAATCGAAAGAAGTGTGCCCAGTCTAAAGCTTTATGCTCAATCGTAGTAGGTACAATGATTATTAATACGTTGTTATGGTGTCTCTACTTGGTTACAGGTGCAGTGTTTGGGTATACACAGGGCTTACTATATGTGTAAGAAAAGCCGAATGGCCTTGCAAAAAAAAGAGATAAATTTAACTTCACTTCTGACACATTAGAAACCCGTTTTGTGCACCATAACTACCCATTATGAATTCGATGAATTCGAATCGATTCTGGAAATCGAAAGACGAGTTAGCCCAGTCCAAAGCTGTATCCTCAATCGTAGTAGGTACAATGATCATTAATACGTTGCTATGGTGTCTCTAGTTGGTTACATGTGCAGTATTTGGGTTTACACACGACTTACAATATCTGTAAGAAAAGCCGAATCGTCTTGCAGAAAAACAGATAAATTTAACTTCACTACTGACACCTTACTGACCCGTTTTGTGCACCATAACAACCCATTATTAATCTGATGAATTCGAATCGATTCTGGAAATCGATTTTCCGAAGCATTACATAGCTTTTCTATACTACGTGCATTACTCGGTATATACGTTTGTAGACACATTGCCGGCCAAATTAGTTTGAATTTGGCGCCTTGTCTTTTTTACAGGGCGTTTAATGTTCTTTGAAGGCGTTTCAAAGGAAAAGACTATACATTTTAAACTTTGCGCCTTCAACATAGTCTTCCTTTTCCCTAAAAACCCGCGCGAATTTCTTCTCTGGTGTCCAGACAATCATTTCTTTTTGCAAGTTCCTTGGGGTCGATTTCAACTTGTTCTATTAGTGCAGAGCGTTACCGAAAGATCGCACCAGCTCCTGGAGAAAGATCCACCGAACACTCCCGCGTAAATTTCGGCATGGGCGAAATTGCGGAAAATATTTGCAGAAAGCAAATATTACTTTATGAATATTAATATTCATAAAGTAAAATTGGGGTCTACAATCAGTAAACTGAAAAATTGGGAAAAAAGCAATGTACTTTGTACGGCGAGAGACGGCAGCTGGCAAGAGTTTGGAACAAATCAGAATAGTTAGACATGTCCAAAGCTGTATGCTCAATCGTAGTAGGTACAATGTTCATTAATACGTTGTTATGGTGTCTCTACTTGGTTACAGGTGAGTGTTTGTGTTTACACACGACTTACTATACGTGTAAGAAAAGTCGAATGGTCTTACAAAAAAACAGATAAATTTAACTTCACTTCTGACACCTTAGAAACCCGTTTTGTGTACCATAACAACCCATTATGAATTCGATGAATTCGAATCGATTCTGGAAATCGAAAGAAGAGTTAGCCCAGTCCAAAGCTGTACCCTCAATCGTAGTAGGTACAATGATCATTAATACGTTGCTATGGTGTCTCTACTTGGTTACATGTGCAGTGTTTGGGTTTACACACGACTTACAATATCTGTAAGAAAAGCCGAATCGTCTTGCAGAAAAACAGATAAATTTAACTTCACTACTGACACCTTACTGACCCGTTTTGTGCACCATAACAACCCATTATTAATCCGATGAATTCGAATCGATTCTGGAAATCGATTTTCCGAAGCATTACATAGCTTTTCTATACTACGTGCATTACTCGGTATATACGTATGTAGACACATTGCCGGCCAAATTAGTTTGAATTTGGCGCCTTGTCTTTTTTACAGGGCGTTTAATGTTCTTTGAAGGCGTTTCAAAGGAAAAGACTATACATTTTAAACTTTGCGCCTTCAACATAGTCTTACTTTTCCCTAAAAACCCTCGAGAATTTTTTCTCTTGTGTCCAGACAATCATTTCTTTTTGCAAGTTCCTTGGGGTCGATTTCAACTTGTTCTATTAGTGCAGAGCGTCACCGAAAGATCGCACCAGCTCCTGGAGAAAGATCCACTGAACACTCCCTCGTAAATTTCGGCATGGGCGAAATTGCGGAAAATATTTGCAGAATGCAAATATTACTTTATGAATATTAATATTCATAAAGTAAAATTGGGGTCTACAATCAGTAAACTGAAAAATTGGAAAAAAAAGCATTGTACTTTGTACGGCGAGTGACGGCAGCTGGCAAGAGGATGGAACAAATCAGAGTAGTTAGCCCAGTCCAAAGCTGTATGCTCAATCGTAGTAGGTACAATGTTCATTAATACGTTGTTATGGTGTCTCTACTTGGCTACAGGTGCAGTGTTTAGGTTTACACACGACTTACTATACGTGTAAGAAAAGTCGAATGGTCTTACAAAAAAACAGATAAATATAACTTCACTTCTGACACCTTAGAAACCCGTTTTGTGTACCATAACAACCCATTATGAATTCGATGAATTCGAATCGATTCTGGAAATCGAAAGAAGTGTGCCCAGTCTAAAGCTTTATGCTCAATCGTAGTAGGTACAATGATCATTAATACGTTGCTATGGTGTCTCTACTTGGTTACAGGTGCAGTGTTTGCGTTTACACACGGCTTACTATATGTATAAGAAAAGCCGAATGGTCTTGCAAAAAACAGATAAATTTAACTTCACTTCTAACACCTTAGAAACCCGTTTTGTGCACCATAACAACCCATTATGAATTCGATGAATTCGAATCGATTCTGGAAATCGAAAGAAGTGTGCCCAGTCTAAAGCTTTATGCTCAATCGTAGTAGGTACAATGATTATTAATACGTTGTTATGGTGTCTCTACTTGGTTACAGGTGCAGTGTTTGGGTATACACAGGGCTTACTATATGTGTAAGAAAAGCCGAATGGCCTTGCAAAAAAAAGAGATAAATTTAACTTCACTTCTGACACATTAGAAACCCGTTTTGTGCACCATAACTACCCATTATGAATTCGATGAATTCGAATCGATTCTGGAAATCGAAAGACGAGTTAGCCCAGTCCAAAGCTGTATCCTCAATCGTAGTAGGTACAATGATCATTAATACGTTGCTATGGTGTCTCTACTTGGTTACATGTGCAGTGTTTGGGTTTACACACGACTTACAATATCTGTAAGAAAAGCCGAATCGTCTTGCAGAAAAACAGATAAATTTAACTTCACTACTGACACCTTACTGACCCGTTTTGTGCACCATAACAACCCATTATTAATCCGATGAATTCGAATCGATTCTGGAAATCGATTTTCCGAAGCATTACATAGCTTTTCTATACTACGTGCATTACTCGGTATATACGTATGTAGACACATTGCCGGCCAAATTACTACGAATTTGGACCCTTGTCTTCTTCACAGGGCGTTTAATGCTCTTTGAAGGCGTTTCAAAGGAAAAGACTATACATTTTAAACTTTGCGCCTTCAACATAGTCTTACTTTTCTCTAAAAACCCTCGAGAATTTTTTCTCTTGTGTCCAGACAATCATTTCTTTTTGCAAGTTCCTTGGGGTCGATTTCAACTTGTTCTATTAGTGCAGAGCGTCACCGAAAGATCGCACTAGCTCCTGGAGAAAGATCCAGCGAACACTCCCGCTTAAATTTCGGCATGGGCGAAATTGCGGAAAATATTTGCAGAAAGCAAATATTACTTTATGAATATTAATATTCATAAAGTAAAATTGGGGTCTACAATCAGTAAACTGAAAAATTGGGAAAAAAAGCAATGTACTTTGTACGGCGAGAGACGGCAGCTGGCAAGAGTTTGGAACAAATCAGAATAGTTAGACACGTCCAAAGCTGTATGCTCAATCGTAGTAGGTACAATGTTCATTAATACGTTGTTATGGTGTCTCTACTTGGTTACAGGTGAGTGTTTGTGTTTACACACGACTTACTATACGTGTAAGAAAAGTCGAATGGTCTTACAAAAAAACAGATAAATTTAACTTCACTTCTACAACTTAGAAACCCGTTTTGTGTACCATAACAACCCATTATGAATTCGATGAATTCGAATCGATTCTGGAAATCGAAAGAAGAGTTAGCCCAGTCCAAAGCTTTATGCTCAATCGTAGTAGGTACAATGATCATTAATACGTTGCTATGGTGTCTCTACTTGGTTACAGGTGCAGTGTTTGGGTTTACACACGGCTTACTATATGTATAAGAAAAGCCGAATGGTCTTGCAAAAAACAGATAAATTTAACTTCACTTCTAACACCTTAGAAACCCGTTTTGTGCACCATAGCAACCCATTATGAATTCGATGAATTCGAATCGATTCTGGAAATCGAAAGACGAGTTAGCCCACTCCAAAGCTGTATCTTCAATCGCAGTAGGTACAATGATCATTAATACGTTGCTATGGTGTCTCTACTTGGTTACATGTGCAGTGTTTGGGTTTACACACGACATACAATATCTGTAAGAAAAGCCGAATCGTCTCGCAGAAAAACAGATAAATTTAACTTCACTTCTGACACCTTACTGACCCGTTTTTTGCACCATAACAATCCATTATTAATCCGATGAATTCGAATCGATTCTGGAAATCGATTTTCGGAAGCATTACATAGCTTTTCTATACTACGTGCATTACTCGGTATATACGTATGTAGACACATTGCCGGCCAAATTAGTTTGAATTTGGCGCCTTGTCTTTTTTACAGGGCGTTTAATGTTCTTTGAAGGCGTTTCAAAGGAAAAGACTATACATTTTAAACTTTGCGCCTTCAACATAGTCTTACTTTTCCCTAAAAACCCTCGAGAATTTTTTCTCTTGTGTCCAGACAATCATTTCTTTTTGCAAGTTCCTTGGGGTCGATTTCAACTTGTTCTATTAGTGCAGAGCGTCACCGAAAGATCGCACCAGCTCCTGGAGAAAGATCCACTGAACACTCCCTCGTAAATTTCGGCATGGGCGAAATTGCGGAAAATATTTGCAGAATGCAAATATTACTTTATGAATATTAATATTCATAAAGTAAAATTGGGGTCTACAATCAGTAAACTGAAAAATTGGAAAAAAAAAGCATTGTACTTTGTACGGCGAGTGACGGCAGCTGGCAAGAGGATGGAACATATCAGAGTAGTTAGCCCAGTCCAAAGCTGTATGCTCAATCGTAGTAGGTACAATGTTCATTAATACGTTGTTATGGTGTCTCTACTTGGCTACAGGTGCAGTGTTTGGGTTTACACACGACTTACTATACGTGTAAGAAAAGTCGAATGGTCTTACAAAAAAACAGATAAATATAACTTCACTTCTGACACCTTAGAAACCCGTTTTGTGTACCATAACAACCCATTATGAATTCGATGAATTCGAATCGATTCTGGAAATCGAAAGACGAGTTAGCCCACTCCAAAGCTGTATCTTCAATCGTAGTAGGTACAATGATCATTAATACGTTGCTATGGTGTCTCTACTTGGTTACAGGTGCAGTGTTTGGGTTTACACACGGCTTAATATATGTATAAGAAAAGCCGAATGGTCTTGCAAAAAAACAGATAAATTTAACTTCACTTCTGACACTTTAGAAACCCGTTTTGGGCACCATAACAACCCATTATGAATTCGATGAATTCGAATCGATTCTGGAAATCGAAAAAAAAGAGTTAGCCCAGTCCAAAACTGTATGCTCAATCGTAGTAGGTACAATGATTATTAATACGTTGTTATGGTGTCTCTACTTGGTTACAGGTGCAGTGTTTGGGTATACACAGGGCTTACTATATGTGTAAGAAAAGCCGAATGGCCTTGCAAAAAAAAGAGATAAATTTAACTTCACTTCTGACACATTAGAAACCCGTTTTGTGCACCATAACTACCCATTATGAATTCGATGAATTCGAATCGATTCTGGAAATCGAAAGACGAGTTAGCCCAGTCCAAAGCTGTATCCTCAATCGTAGTAGGTACAATGATCATTAATACGTTGCTATGGTGTCTCTACTTGGTTACATGTGCAGTGTATGGGTTTACACACGACTTACAATATCTGTAAGAAAAGCCGAATCGTCTTGCAGAAAAACAGATAAATTTAACTTCACTACTGACACCTTACTGACCCGTTTTGTGCACCATAACAACCCATTATTAATCCGATGAATTCGAATCGATTCTGGAAATCGATTTTCCGAAGCATTACATAGCTTTTCTATACTACGTGCATTACTCGGTATATACGTATGTAGACACATTGCCGGCCAAATTACTACGAATTTGGACCCTTGTCTTCTTCACAGGGCGTTTAATGCTCTTTGAAGGCGTTTCAAAGGAAAAGACTATACATTTTAAACTTTGCGCCTTCAACATAGTCTTACTTTTCCCTAAAAACCCTCGAGAATTTTTTCTCTTGTGTCCAGACAATCATTTCTTTTTGCAAGTTCCTTTGGGTCGATTTCAACTTGTTCTATTAGTGCAGAGCGTCACCGAAAGATCGCACCAGCTCCTGGAGAAAGATCCACCGAACACTCCCGCTTAAATTTCGGCATGGGCGAAATTGCGGAAAATATTTGCAGAAAGCAAATATTACTTTATGAATATTAATATTCATAAAGTAAAATTGGGGTCTACAATCAGTAAACTGAAAAATTGGGAAAAAAAGCAATGTACTTTGTACGGCGAGAGACGGCAGCTGGCAAGAGAATGGAACAAATCAGAATAGTTAGACATGTCCAAAGCTGTATGCTCAATCGTAGTAGGTACAATGTTCATTAATACGTTGTTATGGTGTCTCTACTTGGTTACAGGTGAGTGTTTGTGTTTACACACGACTTACTATACGTGTAAGAAAAGTCGAATGGTCTTACAAAAAAACAGATAAATTTAACTTCACTTCTGACACCTTAGAAACCCGTTTTGTGTACCATAACAACCCATTATGAATTCGATGAATTCGAATCGATTCTGGAAATCGAAAGAAGAGTTAGCCCAGTCCAAAGCTTTATGCTCAATCGTAGTAGGTACAATGATCATTAATACGTTGCTATGGTGTCTCTACTTGGTTACAGGTGCAGTGTTTGGGTTTACACACGACTTAATATATGTGTAAGAAAAACCGAATGGTCTTGCAAAAAATCAGATAAATTTAACTTCACTTCTGACACCTTAGGAACCCGTTTTGTGCACCATAACAACCCATTATGAATTCTATGAATTCGAATCGATTCTGGAAATCGAAAAAAAAGAGTTAGCCCAGTCCAAAGCTGTATGCTCAATCGTAGTAGGTACAATGATTATTAATACGTTGTTATGGTGTCTCTACTTGGTTACAGGTGCAGTGTTTGGGTATACACAAGGCTTACTATATATGTAAGAAAAGCCGAATGGCCTTGCAAAAAAAAGAGATAAATATAACTTCACTTCTGACACCTTAGAAACCCGTTTTGTGTACCATAACAACCCATTATGAATTCGATGAATTCGAATCGATTCTGGAAATCGAAAGAAGAGTTAGCCCAGTCCAAAGCTTTATGCTCAATCGTAGTAGGTACAATGATCATTAATACGTTGCTATGGTGTCTCTACTTGGTTACAGGTGCAGTGTTTGGGTTTACACACGGCTTACTATATGTATAAGAAAAGCCGAATGGTCTTGCAAAAAACAGATAAATTTAACTTCACTTCTAACACCTTAGAAACCCGTTTTGTGCACCATAGCAACCCATTATGAATTCGATGAATTCGAATCGATTCTGGAAATCGAAAGACGAGTTAGCCCACTCCAAAGCTGTATCTTCAATCGCAGTAGGTACAATGATCATTAATACGTTGCTATGGTGTCTGTACTTGGTTACAGGTGCAGTGTTTGGGTTTTCACACGGCTTACTATATGTATAAGAAAAGCCGAATGGTCTTGCAAAAAAACAGATAAATTTAACTTCACTTCTGACACTTTAGAAACCCGTTTTGTGCACCATAACAACCCATTATGAATTCTATGAATTCGAATCGATTCTGGAAATCGAAAAAAAAGAGTTAGCCCAGTCCAAAGCTGTATGCTCAATCGTAGTGAGTACAATGATTATTAAAACGTTGTTATGGTGTCTCTACTTGGTTACAGGTGCAGTGTTTGGGTATACACAGGGCTTACTGTATGTGTAAGAAAAGCCGAATGGTCTTGCAAAAAAACAGATAAATTTAACTTCACTTCTGACACCTTAGAAACCCGTTTTGTGCACCATAACTACCCATTATGAATTCGATGCATTCGAATCGATTCTGGAAATCGAAAGACGAGTTAGCCCAGTCCAAAGCTGTATCCTCAATCGTAGTAGGTACAATGATCATTAATACGTTGCTATGGTGTCTCTACTTGGTTACATGTGCAGTGTTTGGGTTTACACACGACTTACAATATCTGTAAGAAAAGCCGAATCGTCTCGCAGAAAAACAGATAAATTTAACTTCACTTCTGACACCTTACTGACCCGTTTTTTGCACCATAACAACCCATTATTAATCCGATGAATTCGAATCGATTCTGGAAATCGATTTTCGGAAGCATTACATAGCTTTTCTATACTACGTGCATTACTCGGTATATACGTATGTAGACACATTGCCGGCCAAATTAGTTTGAATTTGGCGCCTTGTCTTTTTTACAGGGCGTTTAATGTTCTTTGAAGGCGTTTCAAAGGAAAAGACTATACATTTTAAACTTTGCGCCTTCAACATAGTCTTACTTTTCCCTAAAAACCCTCGAGAATTTTTTCTCTTGTGTCCAGACAATCATTTCTTTTTGCAAGTTCCTTGGGGTCGATTTCAACTTGTTCTATTAGTGCAGAGCGTCACCGAAAGATCGCACCAGCTCCTGGAGAAAGATCCACTGAACACTCCCTCGTAAATTTCGGCATGGGCGAAATTGCGGAAAATATTTGCAGAATGCAAATATTACTTTATGAATATTAATATTCATAAAGTAAAATTGGGGTCTACAATCAGTAAACCGAAAAATTGGAAAAAAAAGCATTGTACTTTGTACGGCGAGTTACGGCAGCTGGCAAGAGGATGGAACAAATCAGAGTAGTTAGCCCAGTCCAAAGCTGTATGCTCAATCGTAGTAGGTACAATGTTCATTAATACGTTGTTATGGTGTCTCTACTTGGCTACAGGTGCAGTGTTTGGGTTTACACACGACTTACTATACGTGTAAGAAAAGTCGAATGGTCTTACAAAAAAACAGATAAATATAACTTCACTTCTGACACCTTAGAAACCCGTTTTGTGTACCATAACAACCCATTATGAATTCGATGAATTCGAATCGATTCTGGAAATCGAAAGAAGTGTGCCCAGTCTAAAGCTTTATGCTCAATCGTAGTAGGTACAATGATCATTAATACGTTGCTATGGTGTCTCTACTTGGTTACAGGTGCAGTGTTTGCGTTTACACACGGCTTACTATATGTATAAGAAAAGCCGAATGGTCTTGCAAAAAACAGATAAATTTAACTTCACTTCTAACACCTTAGAAACCCGTTTTGTGCACCATAGCAACCCATTATGAATTCGATGAATTCGAATCGATTCTGGAAATCGAAAGAAGTGTGCCCAGTCTAAAGCTTTATGCTCAATCGTAGTAGGTACAATGATTATTAATACGTTGTTATGGTGTCTCTACTTGGTTACAGGTGCAGTGTTTGGGTATACACAGGGCTTACTATATGTGTAAGAAAAGCCGAATGGCCTTGCAAAAAAAAGAGATAAATTTAACTTCACTTCTGACACATTAGAAACCCGTTTTGTGCACCATAACTACCCATTATGAATTCGATGAATTCGAATCGATTCTGGAAATCGAAAGACGAGTTAGCCCAGTCCAAAGCTGTATCCTCAATCGTAGTAGGTACAATGATCATTAATACGTTGCTATGGTGTCTCTACTTGGTTACATGTGCAGTGTTTGGGTTTACACACGACTTACAATATCTGTAAGAAAAGCCGAATCGTCTTGCAGAAAAACAGATAAATTTAACTTCACTACTGACACCTTACTGACCCGTTTTGTGCACCATAACAACCCATTATTAATCCGATGAATTCGAATCGATTCTGGAAATCGATTTTCCGAAGCATTACATAGCTTTTCTATACTACGTGCATTACTCGGTATATACGTATGTAGACACATTGCCGGCCAAATTAGTTTGAATTTGGCGCCTTGTCTTTTTTACAGGGCGTTTAATGTTCTTTGAAGGCGTTTCAAAGGAAAAGACTATACATTTTAAACTTTGCGCCTTCAACATAGTCTTTTTTTTCTCTAAAAACCCTCGAGAATTTTTTCTCTTGTGTCCAGACAATCATTTCTTTTTGCAAGTTCCTTGGGGTCGATTTCAACTTGTTCTATTAGTGCAGAGCGTCACCGAAAGATCGCACTAGCTCCTGGAGAAAGATCCAGCGAACACTCCCGCTTAAATTTCGGCATGGGCGAAATTGCGGAAAATATTTGCAGAAAGCAAATATTACTTTATGAATATTAATATTCATAAAGTAAAATTGGGGTCTACAATCAGTAAACTGAAAAATTGGGAAAAAAAGCAATGTACTTTGTACGGCGAGAGACGGCAGCTGGCAAGAGTTTGGAACAAATCAGAATAGTTAGACACGTCCAAAGCTGTATGCTCAATCGTAGTAGGTACAATGTTCATTAATACGTTGTTATGGTGTCTCTACTTGGTTACAGGTGAGTGTTTGTGTTTACACACGACTTACTATACGTGTAAGAAAAGTCGAATGGTCTTACAAAAAAACAGATAAATTTAACTTCACTTCTGACACCTTAGAAACCCGTTTTGTGTACCATAACAACCCATTATGAATTCGATGAATTCGAATCGATTCTGGAAATCGAAAGAAGAGTTAGCCCAGTCCAAAGCTTTATGCTCAATCGTAGTAGGTACAATGATCATTAATACATTGCTATGGTGTCTCTACTTGGTTACAGGTGCAGTGTTTGGGTTTACACACGGCTTACTATATGTATAAGAAAAGCCGAATGGTCTTGCAAAAAACAGATAAATTTAACTTCACTTCTAACACCTTAGAAACCCGTTTTGTGCACCATAGCAACCCATTATGAATTCGATGAATTCGAATCGATTCTGGAAATCGAAAGACGAGTTAGCCCACTCCAAAGCTGTATCTTCAATCGCAGTAGGTACAATGATCATTAATACGTTGCTATGGTGTCTGTACTTGGTTACAGGTGCAGTGTTTGGGTTTTCACACGGCTTACTATATGTATAAGAAAAGCCGAATGGTCTTGCAAAAAAACAGATAAATTTAACTTCACTTCTGACACTTTAGAAACCCGTTTTGTGCACCATAACAACCCATTATGAATTCTATGAATTCGAATCGATTCTGGAAATCGAAAAAAAAGAGTTAGCCCAGTCCAAAGCTGTATGCTCAATCGTAGTAAGTACAATGATTATTAAAACGTTGTTATGGTGTCTCTACTTGGTTACAGGTGCAGTGTTTGGGTATACACAGGGCTTACTGTATGTGTAAGAAAAGCCGAATGGTCTTGCAAAAAAACAGATAAATTTAACTTCACTTCTGACACCTTAGAAACCCGTTTTGTGCACCATAACTACCCATTATGAATTCGATGCATTCGAATCGATTCTGGAAATCGAAAGACGAGTTAGCCCAGTCCAAAGCTGTATCCTCAATCGTAGTAGGTACAATGATCATTAATACGTTGCTATGGTGTCTCTACTTGGTTACATGTGCAGTGTTTGGGTTTACACACGACTTACAATATCTGTAAGAAAAGCCGAATCGTCTCGCAGAAAAACAGATAAATTTAACTTCACTTCTGACACCTTACTGACCCGTTTTTTGCACCATAACAATCCATTATTAATCCGATGAATTCGAATCGATTCTGGAAATCGATTTTCGGAAGCATTACATAGCTTTTCTATACTACGTGCATTACTCGGTATATACGTATGTAGAAACATTGCCGGCCAAATTAGTTTGAATTTGGCGCCTTGTCTTTTTTACAGGGCGTTTAATGTTCTTTGAAGGCGTTTCAAAGGAAAAGACTATACATTTTAAACTTTGCGCCTTCAACATAGTCTTACTTTTCCCTAAAAACCCTCGAGAATTTTTTCTCTTGTGTCCAGACAATCATTTCTTTTTGCAAGTTCCTTGGGGTCGATTTCAACTTGTTCTATTAGTGCAGAGCGTCACCGAAAGATCGCACCAGCTCCTGGAGAAAGATCCACTGAACACTCCCTCGTAAATTTCGGCATGGGCGAAATTGCGGAAAATATTTGCAGAATGCAAATATTACTTTATGAATATTAATATTCATAAAGTAAAATTGGGGTCTACAATCAGTAAACTGAAAAATTGGAAAAAAAAGCATTGTACTTTGTACGGCGAGTGACGGCAGCTGGCAAGAGGATGGAACAAATCAGAGTAGTTAGCCCAGTCCAAAGCTGTATGCTCAATCGTAGTAGGTACAATGTTCATTAATACGTTGTTATGGTGTCTCTACTTGGCTACAGGTGCAGTGTTTGGGTTTACACACGACTTACTATACGTGTAAGAAAAGTCGAATGGTCTTACAAAAAAACAGATAAATATAACTTCACTTCTGACACCTTAGAAACCCGTTTTGTGTACCATAACAACCCATTATGAATTCGATGAATTCGAATCGATTCTGGAAATCGAAAGAAGTGTGCCCAGTCTAAAGCTTTATGCTCAATCGTAGTAGGTACAATGATCATTAATACGTTGCTATGGTGTCTCTACTTGGTTACAGGTGCAGTGTTTGCGTTTACACACGGCTTACTATATGTATAAGAAAAGCCGAATGGTCTTGCAAAAAACAGATAAATTTAACTTCACTTCTAACACCTTAGAAACCCGTTTTGTGCACCATAGCAACCCATTATGAATTCGATGAATTCGAATCGATTCTGGAAATCGAAAGAAGTGTGCCCAGTCTAAAGCTTTATGCTCAATCGTAGTAGGTACAATGATTATTAATACGTTGTTATGGTGTCTCTACTTGGTTACAGGTGCAGTGTTTGGGTATACACAGGGCTTACTATATGTGTAAGAAAAGCCGAATGGCCTTGCAAAAAAAGGAGATAAATTTAACTTCACTTCTGACACATTAGAAACCCGTTTTGTGCACCATAACTACCCATTATGAATTCGATGAATTCGAATCGATTCTGGAAATCGAAAGACGAGTTAGCCCAGTCCAAAGCTGTATCCTCAATCGTAGTAGGTACAATGATCATTAATACGTTGCTATGGTGTCTCTACTTGGTTACATGTGCAGTGTTTGGGTTTACACACGACTTACAATATCTGTAAGAAAAGCCGAATCGTCTTGCAGAAAAACAGATAAATTTAACTTCACTACTGACACCTTACTGACCCGTTTTGTGCACCATAACAACCCATTATTAATCCGATGAATTCGAATCGATTCTGGAAATCGATTTTCCGAAGCATTACATAGCTTTTCTATACTACGTGCATTACTCGGTATATACGTATGTAGACACATTGCCGGCCAAATTAGTTTGAATTTGGCGCCTTGTCTTTTTTACAGGGCGTTTAATGTTCTTTGAAGGCGTTTCAAAGGAAAAGACTATACATTTTAAACTTTGCGCCTTCAACATAGTCTTACTTTTCTCTAAAAACCCTCGAGAATTTTTTCTCTTGTGTCCAGACAATCATTTCTTTTTGCAAGTTCCTTGGGGTCGATTTCAACTTGTTCTATTAGTGCAGAGCGTCACCGAAAGATCGCACTAGCTCCTGGAGAAAGATCCAGCGAACACTCCCGCTTAAATTTCGGCATGGGCGAAATTGCGGAAAATATTTGCAGAAAGCAAATATTACTTTATGAATATTAATATTCATAAAGTAAAATTGGGGTCTACAATCAGTAAACTGAAAAATTGGGAAAAAAAGCAATGTACTTTGTACGGCGAGAGACGGCAGCTGGCAAGAGTTTGGAATAAATCAGAATAGTTAGACACGTCCAAAGCTGTATGCTCAATCGTAGTAGGTACAATGTTCATTAATACGTTGTTATGGTGTCTCTACTTGGTTACAGGTGAGTGTTTGTGTTTACACACGACTTACTATACGTGTAAGAAAAGTCGAATGGTCTTACAAAAAAACAGATAAATTTAACTTCACTTCTGACACCTTAGAAACCCGTTTTGTGTACCATAACAACCCATTATGAATTCGATGAATTCGAATCGATTCTGGAAATCGAAAGAAGAGTTAGCCCAGTCCAAAGCTTTATGCTCAATCGTAGTAGGTACAATGATCATTAATACGTTGCTATGGTGTCTCTACTTGGTTACAGGTGCAGTGTTTGGGTTTACACACGGCTTACTATATGTATAAGAAAAGCCGAATGGTCTTGCAAAAAACAGATAAATTTAACTTCACTTCTAACACCTTAGAAACCCGTTTTGTGCACCATAGCAACCCATTATGAATTCGATGAATTCGAATCGATTCTGGAAATCGAAAGACGAGTTAGCCCACTCCAAAGCTGTATCTTCAATCGCAGTAGGTACAATGATCATTAATACGTTGCTATGGTGTCTGTACTTGGTTACAGGTGCAGTGTTTGGGTTTTCACACGGCTTACTATATTTATAAGAAAAGCCGAATGGTCTTGCAAAAAAACAGATAAATTTAACTTCACTTCTGACATTTTAGAAACCCGTTTTGTGCACCATAACAACCCATTATGAATTCTATGAATTCGAATCGATTCTGGAAATCGAAAAAAAAGAGTTAGCCCAGTCCAAAGCTGTATGCTCAATCGTAGTAAGTACAATGGTTATTAAAACGTTGTTATGGTGTCTCTACTTGGTTACAGGTGCAGTGTTTGGGTATACACAGGGCTTACTGTATGTGTAAGAAAAGCCGAATGGTCTTGCAAAAAAACAGATAAATTTAACTTCACTTCTGACACCTTAGAAACCCGTTTTGTGCACCATAACTACCCATTATGAATTCGATGCATTCGAATCGATTCTGGAAATCGAAAGACGAGTTAGCCCAGTCCAAAGCTGTATCCTCAATCGTAGTAGGTACAATGATCATTAATACGTTGCTATGGTGTCTCTACTTGGTTACAGGTGCAGTGTTTGGGTTTACACACGGCTTAATATATGTATAAGAAAAGCCGAATGGTCTTGCAAAAAAACAGATAAATTTAACTTCACTTCTGACACTTTAGAAACCCGTTTTGGGCACCATAACAACCCATTATGAATTCGATGAATTCGAATCGATTCTGGAAATCGAAAAAAAAGAGTTAGCCTAGTCCAAAACTGTATGCTCAATCGTAGTAGGTACAATGATTATTAATACGTTGTTATGGTGTCTCTACTTGGTTACAGGTGCAGTGTTTGGGTATACACAGGGCTTACTATATGTGTAAGAAAAGCCGAATGGCCTTGCAAAAAAAAGAGATAAATTTAACTTCACTTCTGACACATTAGAAACCCGTTTTGTGCACCATAACTACCCATTATGAATTCGATGAATTCGAATCGATTCTGGAAATCGAAAGACGAGTTAGCCCAGTCCAAAGCTGTATCCTCAATCGTAGTAGGTACAATGATCATTAATACGTTGCTATGGTGTCTCTACTTGGTTACATGTGCAGTGTTTGGGTTTACACACGACTTACAATATCTGTAAGAAAAGCCGAATCGTCTTGCAGAAAAACAGATAAATTTAACTTCACTACTGACACCTTACTGACCCGTTTTGTGCACCATAACAACCCATTATTAATCCGATGAATTCGAATCGATTCTGGAAATCGATTTTCCGAAGCATTACATAGCTTTTCTATACTACGTGCATTACTCGGTATATACGTATGTAGACACATTGCCGGCCAAATTAGTTTGAATTTGGCGCCTTGTCTTTTTTACAGGGCGTTTAATGTTCTTTGAAGGCGTTTCAAAGGAAAAGACTATACATCTTAAACTTTGCGCCTTCAACATAGTCTTACTTTTCCCTAAAAACCCTCGAGAATTTTTTCTCTTGTGTCCAGACAATCATTTCTTTTTGCAAGTTCCTTGGGGTCGATTTCAACTTGTTCTATTAGTGCAGAGCGTCACCGAAAGATCGCACCAGCTCCTGGAGAAAGATCCACTGAACACTCCCTCGTAAATTTCGGCATGGGCGAAATTGCGGAAAATATTTGCAGAATGCAAATATTACTTTATGAATATTAATATTCATAAAGTAAAATTGGGGTCTACAATCAGTAAACTGAAAAATTGGAAAAAAAAGCATTGTACTTTGTACGGCGAGTGACGGCAGCTGGCAAGAGGATGGAACAAATCAGAGTAGTTAGCCCAGTCCAAAGCTGTATGCTCAATCGTAGTAGGTACAATGTTCATTAATACGTTGTTATGGTGTCTCTACTTGGCTACAGGTGCAGTGTTTGGGTTTACACACGACTTACTATACGTGTAAGAAAAGTCGAATGGTCTTACAAAAAAACAGATAAATATAACTTCACTTCTGACACCTTAGAAACCCGTTTTGTGTACCATAACAACCCATTATGAATTCGATGAATTCGAATCGATTCTGGAAATCGAAAGAAGTGTGCCCAGTCTAAAGCTTTATGCTCAATCGTAGTAGGTACAATGATCATTAATACGTTGCTATGGTGTCTCTACTTGGTTACAGGTGCAGTGTTTGGGTTTTCACACAGCTTACTATATGTATAAGAAAAGCCGAATGGTCTTGCAAAAAAACAGATAAATTTAACTTCACTTCTGACACTTTAGAAACCCGTTTTGGGCACCATAACAACCCATTATGAATTCGATGAATTCGAATCGATTCTGGAAATCGAAAAAAAAGAGTTAGCCCAGTCCAAAACTGTATGCTCAATCGTAGTAGGTACAATGATTATTAATACGTTGTTATGGTGTCTCTACTTGGTTACAGGTGCAGTGTTTGGGTATACACAGGGCTTACTATATGTGTAAGAAAAGCCGAATGGCCTTGCAAAAAAAAGAGATAAATTTAACTTCACTTCTGACACATTAGAAACCCGTTTTGTGCACCATAACTACCCATTATGAATTCGATGAATTCGAATCGATTCTGGAAATCGAAAGACGAGTTAGCCCAGTCCAAAGCTGTATCCTCAATCGTAGTAGGTACAATGATCATTAATACGTTGCTATGGTGTCTCTACTTGGTTACATGTGCAGTGTTTGGGTTTACACACGACTTACAATATCTGTAAGAAAAGCCGAATCGTCTTGCAGAAAAACAGATAAATTTAACTTCACTACTGACACCTTACTGACCCGTTTTGTGCACCATAACAACCCATTATTAATCCGATGAATTCGAATCGATTCTGGAAATCGATTTTCCGAAGCATTACATAGCTTTTCTATACTACGTGCATTACTCGGTATATACGTATGTAGACACATTGCCGGCCAAATTACTACGAATTTGGACCCTTGTCTTCTTCACAGGGCGTTTAATGCTCTTTGAAGGCGTTTCAAAGGAAAAGACTATACATTTTAAACTTTGCGCCTTCAACATAGTCTTACTTTTCCCTAAAAACCCTCGAGAATTTTTTCTCTTGTGTCCAGACAATCATTTCTTTTTGCAAGTTCCTTTGGGTCGATTTCAACTTGTTCTATTAGTGCAGAGCGTCACCGAAAGATCGCACCAGCTCCTGGAGAAAGATCCACCGAACACTCCCGCTTAAATTTCGGCATGGGCGAAATTGCGGAAAATATTTGTAGAAAGCAAATATTACTTTATGAATATTAATATTCATAAAGTAAAATTGGGGTCTACAATCAGTAAACTGAAAAATTGGAAAAAAAGCAATGTACTTTGTACGGCGAGAGACGGCAGCTGGCAAGAGAATGGAACAAATCAGAATAGTTAGACATGTCCAAAGCTGTATGCTCAATCGTAGTAGGTACAATGTTCATTAATACGTTGTTATGGTGTCTCTACTTGGTTACAGGTGAGTGTTTGTGTTTACACACGACTTACTATACGTGTAAGAAAAGTCGAATGGTCTTACAAAAAAACAGATAAATTTAACTTCACTTCTGACACCTTAGAAACCCGTTTTGTGTACCATAACAACCCATTATGAATTCGATGAATTCGAATCGATTCTGGAAATCGAAAGAAGAGTTAGCCCAGTCCAAAGCTTTATGCTCAATCGTAGTAGGTACAATGATCATTAATACGTTGCTATGGTGTCTCTACTTGGTTACAGGTGCAGTGTTTGGGTTTACACACGACTTAATATATGTGTAAGAAAAACCGAATGGTCTTGCAAAAAATCAGATAAATTTAACTTCACTTCTGACACCTTAGGAACCCGTTTTGTGCACCATAACAACCCATTATGAATTCTATGAATTCGAATCGATTCTGGAAATCGAAAAAAAAGAGTTAGCCCAGTCCAAAGCTGTATGCTCAATCGTAGTAGGTACAATGATTATTAATACGTTGTTATGGTGTCTCTACTTGGTTACAGGTGCAGTGTTTGGGTATACACAAGGCTTACTATATATGTAAGAAAAGCCGAATGGCCTTGCAAAAAAAAGAGATAAATTTAACTTCACTTCTGACACCTTAGAAACCCGTTTTGTGTACCATAACAACCCATTATGAATTCGATGAATTCGAATCGATTCTGGAAATCGAAAGAAGAGTTAGCCCAGTCCAAAGCTTTATGCTCAATCGTAGTAGGTACAATGATCATTAATACGTTGCTATGGTGTCTCTACTTGGTTACAGGTGCAGTGTTTGGGTTTACACACGGCTTACTATATGTATAAGAAAAGCCGAATGGTCTTGCAAAAAACAGATAAATTTAACTTCACTTCTAACACCTTAGAAACCCGTTTTGTGCACCATAGCAACCCATTATGAATTCGATGAATTCGAATCGATTCTGGAAATCGAAAGACGAGTTAGCCCACTCCAAAGCTGTATCTTCAATCGCAGTAGGTACAATGATCATTAATACGTTGCTATGGTGTCTGTACTTGGTTACAGGTGCAGTGTTTGGGTTTTCACACGGCTTACTATATGTATAAGAAAAGCCGAATGGTCTTGCAAAAAAACAGATAAATTTAACTTCACTTCTGACACTTTAGAAACCCGTTTTGTGCACCATAACAACCCATTATGAATTCTATGAATTCGAATCGATTCTGGAAATCGAAAAAAAAGAGTTAGCCCAGTCCAAAGCTGTATGCTCAATCGTAGTAAGTACAATGATTATTAAAACGTTGTTATGGTGTCTCTACTTGGTTACAGGTGCAGTGTTTGGGTATACACAGGGCTTACTGTATGTGTAAGAAAAGCCGAATGGTCTTGCAAAAAAACAGATAAATTTAACTTCACTTCTGACACCTTAGAAACCCGTTTTGTGCACCATAACTACCCATTATGAATTCGATGCATTCGAATCGATTCTGGAATTCGAAAGACGAGTTAGCCCAGTCCAAAGCTGTATCCTCAATCGTAGTAGGTACAATGATCATTAATACGTTGCTATGGTGTCTCTACTTGGTTACATGTGCAGTGTTTGGGTTTACACACGACTTACAATATCTGTAAGAAAAGCCGAATCGTCCCAGAAAAACAGATAAATTTAACTTCACTTCTGACACCTTACTGACCCGTTTTTTGCACCATAACAACCCATTATTAATCCGATGAATTCGAATCGATTCTGGAAATCGATTTTCGGAAGCATTACATAGCTTTTCTATACTACGTGCATTACTCGGTATATACGTATGTAGACACATTGCCGGCCAAATTAGTTTGAATTTGGCGCCTTGTCATTTTTACAGGGCGTTTAATGTTCTTTGACGGCGTTTCAAAGGAAAAGACTATACATTTTAAACTTTGCGCCTTCAACATAGTCTTACTTTTTTCTAAAAACCCTCGAGAATTTTTTCTCTTGTGTCCAGACAATCATTTCTTTTTGCAAGTTCCTTGGGGACGATTTCAACTTGTTCTATTAGTGCAGAGCGTCACCGAAAGATCGCACCAGCTCCTGGAGAAAGATCCACTGAACACTCCCTCGTAAATTTCGGCATGGGCGAAATTGCGGAAAATATTTGCAGAATGCAAATATTACTTTATGAATATTAATATTCATAAAGTAAAATTGGGGTCTACAATCAGTAAACTGAAAAATTGAAAAAAAAAAGCATTGTACTTTGTACGGCGAGTGACGGCAGCTGGCAAGAGGATGGAACAAATCAGAGTAGTTAGCCCAGTCCAAAGCTGTATGCTCAATCGTAGTAGGTACAATGTTCATTAATACGTTGTTATGGTGTCTCTACTTGGCTACAGGTGCAGTGTTTGGGTTTACACACGACTTACTATACGTGTAAGAAAAGTCGAATGGTCTTACAAAAAAACAGATAAATATAACTTCACTTCTGACACCTTAGAAACCCGTTTTGTGTACCATAACAACCCATTATGAATTCGATGAATTCGAATCGATTCTGGAAATCGAAAGAAGTGTGCCCAGTCTAAAGCTTTATGCTCAATCGTAGTAGGTACAATGATCATTAATACGTTGCTATGGTGTCTCTACTTGGTTACAGGTGCAGTGTTTGCGTTTACACACGGCTTACTATATGTATAAGAAAAGCCGAATGGTCTTGCAAAAAACAGATAAATTTAACTTCACTTCTAACACCTTAGAAACCCGTTTTGTGCACCATAGCAACCCATTATGAATTCGATGAATTCGAATCGATTCTGGAAATCGAAAGACGAGTTAGCCCACTCCAAAGCTGTATCTTCAATCGTAGTAGGTACAATGATCATTAATACGTTGCTATGGTGTCTCTACTTGGTTACAGGTGCAGTGTTTGGGTTTACACACGGCTTACTATATGTATAAGAAAAGCCGAATGGTCTTGCAAAAAAACAGATAAATTTAACTTCACTTCGGACACTTTAGAAACCCGTTTTGGGCACCATAACAACCCATTATGAATTCGATGAATTCGAATCGATTTTGGAAATCGAAAAAAAAGAGTTAGCCCAGTCCAAAACTGTATGCTCAATCGTAGTAGGTACAATGATTATTAATACGTTGTTATGGTGTCTCTACTTGGTTACAGGTGCAGTGTTTGGGTATACACAGGGCTTACTATATGTGTAAGAAAAGCCGAATGGCCTTGCAAAAAAAAGAGATAAATTTAACGTCACTTCTGATACATTAGAAACCCGTTTTGTGCACCATAACTACCCATTATGAATTCGATGAATTCGAATCGATTCTGGAAATCGAAAGACGAGTTAGCCCATTCCAAAGCTGTATCCTCAATCGTAGTAGGTACAATGATCATTAATACGTTGCTATGGTGTCTCTACTTGGTTACATGTGCAGTGTTTGGGTTTACACACGACTTACAATATCTGTAAGAAAAGCCGAATCGTCTTGCAGAAAAACAGATAAATTTAACTTCACTACTGACACCTTACTGACCCGTTTTGTGCACCATAACAACCCATTATTAATCCGATGAATTCGAATCGATTCTGGAAATCGATTTTCCGAAGCATTACATAGCTTTTCTATACCACGTGCATTACTCGGTATATACGTATGTAGACACATTGCCGGCCAAATTACTACGAATTTGGACCCTTGTCTTCTTCACAGGGCGTTTAATGCTCTTTGAAGGCGTTTCAAAGGAAAAGACTATACATTTTAAACTTTGCGCCTTCAACATAGTCTTACTTTTCCCTAAAAACCCGCGCGAATTTCTTCTCTGGTGTCCAGACAATCATTTCTTTTTGCAAGTTCCTTGGGGTCGATTTCAACTTGTTCTATTAGTGCAGAGCGTCACCGAAAGATCGCACCAGCTCCTGGAGAAAGATCCACCGAACACTCCCGCTTAAATTTCGGCATGGGCGAAATTGCGGAAAATATTTGCAGAAAGCAAATATTACTTTATGAATATTAGTATTCATAAAGTAAAATTGGGGTCTACAATCAGTAAACTGAAAAATTGGAAAAAAAGCAATGTACTTTGTACGGCGAGAGACGGAAGCTGGCAAGAGGATGGAACAAATCAGAGTAGTTAGCCCAGTCCAAAGCTGTATGCTCAATCGTAGTAGGTACAATGTTCATTAATACGTTGTTATGGTGTCTCTACTTGGCTACAGGTGCAGTGTTTGGGTTTACACACGACTTACTATACGTGTAAGAAAAGTCGAATGGTCTTACAAAAAAACAGATAAATATAACTTCACTTCTGACACCTTAGAAACCCGTTTTGTGTACCATAACAACCCATTATGAATTCGATGAATTCGAATCGATTCTGGAAATCGAAAGAAGTGTGCCCAGTCTAAAGCTTTATGCTCAATCGTAGTAGGTACAATGATCATTAATACGTTGCTATGGTGTCTCTACTTGGTTACAGGTGCAGTGTTTGCGTTTACACACGGCTTACTATATGTATAAGAAAAGCCGAATGGTTTTGCAAAAAACAGATAAATTTAACTTCACTTCTAACACCTTAGAAACCCGTTTTGTGCACCATAGCAACCCATTATGAATTCGATGAATTCGAATCGATTCTGGAAATCGAAAGACGAGTTAGCCCACTCCAAAGCTGTATCTTCAATCGTAGTAGGTACAATGATCATTAATACGTTGCTATGGTGTCTCTACTTGGTTACAGGTGCAGTGTTTGGGTTTACACACGGCTTACTATATGTATAAGAAAAGCCGAATGGTCTTGCAAAAAAACAGATAAATTTAACTTCACTTCTGACATTTAGAAACCCGTTTTGGGCACCATAACAACCCATTATGAATTCGATGAATTCGAATCGATTTTGGAAATCGAAAAAAAAGAGTTAGCCCAGTCCAAAACTGTATGCTCAATCGTAGTAGGTACAATGATTATTAATACGTTGTTATGGTGTCTCTACTTGGTTACAGGTGCAGTGTTTGGGTATACACAGGGCTTACTATATGTGTAAGAAAAGCCGAATGGCCTTGCAAAAAAAAGAGATAAATTTAACTTCACTTCTGACACATTAGAAACCCGTTTTGTGCACCATAACTACCCATTATGAATTCGATGAATTCGAATCGATTCTGGAAATCGAAAGACGAGTTAGCCCAGTCCAAAGCTGTATCCTCAATCGTAGTAGGTACAATGATCATTAATACGTTGCTATGGTGTCTCTACTTGGTTACATGTGCAGTGTTTGGGTTTACACACGACTTACAATATCTGTAAGAAAAGCCGAATCGTCTTGCAGAAAAACAGATAAATTTAACTTCACTACTGACACCTTACTGACCCGTTTTGTGCACCATAACAACCCATTATTAATCCGATGAATTCGAATCGATTCTGGAAATCGATTTTCCGAAGCATTACATAGCTTTTCTATACCACGTGCATTACTCGGTATATACGTATGTAGACACATTGCCGGCCAAATTACTACGAATTTGGACCCTTGTCTTCTTCACAGGGCGTTTAATGCTCTTTGAAGGCGTTTCAAAGGAAAAGACTATACATTTTAAACTTTGCGCCTTCAACATAGTCTTACTTTTCCCTAAAAACCCGCGCGAATTTCTTCTCTGGTGTCCAGACAATCATTTCTTTTTGCAAGTTCCTTGGGGTCGATTTCAACTTGTTCTATTAGTGCAGAGCGTCACCGAAAGATCGCACCAGCTCCTGGAGAAAGATCCACCGAACACTCCCGCTTAAATTTCGGCATGGGCGAAATTGCGGAAAATATTTGCAGAAAGCAAATATTACTTTATGAATATTAATATTCATAAAGTAAAATTGGGGTCTACAATCAGTAAACTGAAAAATTGGAAAAAAAGCAATGTACTTTGTACGGCGAGAGACGGCAGCTGGCAAGAGGATGGAACAAATCAGAGTAGTTAGCCCAGTCCAAAGCTGTATGCTCAATCGTAGTAGGTACAATGTTCATTAATACGTTGTTATGGTGTCTCTACTTGGCTACAGGTGCAGTGTTTGTGTTTACACACGACTTACTATACGTGTAAGAAAAGTCGAATGGTCTTACAAAAAAACAGATAAATATAACTTCACTTCTGACACCTTAGAAACCCGTTTTGTGTACCATAACAACCCATTATGAATTCGATGAATTCGAATCGATTCTGGAAATCGAAAGAAGTGTGCCCAGTCTAAAGCTTTATGCTCAATCGTAGTAGGTACAATGATCATTAATACGTTGCTATGGTGTCTCTACTTGGTTACAGGTGCAGTGTTTGCGTTTACACACGGCTTACTATATGTATAAGAAAAGCCGAATGGTCTTGCAAAAAACAGATAAATTTAACTTCACTTCTAACACCTTAGAAACCCGTTTTGTGCACCATAGCAACCCATTATGAATTCGATGAATTCGAATCGATTCTGGAAATCGAAAGACGAGTTAGCCCACTCCAAAGCTGTATCTTCAATCGTAGTAGGTACAATGATCATTAATACGTTGCTATGGTGTCTCTACTTGGTTACAGGTGCAGTGTTTGGGTTTACACACGGCTTACTATATGTATAAGAAAAGCCGAATGGTCTTGCAAAAAAACAGATAAATTTAACTTCACTTCTGACACTTTAGAAACCCGTTTTGGGCACCATAACAACCCATTATGAATTCGATGAATTCGAATCGATTTTGGAAATCGAAAAAAAAGAGTTAGCCCAGTCCAAATCTGTATGCTCAATCGTAGTAGGTACAATGATTATTAATACGTTGTTATGGTGTCTCTACTTGGTTACAGGTGCAGTGTTTGGGTATACACAGGGCTTACTATATGTGTAAGAAAAGCCGAATGGCCTTGCAAAAAAAAGAGATAAATTTAACTTCACTTCTGACACATTAGAAACCCGTTTTGTGCACCATAACTACCCATTATGAATTCGATGAATTCGAATCGATTCTGGAAATCGAAAGACGAGTTAGCCCAGTCCAAAGCTGTATCCTCAATCGTAGTAGGTACAATGATCATTAATACGTTGCTATGGTGTCTCTACTTGGTTACATGTGCAGTGTTTGGGTTTACACACGACTTACAATATCTGTAAGAAAAGCCGAATCGTCTTGCAGAAAAACAGATAAATTTAACTTCACTACTGACACCTTACCGACCCGTTTTGTGCACCATAACAACCCATTATTAATCCGATGAATTCGAATCGATTCTGGAAATCGATTTTCCGAAGCATTACATAGCTTTTCTATATCACGTGCATTACTCGGTATATACGTATGTAGACACATTGCCGGCCAAATTACTACGAATTTGGACCCTCGTCTTCTTCACAGGGCGTTTAATGCTCTTTGAAGGCGTTTCAAAGGAAAAGACTATACATTTTAAACTTTGCGCCTTCAACATAGTCTTACTTTTCCCTAAAAACCCGCGCGAATTTCTTCTCTGGTGTCCAGACAATCATTTCTTTTTGCAAGTTCCTTGGGGTCGATTTCAACTTGTTCTATTAGTGCAGAGCGTCACCGAAAGATCGCACCAGCTCCTGGAGAAAGATCCACCGAACACTCCCGCTTAAATTTCGGCATGGGCGAAATTGCGGAAAATATTTGCAGAAAGCAAATATTACTTTATGAATATTAATATTCATAAAGTAAAATTGGGGTCTACAATCAGTAAACTGAAAAATTGGAAAAAAAGCAATGTACTTTGTACGGCGAGAGACGGCAGCTGGCAAGAGGATGGAACAAATCAGAGTAGTTAGCCCAGTCCAAAGCTGTATGCTCAATCGTAGTAGGTACAATGTTCATTAATACGTTGTTATGGTGTCTCTACTTGGCTACAGGTGCAGTGTTTGGGTTTACACACGACTTACTATACGTGTAAGAAAAGTCGAATGGTCTTCCAAAAAAACAGATAAATATAACTTCACTTCTGACACCTTAGAAACCCGTTTTGTGTACCATAACAACCCATTATGAATTCGATGAATTCGAATCGATTCTGGAAATCGAAAGAAGTGTGCCCAGTCTAAAGCTTTATGCTCAATCGTAGTAGGTACAATGATCATTAATACGTTGCTATGGTGTCTCTACTTGGTTACAGGTGCAGTGTTTGGGTTTACACACGGCTTACTATATGTATAAGAAAAGCCGAATGGTCTTGCAAAAAAACAGATAAATTTAACTTCACTTCTGACACTTTGGAAACCCGTTTTGGGCACCATAACAACCCATTATGAATTCGATGAATTCGAATCGATTCTGGAAATCGAAAAAAAAGAGTTAGCCCAGTCCAAAACTGTATGCTCAATCGTAGTAGGTACAATGATTATTAATACGTTGTTATGGTGTCTCTACTTGGTTACAGGTGCAGTGTTTGGGTATACACAGGGCTTACTATATGTGTAAGAAAAGCCGAATGGCCTTGCAAAAAAAAGAGATAAATTTAACTTCACTTCTGACACATTAGAAACCCGTTTTGTGCACCATAACTACCCATTATGAATTCGATGAATTCGAATCGATTCTGGAAATCGAAATACGAGTTAGCCCAGTCCAAAGCTGTATCCTCAATCGTAGTAGGTACAATGATCATTAATACGTTGCTATGGTGTCTCTACTTGGTTACATGTGCAGTGTTTGGGTTTACACACGACTTACAATATCTGTAAGAAAAGCCGAATCGTCTTGCAGAAAAACAGATAAATTTAACTTCACTACTGACACCTTACTGACCCGTTTTGTGCACCATAACAACCCATTATTAATCCGATGAATTCGAATCGATTCTGGAAATCGATTTTCCGAAGCATTACATAGCTTTTCTATACTACGTGCATTACTCGGTATATACGTATGTAGACACATTGCCGGCCAAATAGTTTGAATTTGGCGCCTTGTCTTTTTTACAGGGCGTTTAATGTTCTTTGAAGGCGTTTCAAAGGAAAAGACTATACATTTTAAACTTTGCGCCTTCAACATAGTCTTACTTTTCTCTAAAAACCCTCGAGAATTTTTTCTCTTGTGTCCAGACAATTATTTATTTTTGCAAGTTCCTTGGGGTCGATTTCAACTTGTTCTATTAGTGCAGAGCGTCACCGAAAGATCGCACCAGCTCCTGGAGAAAGATCCACCGAACACTCCCGCTTAAATTTCGGCATGGGCGAAATTGCGGAAAATATTTGCAGAAAGCAAATATTACTTTATGAATATTAATATTCATAAAGTAAAATTGGGGTCTACAATCAGTAAACTGAAAAATTGGGAAAAAAGCAATGTACTTTGTACGGCGAGAGACGGCAGCTGGCAAGAGGATGGAACAAATCAGAATAGTTAGACATGTCCAAAGCTGTATGCTCAATCGTAGTAGGTACAATGTTCATTAATACGTTGTTATGGTGTCTCTACTTGGTTACAGGTGAGTGTTTGTGTTTACACACGACTTACTATACGTGTAAGAAAAGTCGAATGGTCTTACAAAAAAACAGATAAATTTAACTTCACTTCTGACACCTTAGAAACCCGTTTTGTGTACCATAACAACCCATTATGAATTCGATGAATTCGAATCGATTCTGGAAATCGAAAGAAGAGTTAGCCCAGTCCAAAGCTTTATGCTCAATCGTAGTAGGTACAATGATCATTAATACGTTGCTATGGTGTCTCTACTTGGTTACAGGTGCAGTGTTTGGGTTTACACACGGCTTACTATATGTGTAACAAAAGCCGAATGGTCTTGCAAAAAAACAGATAAATTTAACTTCTCTTCTGACACCTTAGAAACCCGTTTTGGGCACCATAACAACCAATTATGAATTCGATGAATTCGAATAGATTCTGGAAATCGAAAGGCGAGTTAGCCCAGTCCAAAGCTGTATGCTCAATCGTAGTAGGTACAATGATCATTAATACGTTGTTATGGTGTATCTACTTGGTTACAGGTGCAGTGTTTGGGTTTACACACGACTTAATATATGTGTAAGAAAAACCGAATGGTCTTGCAAAAAATCAGATAAATTTAACTTCACTTCTGACACCTTAGGAACCCGTTTTGTGCACCATAACAACCCATTATGAATTCTATGAATTCGAATCGATTCTGGAAATCGAAAAAAAAGAGTTAGCCCAGTCCAAAGCTGTATGCTCAATCGTAGTAGGTACAATGATTATTAATACGTTGTTATGGTGTCTCTACTTGGTTACAGGTGCAGTGTTTGGGTATACACAAGGCTTACTATATGTGTAAGAAAAGCCGAATGGCCTTGCAAAAAAAAGAGATAAATTTAACTTCACTTCTGACACCTTAGAAACCCGTTTTGTGCACCATAACTACCCATTATGAATTCGATGAATTCGAATCGATTCTGGAAATCGAAAGACGAGTTAGCCCAGTCCAAAGCTGTATCCTCAATCGTAGTAGGTACAATGATCATTAATACGTTGCTATGGTGTCTCTACTTGGTTACATGTGCAGTGTTTGGGTTTACACACGACTTACAATATCTGTAAGAAAAGCCGAATCGTCTTGCAGAAAAACAGATAAATATAACTTCACTTCTGACACCTTACTGACCCGTTTTGTGCACCATAACAACCCATTATTAATCCGATGAATTCGAATCGATTCTGGAAATCGATTTTTCGAAGCTTTACATAGCTTTCTCTATACTACGTGCATTACTCGGTATATACGTATGTTGACACATTGCCGGCCAAATTACTTCGAATTTGGACCCTTGTCTTCTTTACAGGGCGTTTAATGCTCTTTGAAGGCGTTTCAAAGGAAAAGAGTATACATTTTTAACTTTGCGCCTTCAACATAGTCTTACTTTTCCCTAAAAACCCGCGCGAATTTCTTCTCTGGTGTCCAGACAATCATTTCTTTTTGCAAGTTCCTTGGGGACGATTTCAACTTGTTCTATTAGTGCAGAGCGTCACCGAAAGATCGCACCAGCTCCTGGAGAAAGATCCACTGAACACTCCCTCGTAAATTTCGGCATGGGCGAAATTGCGGAAAATATTAGCAGAATGCAAATATTACTTTATGAATATTAATATTCATAAAGTAAAATTGGGGTCTACAATGAGTAAACTGAAAAATTGGGAAAAAAAGCATTGTACTTTGTACGGCGAGTGACGGCAGCTGGCAAGAGGATGGAACAAATCAGAGTAGTTAGCCCAGTCCAAAGCTGTATGCTCAATCGTAGTAGGTACAATGTTCATTAATACGTTGTTATGGTGTCTCTACTTGGTTACAGGTGCAGTGTTTGGGTTTACACACGACTTACTATACGTGTAAGAAAAGTCGAATGGTCTTACAAAAAAACAGATAAATTTAACTTCACTTCTGACACCTTAGAAACCCGTTTTGTGTACCATAACAGCCCATTATGAATTCGATGAATTCGAATCGATTCTGGAAATCGAAAGGAGAGTTAGCCCAGTCCAAAGCTTTATGCTCTATCGTAGTAGGTACAATGATCATTAATACGTTGCTATGGTGTCTCTACTTGGTTACAGGTGCAGTGTTTGGGTTTACACACGGCTTACAATATGTATAAGAAAAGCCGAATGGTCTTGCAAAAAACAGATAAATTTAACTTCACTTCTAACACCTTAGAAACCCGTTTTGTGCACCATAGCAACCCATTATGAATTCGATGAATTCGAATCGATTCTGGAAATCGAAAGACGAGTTAGCCCACTCCAAAGCTGTATCTTCAATCGTTGTAGGTACAATGATCATTAATACGTTGCTATGGTGTCTCTACTTGGTTACAGGTGCAGTGTTTGGGTTTACACACGGCTTACTATATGTATAAGAAAAGCCGAATGGTCTTGCAAAAAAACAGATAAATTTAAATTCACTTCTGACACTTTAGAAACCCGTTTTGGGCACCATAACAACCCATTATGAATTCGATGAATTCGAATCGATTCTGGAAATCGAAAGGCGAGTTAGCCCAGTCCAAAGCTGTATGCTCCATCGTAGTAGGTACAATGATCATTAATACGTTGCTATTGTGTCTCTACTTGGTTACAGGTGCAGTGTTTGGGTTTACACACGACTTACAATATCTGTAAAAAAAGCCGAATCGTCTTGCAAACAAACAGATAAATTTAACTTCACTTCTGACACCTTACTGACCCGTTTTGTGCACCATAACAACCCATTATTAATCCGATGAATTCGAATCGATTCTGGAAATCGATTTTTCGAAGCTTTACATAGCTTTCTCTATACTACGTGCATTACTCGGTATATACGTATGTTGACACATTGCCGGCCAAATTACTTTGAATTTGGACCCTTGTCTTCTTTACAGGGCGTTTAATTCTCTTTGAAGGCGTTTCAAAGGAAAAGACTATACATTTTAAACTTTGCGCCTTCAACATAGTCTTACTTTTCCCTAAAAACCCGCGCGAATTTCTTCTCTGGTGTCCAGACAATCATTTCTTTTTGCAAGTTCCTTGGGGTCGATTTCAACTTGTTCTATTAGTGCAGAGCGTCACCGAAAAATCGCACCAGCTCCTGGAGAAAGATCCACCGAACACTCCCGCGTAAATTTCGGCATGGGCGAAATTGCGGAAAATATTTGCAGAATGCAAATATTACTTTATGAATATTAATATTCATCAAGTAAAATTGGGGTCTACAATCAGTAAACTGAAAAATTGGGAAAAAAAGCAATGTACTTTGTACGGCGAGAGACGGCAGCTGGCAAGAGGATGGAACAAATCAGAATAGTTAGACATGTCCAAAGCTGTATGCTCAATCGTAGTAGGAACAATTATCATTATTTTGTTGCTATGGTGTCTCTACTTGGTTACAGGTGCAGTGTTTGGGTTTACACACGGCTTACTATATGTATAAGAAAAGCCGAATGGTTTGCAAAAAACAGATAAATTTAACTTCACTTCTAACACCTTAGAAACCGGTTTTGTGCACCATAACAACCCATTATGAATTCGATGAATTCGAATCGATTCTGGAAATCGAAAGACGAGTTAGCCCAGTCCAAAGCTGTATCCTCAACCGTAGTAGGTACAATGATCATTAATACGTTGCTATTGTGTCTCTACTTGGTTACAGGTGCAGTGTTTGGGTTTACACACGGCTTACTCTATGTGTAACAAAAGCCGAATGGTCTTGCAAAAAAAAAAAAATAGATGAATTTAACTTCACTTCTGACACCTTAGAAACCCGTTTGGGGCACCATAACAACCCATTATGAATTCTATGAATTCGAATCGATTCTGGAAATCGAAAGGCGAGTTAGCCCAGTCCAAAGCTGTATGCTCAATCGTAGTAGGTACAATGATTATTAATACGTTGTTATGGTGTCTCTACTTGGTTACAGGTGCAGTGTTTGGGTATACACAGGGCTTACTGTATGTGTAAGAAAAGCCGAATGGTCTTGCAAAAAAACAGATAAATTTAACTTCACTTCTGACACCTTAGAAACCCGTTTTGTGCACCATAACTACCCATTATGAATTCGATGAATTCGAATCGATTCTGGAAATCGAAAGAAGAGTTAGCCCAGTCCAAAGCTTTATGCTCAATCGTAGTAGGTACAATGATCATTAATACGTTGCTATGGTGTCTCTACTTGGTTACAGGTGCAGTGTTTGGGTTTACACACGGCTTACTATATGTATAAGAAAAGCCGAATGGTCTTGCAAAAAAAAGATAAATTTAACTTCACTTCTAACACCTTAAAACCCGTTCTGTGCACCATAGCAACCCATTATGAATTCGATGAATTTAAATCGATTCTGGAAATCGAAAGACGAGTTAGGCCACTCCAAAGCTGAATCTTCAATCGTAGTAGGTACAATGATCATTAATACGTTGCTATGGTGTCTCTACTTGGTTACAGGTGCAGTGTTTGGGTTTACACACGGCTTACTATATGTGTAACAAAAGCCGAATGGTCTTGCAAAAAAACAGATAAATTTAACTTCACTTCTGACACCTTAGAAACCCGTTTTGGGCACCATAACAACCCATTATGAATTCTATGAATTCGAATCGATTCTGGAAATCGAAAGGCGAGTTAGCCCAGTCCAAAGCTGTATACTCAATCGTAGTAGGTACAATGATCATTAATACGTTGTTATGGTGTATCTACTTGGTTACAGGTGCAGTGTTTGGGTTTACACACGACTTAATATATGTGTAAGAAAAGCCGAATGGTCTTGCAAAAAAGCAGATAAATTTAACTTCACTTCTGACACCTTAGGAACCCGTTTTGTGCACCATAACAACCCATTATGAATTCTATGAATTCGAATCGATTCTGGAAATCGAAAAAAAAGAGTTAGCCCAGTCCAAAACTGTATGCTCAATCGTAGTAGGTACAATGATTATTAATACGTTGTTATGGTGTCTCTACTTGGTTACAGGTGCAGTGTTTGGGTATACACAGGGCTTACTAAATGTGTAAGAAAAGCCGAATGGCCTTGCAAAAAAAAGAGATAAATTTAACTTCACTTCTGACACCTTAGAAACCCGTTTTGTGCACCATAACTACCCATTATGAATTCGATGAATTCGAATCGATTCTGGAAATCGAAAGACGAATTAGCCCAGTCCAAAGCTGTATCCTCAATCGTAGTAGGTACAATGATCATTAATACATTGCTATAGTGTCTCTACTTGGTTACATGTGCAGTGTTTGGGTTTACACACGACTTACAATATCTGTAAGAAAAGCCGAATCGTCTTGCAGAAAAACAGATAAATTTAACTTCACTTCTGACACCTTACTGACCCGTTTTGTGCACCATAACAACCCATTATTAATCCGATGAATTCGAATCGATTCTGAAAATCGATTTTCCGAAGCATTACATAGCTTTTCTATACTACGTGCATTACTCGGTATATACGTATGTTGACACATTGCCGGCCAAATTAATTTGAATATGGCGCCTTGTCTTTTTTACAGGGCGTTTAATGTTCTTTGAAGGCGTTTCAAAGGAAAAGACTATAGATTTTAAACTTTGCGCCTTCAAGATAGTCTTACATTTCTCTAAAAACCCTCGCGAATTTTTTCTCTTGTGTCCAGACAATCATTTCTTTTTGCAAGTTCCTTGGGTACGATTTTAACTTGTTCTATTAGTGCAGAGCGTCACCGAAAGATCGCACCAGCTCCTGGAGAAAGATCCACCGAACACCCCCGCGTAAATTTCGGAATGGGCGAAATTGGGGAAAATATTTGCAGAATGCAAATATTACTTTATGAATATTAATATTCATTATGTAAATTGGGGTCTACAATCAGTAAACTGAAAAATTGGGAAAAAAAGCACTGTACTTTGTACGGCGAGAGACGGCAGCTGGCAAGAGGATGGAACAAATCAGAGTAGTTAGCCCAGTCCAAAGCTGTATGCTCAATCGTAGTAGGTACAATGTTCATTAATACGTTGTTATGGTGTCTCTACTTGGTTACAGGTGCAGTTTTTGGGTTTACACACGACTTACAATATCTGTAAGAAAAGCCGAATCGTCTTGCAAACAAACAGATAAATTTAACTTCACTTCTGACACCTTACTGACCCGTTTTGTGCACCATATTAACCCATTATTAATCCGATGAATTCGAATCGATTCTGGAAATCGATTTTTCGAAGCTTTACATAGCTTTCTCTATACTACGTGCATTACTCGGTATATACGTATGTTGACACATTGCCGGCCAAATTACTTCGAATTTGGACCCTTGTCTTCTTTACAGGGCGTTTAATGCTCTTTGAAGGCGTTTCAAAGGAAAAGACTATACATTTTAAACTTTGCGCCTTCAACATAGTCTTACTTTTCCCTAAAAACCCGCGCGAATTTCTTCTCTGGTGTCCAGACAATCATTTCTTTTTGCAAGTTCCTTGGGGTCGATTTCAACTTGTTCTATTAGTGCAGAGCGTCACCGAAAGATCGCACCAGCTCCTGGAGAAAGATCCACCAAACACTCCCGCTTAAATTTCGGCATGGGCTAAATTGCGGAAAATATTTGCAGAAAGCAAATATTACTTTATGAATATTAATATTCATAAAGTAAAATTGGGGTCTACAATCAGTAAACTGAAAAATTGGAAAAAAAGCAATGTACTTTGTACGGCGAGAGACTGCAGCTGGCAAGAGCATGGAACAAATCAGAATAGTTAGACATGTCCAAAGCTGTATGCTCAATCGTAGTAGGTACAATGTTCATTAATACGTTGTTATGGTGTCTCTACTTGGTTACAGGTGAGTGTTTGTGTTTACACACGATTTACTATACGTGTAAGAAAAGTCGAATGGTCTTACAAAAAAACAGATAAATTTAACTTCACTTCTGACACCTTAGAAACCCGTTTTGTGTACCATAACAACCCATTATGAATTCGATGAATTCGAATCGATTCTGGAAATCGAAAGAAGAGTTAGCCCAGTCCAAAGCTTTATGCTCAATCGTAGTAGGTACAATGATCATTAATACGTTGCTATGGTGTCTCTACTTGGTTACAGGTGCAGTGTTTGGGTTTACACACGGCTTACTATATGTATAAGAAAAGCCGAATGGTCTTGCAAAAAACAGATAAATTTAACTTCACTTCTAACACCTTAGAAACCCGTTTTGTGCACCATAGCAACCCATTATGAATTCGATGAATTCGAATCGATTCTGGAAATCGAAAGACGAGTTAGCCCACTCCAAAGCTGTATCTTCAATCGTAGTAGGTACAATGATCATTAATACGTTGCTATGGTGTCTGTACTTGGTTACAGGTGCAGTGTTTGGGTTTTCACACGACTTACAATATCTGTAAGAAAAGCCGAATCGTCTTGCAAACAAACAGATAAATTTAACTTCACTTCTGACACCTTACTGACCTGTTTTGTGCACCATAACAACCCTTTATTAATCCGATGAATTCGAATCGATTCTGGAAATCGATTTTTCTAAGCTTTACATAGCTTTCTCTATAGTACGTGCATTATTTGGTATATACGTATGTTGACACATTGCCGGCCAAATTACTTCGAATTAGGACCCTTGTCTTCTTTACAGGGCGTTTAATGCTCTCTGAAGGCGTTTCAAAGGAAAAGACTATACATTTTAAACTTTGCGCCTTCAACATAGTCTTACTTTTCCCTAAAAACCCGCGCGAATTTCTTCTCTGGTGTCCAGACAATCATTTCTTTTTGCAAGTTCCTTGGGGTCGATTTCAACTTGTTCTATTAGTGCAGAGCGTCACCGAAAGATCGCACCAGCTCCTGGAGAAAGATCCACCGAACACCCCCGCGTAAATTTCGGAATGGGCGAAATAGCGGAAAATATTTGCAGAATGCAAATATTACTTTATGAATATTAATATTCATTATGTAAAATTGGGGTCTACAATCAGTAAACTGAAAAATTGGGAAAAAAAGCACTGTACTTTGTACGGCGAGAGACGGCAGCTGGCAAGAGGATGGAACAAATCAGAGTAGTTAGCCCAGTCCAAAGCTGTATGCTCAATCGTAGTAGGTACAATGTTCATTAATACGTTGTTATGGTGTCTCTACTTGGTTACAGGTGCAGTTTTTGGGTTTACACACGACTTACTATATGTGTAAGAAAAGCCGAATGGTCTTACAAAGAAACAGATAAATTTATCTTCACTTCTGACACCTTAGAAACCCGTTTTGTGAACCATAACAACCTATTATGAATTCGTTGAATTCGAATCGATTCTGGAAATCGAAAGAAGAGTTAGCCCAGTCCAAAGCTGTATGCTCAATCGTAGTAGGTACAATGATCATTAATACGTTGTTATGGTGTCTCTACTTGGTTACAGGTGCAGTGTTTGGGTTTACACACGACTTAATATATGGGTAAGAAAAGCCACATGGTCTTGCAAAAAACAGATAAATTTAACTTCACTTCTGACACCTTAGGAACCCGTTTTGTGCACCATAACTACCCATTATGAATTCGATGAATTCGAATCGATTCTGGAAATCGAAAGACGAATTAGCCCAGTCCAAAGCTGTATCCTCAATCGTAGTAGGTACAATGATCATTAATACATTGCTATAGTGTCTCTACTTGGTTACATGTGCAGTGTTTGGGTTTACACACGACTTACAATATCTGTAAGAAAAGCCGAATCGTCTTGCAGAAAAACAGATAAATTTAACTTCACTTCTGACACCTTACTGACCCGTTTTGTGCACCATAACAACCCATTATTAATCCGATGAATTCGAATCGATTCTGAAAATCGATTTTCCGAAGCATTACATAGCTTTTCTATACTACGTGCATTACTCGGTATATACGTATGTTGACACATTGCCGGCCAAATTAATTTGAATATGGCGCCTTGTCTTTTTTACAGGGCGTTTAATGTTCTTTGAAGGCGTTTCAAAGGAAAAGACTATAGATTTTAAACTTTGCGCCTTCAAGATAGTCTTACATTTCTCTAAAAACCCTCGCGAATTTTTTCTCTTGTGTCCAGACAATCATTTCTTTTTGCAAGTTCCTTGGGTACGATTTTAACTTGTTCTATTAGTGCAGAGCGTCACCGAAAGATCGCACCAGCTCCTGGAGAAAGATCCACCGAACACCCCCGCGTAAATTTCGGAATGGGCGAAATTGGGGAAAATATTTGCAGAATGCAAATATTACTTTATGAATATTAATATTCATTATGTAAATTGGGGTCTACAATCAGTAAACTGAAAAATTGGGAAAAAAAGCACTGTACTTTGTACGGCGAGAGACGGCAGCTGGCAAGAGGATGGAACAAATCAGAGTAGTTAGCCCAGTCCAAAGCTGTATGCTCAATCGTAGTAGGTACAATGTTCATTAATACGTTGTTATGGTGTCTCTACTTGGTTACAGGTGCAGTTTTTGGGTTTACACACGACTTACAATATCTGTAAGAAAAGCCGAATCGTCTTGCAAACAAACAGATAAATTTAACTTCACTTCTGACACCTTACTGACCCGTTTTGTGCACCATAACAACCCATTATTAATCCGATGAATTCGAATCGATTCTGGAAATCGATTTTTCGAAGCTTTACATAGCTTTCTCTATACTACGTGCATTACTCGGTATATACGTATGTTGACACATTGCCGGCCAAATTACTTCGAATTTGGCCCCTTGTCTTCTTTACAGGGCGTTTAATGCTCTTTGAAGGCGTTTCAAAGGAAAAGACTATACATTTTAAACTTTGCGCCTTCAACATAGTCTTACTTTTCCCTAAAAACCCGCGCGAATTTCTTCTCTGGTGTCCAGACAATCATTTCTTTTTGCAAGTTCCTTGGGGTCGATTTCAACTTGTTCTATTAGTGCAGAGCGTCACCGAAAGATCGCACCAGCTCCTGGAGAAAGATCCACCGAACACTCCCGCTTAAATTTCGGCATGGGCTAAATTGCGGAAAATATTTGCAGAAAGCAAATATTACTTTATGAATATTAATATTCATAAAGTAAAATTGGGGTCTACAATCAGTAAACTGAAAAATTGGAAAAAAAGCAATGTACTTTGTACGGCGAGAGACTGCAGCTGGCAAGAGCATGGAACAAATCAGAATAGTTAGACATGTCCAAAGCTGTATGCTCAATCGTAGTAGGTACAATGTTCATTAATACGTTGTTATGGTGTCTCTACTTGGTTACAGGTGAGTGTTTGTGTTTACACACGATTTACTATACGTGTAAGAAAAGTCGAATGGTCTTACAAAAAAACAGATAAATTTAACTTCACTTCTGACACCTTAGAAACCCGTTTTGTGTACCATAACAACCCATTATGAATTCGATGAATTCGAATCGATTCTGGAAATCGAAAGAAGAGTTAGCCCAGTCCAAAGCTTTATGCTCAATCGTAGTAGGTACAATGATCATTAATACGTTGCTATGGTGTCTCTACTTGGTTACAGGTGCAGTGTTTGGGTTTACACACGGCTTACTATATGTATAAGAAAAGCCGAATGGTCTTGCAAAAAACAGATAAATTTAACTTCACTTCTAACACCTTAGAAACCCGTTTTGTGCACCATAGCAACCCATTATGAATTCGATGAATTCGAATCGATTCTGGAAATCGAAAGACGAGTTAGCCCACTCCAAAGCTGTATCTTCAATCGTAGTAGGTACAATGATCATTAATACGTTGCTATGGTGTCTGTACTTGGTTACAGGTGCAGTGTTTGGGTTTTCACACGACTTACAATATCTGTAAGAAAAGCCGAATCGTCTTGCAAACAAACAGATAAATTTAACTTCACTTCTGACACCTTACTGACCTGTTTTGTGCACCATAACAACCCTTTATTAATCCGATGAATTCGAATCGATTCTGGAAATCGATTTTTCTAAGCTTTACATAGCTTTCTCTATAGTACGTGCATTATTTGGTATATACGTATGTTGACACATTGCCGGCCAAATTACTTCGAATTAGGACCCTTGTCTTCTTTACAGGGCGTTTAATGCTCTTTGAAGGCGTTTCAAAGGAAAAGACTATACATTTTAAACTTTGCGCCTTCAACATAGTCTTACTTTTCCCTAAAAACCCGCGCGAATTTCTTCTCTGGTGTCCAGACAATCATTTCTTTTTGCAAGTTCCTTGGGGTCGATTTCAACTTGTTCTATTAGTGCAGAGCGTCACCGAAAGATCGCACCAGCTCCTGGAGAAAGATCCACCGAACACCCCCGCGTAAATTTCGGAATGGGCGAAATTGCGGAAAATATTTGCAGAATGCAAATATTACTTTATGAATATTAATATTCATTATGTAAAATTGGGGTCTACAATCAGTAAACTGAAAAATTGGGAAAAAAAGCACTGTACTTTGTACGGCGAGAGACGGCAGCTGGCAAGAGGATGGAACAAATCAGAGTAGTTAGCCCTGTCCAAAGCTGTATGCTCAATCGTAGTAGGTACAATGTTCATTAATACGTTGTTATGGTGTCTCTACTTGGTTACAGGTGCAGTTTTTGGGTTTACACACGACTTACTATATGTGTAAGAAAAGCCGAATGGTCTTACAAAGAAACAGATAAATTTATCTTCACTTCTGACACCTTAGAAACCCGTTTTGTGAACCATAACAACCTATTATGAATTCGTTGAATTCGAATCGATTCTGGAAATCGAAAGAAGAGTTAGCCCAGTCCAAAGCTGTATGCTCAATCGTAGTAGGTACAATGATCATTAATACGTTGTTATGGTGTCTCTACTTGGTTACAGGTGCAGTGTTTGGGTTTACACACGACTTAATATATGGGTAAGAAAAGCCACATGGTCTTGCAAAAAAGCAGATAAATTTAACTTCACTTCTGACACCTTAGGAACCCGGTTTGTACACCATAACAACCCATTATGAACTCAATGAATTAGAATCGATTCTGCAAATCAAAAAAAAATGAGTTATCCCAGTCCAAATCTGTATGCTCAATCGTATTAGGTACAATGATCATTAATACGTTGTTATGGTGTCTCTACATGGTTACAGGTGCAGTGTTTGGGTCTACACACGGTTTTTTATATGTGTAAGAAAAGCCGAATGGTCTTGCAAAAAACAGATAAATTTAACTTCACTTCTGACACCTTAGAAACCGGTTTTGTGCACCATAACAACCCATTATGAATTCGATGAATTCGAATCGATTCTGGAAATCGAAAGACGAGTTAGCCCAGTCCAAAGCAGTATCCTCAACCGTAGTAGGTACAATGATCATTAATACGTTGCTATTGTGTCTCTACTTGGTTACAGGTGCAGTGTTTGGGTTTACACACGACTTACAATATCTGTAAGAAAAGCCGAATCGTCTTGCAAACAAACAGATAAATTTAACTTCACTTCTGACACCTTACTGACCCGTTTTGTGCACCATAACAACCCATTATTAATCCGATGAATTCGAATCGATTCTGGAAATCGATTTTTCGAAGCTTTACATAGCTTTCTCTATACTACGTGCATTACTCGGTATATACGTATGTTGACACATTGCCGGCCAAATTACTACGAATTTGGACCCTTGTCTTCTTCACAGGGCGTTTAATGCTCTTTGAAGGCGTTTCAAAGGAAAAGACTATACATTTTAAACTTTGCGCCTTCAACATAGTCTTACTTTTCCCTAAAAACCCGCGCGAATTTCTTCTCTGGTGTCCAGACAATCATTTCTTTTTGCAAGTTCCTTGGGGTCGATTTCAACTTGTTCTATTAGTGCAGAGCGTCACCGAAAGATCGCACCAGCTCCTGGAGAAAGATCCACCGAACACTCCCGCTTAAATTTCGGCAATGGCGAAATTGCGGAAAATATTTGCAAAAGCAAATATTACTTTATGAATATTAATATTCATAAAGTAAAATTGGGGTCTACAATCAGTAAACTGAAAAATTGGGAAAAAAAGCAATGTACTTTGTACGGCGAGAGACGGCAGCTGGCAAGAGGATGGAACAAATCAGAATAGTTAGACATGTCCAAAGCTGTATGCTCAATTGTAGTAGGTACAATGTTCATTAATACGTTGTTATGGTGTCTCTACTTGGCTACAGGTGCAGTGTTTGGGTTTACACACGACTTACTATACGTGTAAGAAAAGTCGAATGGTCTTACAAAAAAACAAATAAATATAACTTCACTTCTGACACCTTAGAAACCCGTTTTGTGTACCATAACAACCCATTATGAATTCGATGAATTCGAATCGATTCTGGAAATCGAAAGAAGTGTGCCCAGTCTAAAGCTTTATGCTCAATCGTAGTAGGTACAATGATCATTAATACGTTGCTATGGTGTCTCTACTTGGTTACAGGTGCAGTGTTTGCGTTTACACACGGCTTACTATATGTATAAGAAAAGCCGAATGGTCTTGCAAAAAACAGATAAATTTAACTTCACTTCTAACACCTTAGAAACCCGTTTTGTGCACCATAGCAACCCATTATGAATTCGATGAATTCGAATCGATTCTGGAAATCGAAAGACGAGTTAGCCCACTCCAAAGCTGTATCTTCAATCGTAGTAGGTACAATGATCATTAATACGTTGCTATGGTGTCTCTACTTGGTTACAGGTGCAGTGTTTGGGTTTACACACGGCTTACTATATGTATAAGAAAAGCCGAATGGTCTTGCAAAAAAACAGATAAATTTAACTTCACTTCTGACACTTTAGAAACCCGTTTTGGGCACCATAACAACCCATTATGAATTCGATGAATTCAAATCGATTTTGGAAATCGAAAAAAAAGAGTTAGCCTAGTACAAAACTGTATGCTCAATCGTAGTAGGTACAATGATTATTAATACGTTGTTATGGTGTCTCTACTTGGTTACAGGTGCAGTGTTTGGGTATACACAGGGCTTACTATATGTGTAAGAAAAGCCGAATGGCCTTGCAAAAAAAAGAGATAAATTTAACTTCACTTCTGACACATTAGAAACCCGTTTTGTGCACCATAACTACCCATTATGAATTCGATGAATTCGAATCGATTCTGGAAATCGAAAGACGAGTTAGCCCAGTCCAAAGCTGTATCCTCAATCGTAGTAGGTACAATGATCATTAATACGTTGCTATGGTGTCTCTACTTGGTTACATGTGCAGTGTTTGGGTTTACACACGACTTACAATATCTGTAAGAAAAGCCGAATCGTCTTGCAGAAAAACAGATAAATTTAACTTCACTACTGACACCTTACTGACCCGTTTTGTGCACCATAACAACCCATTATTAATCCGATGAATTCGAATCGATTCTGGAAATCGATTTTCCGAAGCATTACATAGCTTTTCTATACTACGTGCATTACTCGGTATATACGTATGTAGACACATTGCCGGCCAAATTAGTTTGAATTTGGCGCCTTGTCTTTTTTACAGTGCGTTTAATGTTCTTTGAAGGCGTTTCAAAGGAAAAGACTATACATTTTAAACTTTGCGCCTTCAACATAGTCTTACTTTTCTCTAACAACCCTCGAGAATTTTTTCTCTTGTGTCGAGACAATCATTTCTTTTTGCAAGTTCCTTGGGGTCGATTTCAACTTGTTCTATTAGTGCAGAGCGTCACCGAAAGATCGCACTAGCTCCTGGAGAAAGATCCAGCGAACACTCCCACTTAAATTTCGGCATGGGCGAAATTGCGGAAAATATTTGCAGAAAGCAAATATTACTTTATGAATATTAATATTCATAAAGTAAAATTGGGGTCTACAATCAGTAAACTGAAAAATTGGGAAAAAAAGCAATGTACTTTGTACGGCGAGAGACGGCAGCTGGCAAGAGTTTGGAACAAATCAGAATAGTTAGACATGTCCAAAGCTGTATGCTCAATCGTAGTAGGTACAATGTTCATCAATACGTTGTTATGGTGTCTCTACTTGGTTACAGGTGAGTGTTTGTGTTTACACACGACTTACTATACGTGTAAGAAAAGTCGAATGGTCTTACAAAAAAACAGATAAATTTAACTTCACTTCTGACACCTTAGAAACCCGTTTTGTGTACCATAACAACCCATTATGAATTCGATGAATTCGAATCGATTCTGGAAATCGAAAGAAGAGTTAGCCCAGTCCAAAGCTTTATGCTCAATCGTAGTAGGTACAATGATCATTAATACGTTGCTATGGTGTCTCTACTTGGTTACAGGTGCAGTGTTTGGGTTTACACACGGCTTACTATATGTATAAGAAAAGCCGAATGGTCTTGCAAAAAACAGATAAATTTAACTTCACTTCTAACACCTTAGAAACCCGTTTTGTGCACCATAGCAACCCATTATGAATTCGATGAATTCGAATCGATTCTGGAAATCGAAAGACGAGTTAGCCCACTCCAAAGCTGTATCTTCAATCGCAGTAGGTACAATGATCATTAATACGTTGCTATGGTGTCTGTACTTGGTTACAGGTGCAGTGTTTGGGTTTACACACGACTTAATATATGGGTAAGAAAAGCCACATGGTCTTGCAAAAAACAGATAAATTTAACTTCACTTCTGACACCTTAGGAACCCGTTTTGTGCACCATAACTACCCATTATGAATTCGATGAATTCGAATCGATTCTGGAAATCGAAAGACGAATTAGCCCAGTCCAAAGCTGTATCCTCAATCGTAGTAGGTACAATGATCATTAATACATTGCTATAGTGTCTCTACTTGGTTACATGTGCAGTGTTTGGGTTTACACACGACTTACAATATCTGTAAGAAAAGCCGAATCGTCTTGCAGAAAAACAGATAAATTTAACTTCACTTCTGACACCTTACTGACCCGTTTTGTGCACCATAACAACCCATTATTAATCCGATGAATTCGAATCGATTCTGAAAATCGATTTTCCGAAGCATTACATAGCTTTTCTATACTACGTGCATTACTCGGTATATACGTATGTTGACACATTGCCGGCCAAATTAATTTGAATATGGCGCCTTGTCTTTTTTACAGGGCGTTTAATGTTCTTTGAAGGCGTTTCAAAGGAAAAGACTATAGATTTTAAACTTTGCGCCTTCAAGATAGTCTTACATTTCTCTAAAAACCCTCGCGAATTTTTTCTCTTGTGTCCAGACAATCATTTCTTTTTGCAAGTTCCTTGGGTACGATTTTAACTTGTTCTATTAGTGCAGAGCGTCACCGAAAGATCGCACCAGCTCCTGGAGAAAGATCCACCGAACACCCCCGCGTAAATTTCGGAATGGGCGAAATTGGGGAAAATATTTGCAGAATGCAAATATTACTTTATGAATATTAATATTCATTATGTAAATTGGGGTCTACAATCAGTAAACTGAAAAATTGGGAAAAAAAGCACTGTACTTTGTACGGCGAGAGACGGCAGCTGGCAAGAGGATGGAACAAATCAGAGTAGTTAGCCCAGTCCAAAGCTGTATGCTCAATCGTAGTAGGTACAATGTTCATTAATACGTTGTTATGGTGTCTCTACTTGGTTACAGGTGCAGTTTTTGGGTTTACACACGACTTACAATATCTGTAAGAAAAGCCGAATCGTCTTGCAAACAAACAGATAAATTTAACTTCACTTCTGACACCTTACTGACCCGTTTTGTGCACCATAACAACCCATTATTAATCCGATGAATTCGAATCGATTCTGGAAATCGATTTTTCGAAGCTTTACATAGCTTTCTCTATACTACGTGCATTACTCGGTATATACGTATGTTGACACATTGCCGGCCAAATTACTTCGAATTTGGCCCCTTGTCTTCTTTACAGGGCGTTTAATGCTCTTTGAAGGCGTTTCAAAGGAAAAGACTATACATTTTAAACTTTGCGCCTTCAACATAGTCTTACTTTTCCCTAAAAACCCGCGCGAATTTCTTCTCTGGTGTCCAGACAATCATTTCTTTTTGCAAGTTCCTTGGGGTCGATTTCAACTTGTTCTATTAGTGCAGAGCGTCACCGAAAGATCGCACCAGCTCCTGGAGAAAGATCCACCGAACACTCCCGCTTAAATTTCGGCATGGGCTAAATTGCGGAAAATATTTGCAGAAAGCAAATATTACTTTATGAATATTAATATTCATAAAGTAAAATTGGGGTCTACAATCAGTAAACTGAAAAATTGGAAAAAAAGCAATGTACTTTGTACGGCGAGAGACTGCAGCTGGCAAGAGCATGGAACAAATCAGAATAGTTAGACATGTCCAAAGCTGTATGCTCAATCGTAGTAGGTACAATGTTCATTAATACGTTGTTATGGTGTCTGTACTTGGTTAGAGGTGAGTGTTTGTGTTTACACACGATTTACTATACGTGTAAGAAAAGTCGAATGGTCTTACAAAAAAACAGATAAATTTAACTTCACTTCTGACACCTTAGAAACCCGTTTTGTGTACCATAACAACCCATTATGAATTCGATGAATTCGAATCGATTCTGGAAATCGAAAGAAGAGTTAGCCCAGTCCAAAGCTTTATGCTCAATCGTAGTAGGTACAATGATCATTAATACGTTGCTATGGTGTCTCTACTTGGTTACAGGTGCAGTGTTTGGGTTTACACACGGCTTACTATATGTATAAGAAAAGCCGAATGGTCTTGCAAAAAACAGATAAATTTAACTTCACTTCTAACACCTTAGAAACCCGTTTTGTGCACCATAGCAACCCATTATGAATTCGATGAATTCGAATCGATTCTGGAAATCGAAAGACGAGTTAGCCCACTCCAAAGCTGTATCTTCAATCGTAGTAGGTACAATGATCATTAATACGTTGCTATGGTGTCTGTACTTGGTTACAGGTGCAGTGTTTGGGTTTTCACACGACTTACAATATCTGTAAGAAAAGCCGAATCGTCTTGCAAACAAACAGATAAATTTAACTTCACTTCTGACACCTTACTGACCTGTTTTGTGCACCATAACAACCCTTTATTAATCCGATGAATTCGAATCGATTCTGGAAATCGATTTTTCTAAGCTTTACATAGCTTTCTCTATAGTACGTGCATTATTTGGTATATACGTATGTTGACACATTGCCGGCCAAATTACTTCGAATTAGGACCCTTGTCTTCTTTACAGGGCGTTTAATGCTCTTTGAAGGCGTTTCAAAGGAAAAGACTATACATTTTAAACTTTGCGCCTTCAACATAGTCTTACTTTTCCCTAAAAACCCGCGCGAATTTCTTCTCTGGTGTCCAGACAATCATTTCTTTTTGCAAGTTCCTTGGGGTCGATTTCAACTTGTTCTATTAGTGCAGAGCGTCACCGAAAGATCGCACCAGCTCCTGGAGAAAGATCCACCGAACACCCCCGCGTAAATTTCGGAATGGGCGAAATTGCGGAAAATATTTGCAGAATGCAAATATTACTTTATGAATATTAATATTCATAAAGTAAAATTGGGGTCTACAATCAGTAAACTGAAAAATTGGGAAAAAAAGCAATGTACTTTGTACGGCGAGAGACGGCAGCTGGCAAGAGGATGGAACAAATCAGAATAGTTAGACATGTCCAAAGCTGTATGCTCAATTGTAGTAGGTACAATGTTCATTAATACGTTGTTATGGTGTCTCTACTTGGCTACAGGTGCAGTGTTTGGGTTTACACACGACTTACTATACGTGTAAGAAAAGTCGAATGGTCTTACAAAAAAACAGATAAATATAACTTCACTTCTGACACCTTAGAAACCCGTTTTGTGTACCATAACAACCCATTATGAATTCGATGAATTCGAATCGATTCTGGAAATCGAAAGAAGTGTGCCCAGTCTAAAGCTTTATGCTCAATCGTAGTAGGTACAATGATCATTAATACGTTGCTATGGTGTCTCTACTTGGTTACAGGTGCAGTGTTTGCGTTTACACACGGCTTACTATATGTATAAGAAAAGCCGAATGGTCTTGCAAAAAACAGATAAATTTAACTTCACTTCTAACACCTTAGAAACCCGTTTTGTGCACCATAGCAACCCATTATGAATTCGATGAATTCGAATCGATTCTGGAAATCGAAAGACGAGTTAGCCCACTCCAAAGCTGTATCTTCAATCGTAGTAGGTACAATGATCATTAATACGTTGCTATGGTGTCTCTACTTGGTTACAGGTGCAGTGTTTGGGTTTACACACGGCTTACTATATGTATAAGAAAAGCCGAATGGTCTTGCAAAAAAACAGATAAATTTAACTTCACTTCTGACACCTTAGAAACCCGTTTTGGGCACCATAACAACCCATTATGAATTCGATGAATTCAAATCGATTTTGGAAATCGAAAAAAAAGAGTTAGCCTAATCCAAAACTGTATGCTCAATCGTAGTAGGTACAATGATTATTAATACGTTGTTATGGTGTCTCTACTTGGTTACAGGTGCAGTGTTTGGGTATACACAGGGCTTACTATATGTGTAAGAAAAGCCGAATGGCCTTGCAAAAAAAAGAGATAAATTTAACTTCACTTCTGACACATTAGAAACCCGTTTTGTGCACCATAACTACCCATTATGAATTCGATGAATTCGAATCGATTCTGGAAATCGAAAGACGAGTTAGCCCAGTCCAAAGCTGTATCCTCAATCGTAGTAGGTACAATGATCATTAATACGTTGCTATGGTGTCTCTACTTGGTTACATGTGCAGTGTTTGGGTTTACACACGACTTACAATATCTGTAAGAAAAGCCGAATCGTCTTGCAGAAAAACAGATAAATTTAACTTCACTACTGACACCTTACTGACCCGTTTTGTGCACCATAACAACCCATTATTAATCCGATGAATTCGAATCGATTCTGGAAATCGATTTTCCGAAGCATTACATAGCTTTTCTATACTACGTGCATTACTCGGTATATACGTATGTAGACACATTGCCGGCCAAATTAGTTTGAATTTGGCGCCTTGTCTTTTTTACAGTGCGTTTAATGTTCTTTGAAGGCGTTTCAAAGGAAAAGACTATACATTTTAAACTTTGCGCCTTCAACATAGTCTTACTTTTCTCTAAAAACCCTCGAGAATTTTTTCTCTTGTGTCGAGACAATCATTTCTTTTTGCAAGTTCCTTGGGGTCGATTTCAACTTGTTCTATTAGTGCAGAGCGTCACCGAAAGATCGCACTAGCTCCTGGAAAAAAACCAGCGAACACTCCCACTTAAATTTCGGCATGGGCGAAATTGCGGAAAATATTTGCAGAAAGCAAATATTACTTTATGAATATTAATATTCATAAAGTAAAATTGGGGTCTACAATCAGTAAACTGAAAAATTGGGAAAAAAAGCAATGTACTTTGTACGGCGAGAGACGGCAGCTGGCAAGAGTTTGGAACAAATCAGAATAGTTAGACATGTCCAAAGCTGTATGCTCAATCGTAGTAGGTACAATGTTCATCAATACGTTGTTATGGTGTCTCTACTTGGTTACAGGTGAGTGTTTGTGTTTACACACGATTTACTATACGTGTAAGAAAAGTCGAATGGTCTTACAAAAAAACAGATAAATTTAACTTCACTTCTGACACCTTAGAAACCCGTTTTGTGTACCATAACAACCCATTATGAATTCGATGAATTCGAATCGATTCTGGAAATCGAAAGAAGAGTTAGCCCAGTCCAAAGCTTTATGCTCAATCGTAGTAGGTACAATGATCATTAATACGTTGCTATGGTGTCTCTACTTGGTTACAGGTGCAGTGTTTGGGTTTACACACGGCTTACTATATGTATAAGAAAAGCCGAATGGTCTTGCAAAAAACAGATAAATTTAACTTCACTTCTAACACCTTAGAAACCCGTTTTGTGCACCATAGCAACCCATTATGAATTCGATGAATTCGAATCGATTCTGGAAATCGAAAGACGAGTTAGCCCACTCCAAAGCTGTATCTTCAATCGCAGTAGGTACAATGATCATTAATACGTTGCTATGGTGTCTGTACTTGGTTACAGGTGCAGTGTTTGGGTTTTCACACGGCTTACTATATGTATAAGAAAAGCCGAATGGTCTTGCAAAAAAACAGATAAATTTAACTTCACTTCTGACACTTTAGAAACCCGTTTTGTGCACCATAACAACCCATTATGAATTCTATGAATTCGAATCGATTCTGGAAATCGAAAAAAAAGAGTTAGCCCAGTCCAAAGCTGTATGCTCAATCGTAGTAAGTACAATGATTATTAAAACGTTGTTATGGTGTCTCTACTTGGTTACAGGTGCAGTGTTTGGGTATACACAGGGCTTACTGTATGTGTAAGAAAAGCCGAATGGTCTTGCAAAAAAACAGATAAATTTAACTTCACTTCTGACACCTTAGAAACCCGTTTTGTGCACCATAACTACCCATTATGAATTCGATGCATTCGAATCGATTCTGGAAATCGAAAGACGAGTTAGCCCAGTCCAAAGCTGTATCCTCAATCGTAGTAGGTACAATGATCATTAATACGTTGCTATGGTGTCTCTACTTGGTTACATGTGCAGTGTTTGGGTTTACACACGACTTACAATATCTGTAAGAAAAGCCGAATCGTCTCGCAGAAAAACAGATAAATTTAACTTCACTTCTGACACCTTACTGACCCGTTTTTTGCACCATAACAACCCATTATTAATCCGATGAATTCGAATCGATTCTGGAAATCGATTTTCGGAAGCATTACATAGCTTTTCTATACTACGTGCATTACTCGGTATATACGTATGTAGACACATTGCCGGCCAAATTAGTTTGAATTTGGCGCCTTGTCTTTTTTACAGGGCGTTTAATGTTCTTTGAAGGCGTTTCAAAGGAAAAGACTATACATTTTAAACTTTGCGCCTTCAACATAGTCTTACTTTTCCCTAAAAACCCTCGAGAATTTTTTCTCTTGTGTCCAGACAATCATTTCTTTTTGCAAGTTCCTTGGGGTCGATTTCAACTTGTTCTATTAGTGCAGAGCGTCACCGAAAGATCGCACCAGCTCCTGGAGAAAGATCCACTGAACACTCCCTCGTAAATTTCGGCATGGGCGAAATTGCGGAAAATATTTGCAGAATGCAAATATTACTTTATGAATATTAATATTCATAAAGTAAAATTGGGGTCTACAATCAGTAAACTGAAAAATTGGGAAAAAAAGCAATGTACTTTGTACGGCGAGAGACGGCAGCTGGCAAGAGTTTGGAACAAATCAGAATAGTTAGACATGTCCAAAGCTGTATGCTCAATCGTAGTAGGTACAATGTTCATCAATACGTTGTTATGGTGTCTCTACTTGGTTACAGGTGAGTGTTTGTGTTTACACACGACTTACTATACGTGTAAGAAAAGTCGAATGGTCTTACAAAAAAACAGATAAATTTAACTTCACTTCTGACACCTTAGAAACCCGTTTTGTGTACCATAACAACCCATTATGAATTCGATGAATTCGAATCGATTCTGGAAATCGAAAGAAGAGTTAGCCCAGTCCAAAGCTTTATGCTCAATCGTAGTAGGTACAATGATCATTAATACGTTGCTATGGTGTCTCTACTTGGTTACAGGTGCAGTGTTTGGGTTTACACACGGCTTACTATATGTATAAGAAAAGCCGAATGGTCTTGCAAAAAACAGATAAATTTAACTTCACTTCTAACACCTTAGAAACCCGTTTTGTGCACCATAGCAACCCATTATGAATTCGATGAATTCGAATCGATTCTGGAAATCGAAAGACGAGTTAGCCCACTCCAAAGCTGTATCTTCAATCGCAGTAGGTACAATGATCATTAATACGTTGCTATGGTGTCTGTACTTGGTTACAGGTGCAGTGTTTGGGTTTTCACACGGCTTACTATATGTATAAGAAAAGCCGAATGGTCTTGCAAAAAAACAGATAAATTTAACTTCACTTCTGACACTTTAGAAACCCGTTTTGTGCACCATAACAACCCATTATGAATTCTATGAATTCGAATCGATTCTGGAAATCGAAAAAAAAGAGTTAACCCAGTCCAAAGCTGTATGCTCAATCGTAGTAAGTACAATGATTATTAAAACGTTGTTATGGTGTCTCTACTTGGTTACAGGTGCAGTGTTTGGGTATACACAGGGCTTACTGTATGTGTAAGAAAAGCCGAATGGTCTTGCAAAAAAACAGATAAATTTAACTTCACTTCTGACACCTTAGAAACCCGTTTTGTGCACCATAACTACCCATTATGAATTCGATGCATTCGAATCGATTCTGGAAATCGAAAGACGAGTTAGCCCAGTCCAAAGCTGTATCCTCAATCGTAGTAGGTACAATGATCATTAATACGTTGCTATGGTGTCTCTACTTGGTTACATGTGCAGTGTTTGGGTTTACACACGACTTACAATATCTGTAAGAAAAGCCGAATCGTCTCGCAGAAAAACAGATAAATTTAACTTCACTTCTGACACCTTACTGACCCGTTTTTTGCACCATAACAACCCATTATTAATCCGATGAATTCGAATCGATTCTGGAAATCGATTTTCGGAAGCATTACATAGCTTTTCTATACTACGTGCATTACTCGGTATATACGTATGTAGACACATTGCCGGCCAAATTAGTTTGAATTTGGCGCCTTGTCTTTTTTACAGGGCGTTTAATGTTCTTTGAAGGCGTTTCAAAGGAAAAGACTATACATTTTAAACTTTGCGCCTTCAACATAGTCTTACTTTTCTCTAAAAACCCTCGAGAATTTCTTCTCTGGTGTCCAGACAATCATTTCTTTTTGCAAGTTCCTTGGGGTCGATTTCAACTTGTTCTATTAGTGCAGAGCGTCACCGAAAGATCGCACCAGCTCCTGGAGAAAGATCCACTGAACACTCCCTCGTAAATTTCGGCATGGGCGAAATTGCGGAAAATATTTGCAGAATGCAAATATTACTTTATGAATATTAATATTCATAAAGTAAAATTGGGGTCTACAATCAGTAAACTGAAAAATTGCAAAAAAAAAGGATTGTACTTTGTACGGCGAGTGACGGCAGCTGGCAAGAGGATGGAACAAATCAGAGTAGTTAGCCCAGTCCAAAGCTGTATGCTCAATCGTAGTAGGTACAATGTTCATTAATACGTTGTTATGGTGTCTCTACTTGGCTACAGGTGCAGTGTTTGGGTTTACACACGACTTACTATACGTGTAAGAAAAGTCGAATGGTCTTACAAAAAAACAGATAAATATAACTTCACTTCTGACACCTTAGAAACCCGTTTTGTGTACCATAACAACCCATTATGAATTCGATGAATTCGAATCGATTCTGGAAATCGAAAGAAGTGTGCCCAGTCTAAAGCTTTATGCTCAATCGTAGTAGGTACAATGATCATTAATACGTTGCTATGGTGTCTCTACTTGGTTACAGGTGCAGTGTTTGCGTTTACACACGGCTTACTATATGTATAAGAAAAGCCGAATGGTCTTGCAAAAAACAGATAAATTTAACTTCACTTCTGACACCTTAGAAACCCGTTTTGTGCACCATAACAACCCATTATGAAATCGATGAATTCAAATCGATTTTGGAAATCGAAAAAAAGAGTTAGCCTAGTCCAAAACTGTATGCTCAATCGTAGTAGGTACAATGATTATTAATACGTTGTTATGGTGTCTCTACTTGGTTACAGGTGCAGTGTTTGGGTATACACAGGGCTTACTATATGTGTAAGAAAAGCCGAATGGCCTTGCAAAAAAAAGAGATAAATTTAACTTCACTTCTGACACATTAGAAACCCGTTTTGTGCACCATAACTACCCATTATGAATTCGATGAATTCGAATCGATTCTGGAAATCGAAAGACGAGTTAGCCCAGTCCAAAGCTGTATCCTCAATCGTAGTAGGTACAATGATCATTAATACGTTGCTATGGTGTCTCTACTTGGTTACATGTGCAGTGTTTGGGTTTACACACGACTTACAATATCTGTAAGAAAAGCCGAATCGTCTTGCAGAAAAACAGATAAATTTAACTTCACTACTGACACCTTACTGACCCGTTTTGTGCACCATAACAACCCATTATTAATCCGATGAATTCGAATCGATTCTGGAAATCGATTTTCCGAAGCATTACATAGCTTTTCTATACTACGTGCATTACTCGGTATATACGTATGTAGACACATTGCCGGCCAAATTAGTTTGAATTTGGCGCCTTGTCTTTTTTACAGGGGGTTTAATGTTCTTTGAAGGCGTTTCAAAGGAAAAGACTATACATTTTAAACTTTGCGCCTTCAACATAGTCTTACTTTTCTCTAAAAACCCTCGAGAATTTTTTCTCTTGTGTCCAGACAATCATTTCTTTTTGCAAGTTCCTTGGGGACGATTTCAACTTGTTCTATTAGTGCAGAGCGTCACCGAAAGATCGCACCAGCTCCTGGAGAAAGATCCACTGAACACTCCCTCGTAAATTTCGGCATGGGCGAAATTGCGGAAAATATTTGCAGAATGCAAATATTACTTTATGAATATTAATATTCATAAAGTAAAATTGGGGTCTACAATCAGTAAACTGAAAAATTGGAAAAAAAAGCATTGTACTTTGTACGGCGAGTGACGGCAGCTGGCAAGAGGATGGAACAAATCAGAGTAGTTAGCCCAGTCCAAAGCTCTATGCTCAATCGTAGTAGGTACAATGTTCATTAATACGTTGTTATGGTGTCTCTACTTGGCTACAGGTGCAGTGTTTGGGTTTACACACGACTTACTATACGTGTAAGAAAAGTCGAATGGTCTTACAAAAAAACAGATAAATATAACTTCACTTCTGACACCTTAGAAACCCGTTTTGTGTACCATAACAACCCATTATGAATTCGATGAATTCGAATCGATTCTGGAAATCGAAAGAAGTGTGCCCAGTCTAAAGCTTTATGCTCAATCGTAGTAGGTACAATGATCATTAATACGTTGCTATGGTGTCTCTACTTGGTTACAGGTGCAGTGTTTGCGTTTACACACGGCTTACTATATGTATAAGAAAAGCCGAATGGTCTTGCAAAAAACAGATAAATTTAACTTCACTTCTAACACCTTAGAAACCCGTTTTGTGCACCATAGCAACCCATTATGAATTCGATGAATTCGAATCGATTCTGGAAATCGAAAGACGAGTTAGCCCACTCCAAAGCTGTATCTTCAATCGTAGTAGGTACAATGATCATTAATACGTTGCTATGGTGTCTCTACTTGGTTACAGGTGCAGTGTTTGGGTTTACACACGGCTTACTATATGTATAAGAAAAGCCGAATGGTCTTGCAAAAAAACAGATAAATTTAACTTCACTTCTGACACTTTAGAAACCCGTTTTGGGCACCATAACAACCCATTATGAATTCGATGAATTCAAATCGATTTTGGAAATCGAAAAAAAAGAGTTAGCCTAGTCCAAAACTGTATGCTCAATCGTAGTAGGTACAATGATTATTAATACGTTGTTATGGTGTCTCTACTTGGTTACAGGTGCAGTGTTTGGGTATACACAGGGCTTACTATATGTGTAAGAAAAGCCGAATGGCCTTGCAAAAAAAAGAGATAAATTTAACTTCACTTCTGACACATTAGAAACCCGTTTTGTGCACCATAACTACCCATTATGAATTCGATGAATTCGAATTGATTCTGGAAATCGAAAGACGAGTTAGCCCAGTCCAAAGCTGTATCCTCAATCGTAGTAGGTACAATGATCATTAATACGTTGCTATGGTGTCTCTACTTGGTTACATGTGCAGTGTTTGGGTTTACACACGACTTACAATATCTGTAAGAAAAGCCGAATCGTCTTGCAGAAAAACAGATAAATTTAACTTCACTACTGACACCTTACTGACCCGTTTTGTGCACCATAACAACCCATTATTAATCCGATGAATTCGAATCGATTCTGGAAATCGATTTTCCGAAGCATTACATAGCTTTTCTATACTACGTGCATTACTCGGTATATACGTATGTAGACACATTGCCGGCCAAATTAGTTTGAATTTGGCGCCTTGTCTTTTTTACAGTGCGTTTAATGTTCTTTGAAGGCGTTTCAAAGGAAAAGACTATACATTTTAAACTTTGCGCCTTCAACATAGTCTTACTTTTCTCTAAAAACCCTCGAGAATTTTTTCTCTTGTGTCGAGACAATCATTTCTTTTTGCAAGTTCCTTGGGGTCGATTTCAACTTGTTCTATTAGTGCAGAGCGTCACCGAAAGATCGCACTAGCTCCTGGAGAAAGATCCAGCGAACACTCCCACTTAAATTTCGGCATGGGCGAAATTGCGGAAAATATTTGCAGAAAGCAAATATTACTTTATGAATATTAATATTCATAAAGTAAAATTGGGGTCTACAATCAGTAAACTGAAAAATTGGGAAAAAAAGCAATGTACTTTGTACGGCGAGAGACGGCAGCTGGCAAGAGTTTGGAACAAATCAGAATAGTTAGACATGTCCAAAGCTGTATGCTCAATCGTAGTAGGTACAATGTTCATCAATACGTTGTTATGGTGTCTCTACTTGGTTACAGGTGAGTGTTTGTGTTTACACACGACTTACTATACGTGTAAGAAAAGTCGAATGGTCTTACAAAAAAACAGATAAATTTAACTTCACTTCTGACACCTTAGAAACCCGTTTTGTGTACCATAACAACCCATTATGAATTCGATGAATTCGAATCGATTCTGGAAATCGAAAGAAGTGTGCCCAGTCTAAAGCTTTATGCTCAATCGTAGTAGGTACAATGATCATTAATACGTTGCTATGGTGTCTCTACTTGGTTACAGGTGCAGTGTTTGCGTTTACACACGGCTTACTATATGTATAAGAAAAGCCGAATGGTCTTGCAAAAAACAGATAAATTTAACTTCACTTCTAACACCTTAGAAACCCGTTTTGTGCACCATAGCAACCCATTATGAATTCGATGAATTCGAATCGATTCTGGAAATCGAAAGACGAGTTAGCCCACTCCAAAGCTGTATCTTCAATCGTAGTAGGTACAATGATCATTAATACGTTGCTATGGTGTCTCTACTTGGTTACAGGTGCAGTGTTTTGGTTTACACACGGCTTACTATATGTATAAGAAAAGCCGAATGGTCTTGCAAAAAAACAGATAAATTTAACTTCACTTCTGACACCTTAGAAACCCGTTTTGTGCACCATAACAACCCATTATGAATTCGATGAATTCAAATCGATTTTGGAAATCGAAAAAAAGAGTTAGCCTAGTCCAAAACTGTATGCTCAATCGTAGTAGGTACAATGATTATTAATACGTTGTTATGGTGTCTCTACTTGGTTACAGGTGCAGTGTTTGGGTATACACAGGGCTTACTATATGTGTAAGAAAAGCCGAATGGCCTTGCAAAAAAAAGAGATAAATTTAACTTCACTTCTGACACATTAGAAACCCGTTTTGTGCACCATAACTACCCATTATGAATTCGATGAATTCGAATCGATTCTGGAAATCGAAAGACGAGTTAGCCCAGTCCAAAGCTGTATCCTCAATCGTAGTAGGTACAATGATCATTAATACGTTGCTATGGTGTCTCTACTTGGTTACATGTGCAGTGTTTGGGTTTACACACGACTTACAATATCTGTAAGAAAAGCCGAATCGTCTTGCAGAAAAACAGATAAATTTAACTTCACTACTGACACCTTACTGACCCGTTTTGTGCACCATAACAACCCATTATTAATCCGATGAATTCGAATCGATTCTGGAAATCGATTTTCCGAAGCATTACATAGCTTTTCTATACTACGTGCATTACTCGGTATATACGTATGTAGACACATTGCCGGCCAAATTAGTTTGAATTTGGCGCCTTGTCTTTTTTACAGGGGGTTTAATGTTCTTTGAAGGCGTTTCAGAGGAAAAGACTATACATTTTAAACTTTGCGCCTTCAACATAGTCTTACTTTTCTCTAAAAACCCTCGAGAATTTTTTCTCTTGTGTCCAGACAATCATTTCTTTTTGCAAGTTCCTTGGGGACGATTTCAACTTGTTCTATTAGTGCAGAGCGTCACCGAAAGATCGCACCAGCTCCTGGAGAAAGATCCACTGAACACTCCCTCGTAAATTTCGGCATGGGCGAAATTGCGGAAAATATTTGCAGAATGCAAATATTACTTTATGAATATTAATATTCATAAAGTAAAATTGGGGTCTACAATCAGTAAACTGAAAAATTGGAAAAAAAAGCATTGTACTTTGTACGGCGAGTGACGGCAGCTGGCAAGAGGATGGAACAAATCAGAGTAGTTAGCCCAGTCCAAAGCTCTATGCTCAATCGTAGTAGGTACAATGTTCATTAATACGTTGTTATGGAGTCTCTACTTGGCTACAGGTGCAGTGTTTGGGTTTACACACGACTTACTATACGTGTAAGAAAAGTCGAATGGTCTTACAAAAAAACAGATAAATATAACTTCACTTCTGACACCTTAGAAACCCGTTTTGTGTACCATAACAACCCATTATGAATTCGATGAATTCGAATCGATTCTGGAAATCGAAAGAAGTGTGCCCAGTCTAAAGCTTTATGCTCAATCGTAGTAGGTACAATGATCATTAATACGTTGCTATGGTGTCTCTACTTGGTTACAGGTGCAGTGTTTGCGTTTACGCACGGCTTACTATATGTATAAGAAAAGCCGAATGGTCTTGCAAAAAACAGATAAATTTAACTTCACTTCTAACACCTTAGAAACCCGTTTTGTGCACCATAGCAACCCATTATGAATTCGATGAATTCGAATCGATTCTGGAAATCGAAAGACGAGTTAGCCCACTCCAAAGCTGTATCTTCAATCGTAGTAGGTACAATGATCATTAATACGTTGCTATGGTGTCTCTACTTGGTTACAGGTGCAGTGTTTGGGTTTACACACGGCTTACTATATGTATAAGAAAAGCCGAATGGTCTTGCAAAAAAACAGATAAATTTAACTTCACTTCTGACACTTTAGAAACCCGTTTTGGGCACCATAACAACCCATTATGAATTCGATGAATTCAAATCGATTTTGGAAATCGAAAAAAAAGAGTTAGCCTAGTCCAAAACTGTATGCTCAATCGTAGTAGGTACAATGATTATTAATACGTTGTTATGGTGTCTCTACTTGGTTACAGGTGCAGTGTTTGGGTATACACAGGGCTTACTATATGTGTAAGAAAAGCCGAATGGCCTTGCAAAAAAAAGAGATAAATTTAACTTCACTTCTGACACATTAGAAACCCGTTTTGTGCACCATAACTACCCATTATGAATTCGATGAATTCGAATCGATTCTGGAAATCGAAAGACGAGTTAGCCCAGTCCAAAGCTGTATCCTCAATCGTAGTAGGTACAATGATCATTAATACGTTGCTATGGTGTCTCTACTTGGTTACATGTGCAGTGTTTGGGTTTACACACGACTTACAATATCTGTAAGAAAAGCCGAATCGTCTTGCAGAAAAACAGATAAATTTAACTTCACTACTGACACCTTACTGACCCGTTTTGTGCACCATAACAACCCATTATTAATCCGATGAATTCGAATCGATTCTGGAAATCGATTTTCCGAAGCATTACATAGCTTTTCTATACTACGTGCATTACTCGGTATATACGTATGTAGACACATTGCCGGCCAAATTAGTTTGAATTTGGCGCCTTGTCTTTTTTACAGGGCGTTTAATGTTCTTTGAAGGCGTTTCAAAGGAAAAGACTATACATTTTAAACTTTGCGCCTTCAACATAGTCTTACTTTTCCCTAAAAACCCTCGAGAATTTTTTCTCTTGTGTCCAGACAATCATTTCTTTTTGCAAGTTCCTTGGGGTCGATTTCAACTTGTTCTATTAGTGCAGAGCGTCACCGAAAGATCGCACCAGCTCCTGGAGAAAGATCCACTGAACACTCCCTCGTAAATTTCGGCATGGGCGAAATTGCGGAAAATATTTGCAGAATGCAAATATTACTTTATGAATATTAATATTCATAAAGTAAAATTGGGGTCTACAATCAGTAAACTGAAAAATTGGAAAAAAAAGCATTGTACTTTGTACGGCGAGTGACGGCAGCTGGCAAGAGGATGGAACAAATCAGAGTAGTTAGCCCAGTCCAAAGCTGTATGCTCAATCGTAGTAGGTACAATGTTCATTAATACGTTGTTATGGTGTCTCTACTTGGCTACAGGTGCAGTGTTTGGGTTTACACACGACTTACTATACGTGTAAGAAAAGTCGAATGGTCTTACAAAAAAACAGATAAATATAACTTCACTTCTGACACCTTAGAAACCCGTTTTGTGTACCATAACAACCCATTATGAATTCGATGAATTCGAATCGATTCTGGAAATCGAAAGAAGTGTGCCCAGTCTAAAGCTTTATGCTCAATCGTAGTAGGTACAATGATCATTAATACGTTGCTATGGTGTCTCTACTTGGTTACAGGTGCAGTGTTTGCGTTTACACACGGCTTACTATATGTATAAGAAAAGCCGAATGGTCTTGCAAAAAACAGATAAATTTAACTTCACTTCTAACACCTTAGAAACCCGTTTTGTGCACCATAGCAACCCATTATGAATTCGATGAATTCGAATCGATTCTGGAAATCGAAAGACGAGTTAGCCCACTCCAAAGCTGTATCTTCAATCGTAGTAGGTACAATGATCATTAATACGTTGCTATGGTGTCTCTACTTGGTTACAGGTGCAGTGTTTTGGTTTACACACGGCTTACTATATGTATAAGAAAAGCCGAATGGTCTTGCAAAAAAACAGATAAATTTAACTTCACTTCTGACACCTTAGAAACCCGTTTTGTGCACCATAACAACCCATTATGAATTCGATGAATTCAAATCGATTTTGGAAATCGAAAAAAAGAGTTAGCCTAGTCCAAAACTGTATGCTCAATCGTAGTAGGTACAATGATTATTAATACGTTGTTATGGTGTCTCTACTTGGTTACAGGTGCAGTGTTTGGGTATACACAGGGCTTACTATATGTGTAAGAAAAGCCGAATGGCCTTGCAAAAAAAAGAGATAAATTTAACTTCACTTCTGACACATTAGAAACCCGTTTTGTGCACCATAACTACCCATTATGAATTCGATGAATTCGAATCGATTCTGGAAATCGAAAGACGAGTTAGCCCAGTCCAAAGCTGTATCCTCAATCGTAGTAGGTACAATGATCATTAATACGTTGCTATGGTGTCTCTACTTGGTTACATGTGCAGTGTTTGGGTTTACACACGACTTACAATATCTGTAAGAAAAGCCGAATCGTCTTGCAGAAAAACAGATAAATTTAACTTCACTACTGACACCTTACTGACCCGTTTTGTGCACCATAACAACCCATTATTAATCCGATGAATTCGAATCGATTCTGGAAATCGATTTTCCGAAGCATTACATAGCTTTTCTATACTACGTGCATTACTCGGTATATACGTATGTAGACACATTGCCGGCCAAATTAGTTTGAATTTGGCGCCTTGTCTTTTTTACAGTGCGTTTAATGTTCTTTGAAGGCGTTTCAAAGGAAAAGACTATACATTTTAAACTTTGCGCCTTCAACATAGTCTTACTTTTCTCTAAAAACCCTCGAGAATTTTTTCTCTTGTGTCCAGACAATCATTTCTTTTTGCAAGTTCCTTGGGGTCGATTTCAACTTGTTCTATTAGTGCAGAGCGTCACCGAAAGATCGCACTAGCTCCTGGAGAAAGATCCAGCGAACACTCCCACTTAAATTTCGGCATGGGCGAAATTGCGGAAAATATTTGCAGAAAGCAAATATTACTTTATGAATATTAATATTCATAAAGTAAAATTGGGGTCTACAATCAGTAAACTGAAAAATTGGGAAAAAAAGCAATGTACTTTGTAACGCGAGAGACGGCAGCTGGCAAGAGTTTGGAACAAATCAGAATAGTTAGACATGTCCAAAGCTGTATGCTCAATCGTAGTAGGTACAATGTTCATCAATACGTTGTTATGGTGTCTCTACTTGGTTACAGGTGAGTGTTTGTGTTTACACACGACTTACTATACGTGTAAGAAAAGTCGAATGGTCTTACAAAAAAACAGATAAATTTAACTTCACTTCTGACACCTTAGAAACCCGTTTTGTGCACCATAACTACCCATTATGAATTCGATGCATTCGAATCGATTCTGGAAATCGAAAGACGAGTTAGCCCAGTCCAAAGCTGTATCCTCAATCGTAGTAGGTACAATGATCATTAATACGTTGCTATGGTGTCTCTACTTGGTTACATGTGCAGTGTTTGGGTTTACACACGACTTACAATATCTGTAAGAAAAGCCGAATCGTCTCGCAGAAAAACAGATAAATTTAACTTCACTTCTGACACCTTACTGACCCGTTTTTTGCACCATAACAACCCATTATTAATCCGATGAATTCGAATCGATTCTGGAAATCGATTTTCGGAAGCATTACATAGCTTTTCTATACTACGTGCATTACTCGGTATATACGTATGTAGACACATTGCCGGCCAAATTAGTTTGAATTTGGCGCCTTGTCTTTTTTACAGGGCGTTTAATGTTCTTTGAAGGCGTTTCAAAGGAAAAGACTATACATTTTAAACTTTGCGCCTTCAACATAGTCTTACTTTTCCCTAAAAACCCTCGAGAATTTTTTCTCTTGTGTCCAGACAATCATTTCTTTTTGCAAGTTCCTTGGGGTCGATTTCAACTTGTTCTATTAGTGCAGAGCGTCACCGAAAGATCGCACCAGCTCCTGGAGAAAGATCCACTGAACACTCCCTCGTAAATTTCGGCATGGGCGAAATTGCGGAAAATATTTGCAGAATGCAAATATTACTTTATGAATATTAATATTCATAAAGTAAAATTGGGGTCTACAATCAGTAAACTGAAAAATTGGAAAAAAAAGCATTGTACTTTGTACGGCGAGTGACGGCAGCTGGCAAGAGGATGGAACAAATCAGAGTAGTTAGCCCAGTCCAAAGCTGTATGCTCAATCGTAGTAGGTACAATGTTCATTAATACGTTGTTATGGTGTCTCTACTTGGCTACAGGTGCAGTGTTTGGGTTTACACACGACTTACTATACGTGTAAGAAAAGTCGAATGGTCTTACAAAAAAACAGATAAATATAACTTCACATCTGACACCTTAGAAACCCGTTTTGTGTACCATAACAACCCATTATGAATTCGATGAATTCGAATCGATTCTGGAAATCGAAAGAAGTGTGCCCAGTCTAAAGCTTTATGCTCAATCGTAGTAGGTACAATGATCATTAATACGTTGCTATGGTGTCTCTACTTGGTTACAGGTGCAGTGTTTGCGTTTACACACGGCTTACTATATGTATAAGAAAAGCCGAATGGTCTTGCAAAAAACAGATAAATTTAACTTCACTTCTAACACCTAAGAAACCCGTTTTGTGCACCATTATGAATTCGATGAATTCGAATCGATTCTGGAAATCGAAAGAAGTGTGCCCAGTCTAAAGCTTTATGCTCAATCGTAGTAGGTACAATGATTATTAATACGTTGTTATGGTGTCTCTACTTGGTTACAGGTGCAGTGTTTGGGTATACACAGGGCTTACTATATGTGTAAGAAAAGCCGAATGGCCTTGCAAAAAAAAGAGATAAATTTAACTTCACTTCTGACACATTAGAAACCCGTTTTGTGCACCATAACTACCCATTATGAATTCGATGAATTCGAATCGATTCTGGAAATCGAAAGACGAGTTAGCCCAGTCCAAAGCTGTATCCTCAATCGTAGTAGGTACAATGATCATTAATACGTTGCTATGGTGTCTCTACTTGGTTACATGTGCAGTGTTTGGGTTTACACACGACTTACAATATCTGTAAGAAAAGCCGAATCGTCTTGCAGAAAAACAGATAAATTTAACTTCACTACTGACACCTTACTGACCCGTTTTGTGCACCATAACAACCCATTATTAATCCGATGAATTCGAATCGATTCTGGAAATCGATTTTCCGAAGCATTACATAGCTTTTCTATACTACGTGCATTACTCGGTATATACGTATGTAGACACATTGCCGGCCAAATTAGTTTGAATTTGGCGCCTTGTCTTTTTTACAGGGCGTTTAATGTTTTTTGAAGGTGTTTCAAAGGAAAAGACTATACATTTTAAACTTTGCGCCTTCAACATAGTCTTACTTTTCTCTAAAAACCCTCGAGAATTATTTCTCTTGTGTCCAGACAATCATTTCTTTTTGCAAGTTCCTTGGGGACGATTTCAACTTGTTCTATTAGTGCAGAGCGTCACCGAAAGATCGCACCAGCTCCTGGAGAAAGATCCACTGAACACTCCCTCGTAAATTTCGGCATGGGCGAAATTGCGGAAAATATTTGCAGAATGCAAATATTACTTTATGAATATTAATATTCATAAAGTAAAATTGGGGTCTACAATCAGTAAACTGAAAAATTGGAAAAAAAAAGCATTGTACTTTGTACGGCGAGTGACGGCAGCTGGCAAGAGGATGGAACAAATCAGAGTAGTTAGCCCAGTCCAAAGCTGTATGCTCAATCGTAGTAGGTACAATGTTCATTAATACGTTGTTATGGTGTCTCTACTTGGCTACAGGTGCAGTGTTTGGGTTTACACACGACTTACTATACGTGTAAGAAAAGTCGAATGGTCTTACAAAAAAACAGATAAATATAACTTCACTTCTGACACCTTAGAAACCCGTTTTGTGTACCATAACAACCCATTATGAATTCGATGAATTCGAATCGATTCTGGAAATCGAAAGAAGTGTGCCCAGTCTAAAGCTTTATGCTCAATCGTAGTAGGTACAATGATCATTAATACGTTGCTATGGTGTCTCTACTTGGTTACAGGTGCAGTGTTTGCGTTTACACACGGCTTACTATATGTATAAGAAAAGCCGAATGGTCTTGCAAAAAACAGATACATTTAACTTCACTTCTAACACCTTAGAAACCCGTTTTGTGCACCATAGCAACCCATTATGAATTCGATGAATTCGAATCGATTCTGGAAATCGAAAGACGAGTTAGCCCACTCCAAAGCTGTATCTTCAATCGTAGTAGGTACAATGATCATTAATACGTTGCTATGGTGTCTCTACTTGGTTACAGGTGCAGTGTTTTGGTTTACACACGGCTTACTATATGTATAAGAAAAGCCGAATGGTCTTGCAAAAAAACAGATAAATTTAACTTCACTTCTGACACCTTAGAAACCCGTTTTGTGCACCATAACAACCCATTATGAATTCGATGAATTCAAATCGATTTTGGAAATCGAAAAAAAGAGTTAGCCTAGTCCAAAACTGTATGCTCAATCGTAGTAGGTACAATGATTATTAATACGTTGTTATGGTGTCTCTACTTGGTTACAGGTGCAGTGTTTGGGTATACACAGGGCTTACTATATGTGTAAGAAAAGCCGAATGGCCTTGCAAAAAAAAGAGATAAATTTAACTTCACTTCTGACACATTAGAAACCCGTTTTGTGCACCATAACTACCCATTATGAATTCGATGAATTCGAATCGATTCTGGAAATCGAAAGACGAGTTAGCCCAGTCCAAAGCTGTATCCTCAATCGTAGTAGGTACAATGATCATTAATACGTTGCTATGGTGTCTCTACTTGGTTACATGTGCAGTGTTTGGGTTTACACACGACTTACAATATCTGTAAGAAAAGCCGAATCGTCTTGCAGAAAAACAGATAAATTTAACTTCACTACTGACACCTTACTGACCCGTTTTGTGCACCATAACAACCCATTATTAATCCGATGAATTCGAATCGATTCTGGAAATCGATTTTCCGAAGCATTACATAGCTTTTCTATACTACGTGCATTACTCGGTATATACGTATGTAGACACATTGCCGGCCAAATTAGTTTGAATTTGGCGCCTTGTCTTTTTTACAGTGCGTTTAATGTTCTTTGAAGGCGTTTCAAAGGAAAAGACTATACATTTTAAACTTTGCGCCTTCAACATAGTCTTACTTTTCCCTAAAAACCCTCGAGAATTTTTTCTCTTGTGTCCAGACAATCATTTCTTTTTGCAAGTTCCTTGGGGTCGATTTCAACTTGTTCTATTAGTGCAGAGCGTCACCGAAAGATCGCACCAGCTCCTGGAGAAAGATCCACTGAACACTCCCTCGTAAATTTCGGCATGGGCGAAATTGCGGAAAATATTTGCAGAATGCAAATATTACTTTATGAATATTAATATTCATAAAGTAAAATTGGGGTCTACAATCAGTAAACTGAAAAATTGGAAAAAAAAGCATTGTACTTTGTACGGCGAGTGACGGCAGCTGGCAAGAGGATGGAACAAATCAGAGTAGTTAGCCCAGTCCAAAGCTGTATGCTCAATCGTAGTAGGTACAATGTTCATTAATACGTTGTTATGGTGTCTCTACTTGGCTACAGGTGCAGTGTTTGGGTTTACACACGACTTACTATACGTGTAAGAAAAGTCGAATGGTCTTACAAAAAAACAGATAAATATAACTTCACATCTGACACCTTAGAAACCCGTTTTGTGTACCATAACAACCCATTATGAATTCGATGAATTCGAATCGATTCTGGAAATCGAAAGAAGTGTGCCCAGTCTAAAGCTTTATGCTCAATCGTAGTAGGTACAATGATCATTAATACGTTGCTATGGTGTCTCTACTTGGTTACAGGTGCAGTGTTTGCGTTTACACACGGCTTACTATATGTATAAGAAAAGCCGAATGGTCTTGCAAAAAACAGATAAATTTAACTTCACTTCTAACACCTAAGAAACCCGTTTTGTGCACCATTATGAATTCGATGAATTCGAATCGATTCTGGAAATCGAAAGAAGTGTGCCCAGTCTAAAGCTTTATGCTCAATCGTAGTAGGTACAATGATTATTAATACGTTGTTATGGTGTCTCTACTTGGTTACAGGTGCAGTGTTTGGGTATACACAGGGCTTACTATATGTGTAAGAAAAGCCGAATGGCCTTGCAAAAAAAAGAGATAAATTTAACTTCACTTCTGACACATTAGAAACCCGTTTTGTGCACCATAACTACCCATTATGAATTCGATGAATTCGAATCGATTCTGGAAATCGAAAGACGAGTTAGCCCAGTCCAAAGCTGTATCCTCAATCGTAGTAGGTACAATGATCATTAATACGTTGCTATGGTGTCTCTACTTGGTTACATGTGCAGTGTTTGGGTTTACACACGACTTACAATATCTGTAAGAAAAGCCGAATCGTCTTGCAGAAAAACAGATAAATTTAACTTCACTACTGACACCTTACTGACCCGTTTTGTGCACCATAACAACCCATTATTAATCCGATGAATTCGAATCGATTCTGGAAATCGATTTTCCGAAGCATTACATAGCTTTTCTATACTACGTGCATTACTCGGTATATACGTATGTAGACACATTGCCGGCCAAATTAGTTTGAATTTGGCGCCTTGTCTTTTTTACAGGGCGTTTAATGTTTTTTGAAGGTGTTTCAAAGGAAAAGACTATACATTTTAAACTTTGCGCCTTCAACATAGTCTTACTTTTCTCTAAAAACCCTCGAGAATTATTTCTCTTGTGTCCAGACAATCATTTCTTTTTGCAAGTTCCTTGGGGACGATTTCAACTTGTTCTATTAGTGCAGAGCGTCACCGAAAGATCGCACCAGCTCCTGGAGAAAGATCCACTGAACACTCCCTCGTAAATTTCGGCATGGGCGAAATTGCGGAAAATATTTGCAGAATGCAAATATTACTTTATGAATATTAATATTCATAAAGTAAAATTGGGGTCTACAATCAGTAAACTGAAAAATTGGAAAAAAAAAGCATTGTACTTTGTACGGCGAGTGACGGCAGCTGGCAAGAGGATGGAACAAATCAGAGTAGTTAGCCCAGTCCAAAGCTGTATGCTCAATCGTAGTAGGTACAATGTTCATTAATACGTTGTTATGGTGTCTCTACTTGGCTACAGGTGCAGTGTTTGGGTTTACACACGACTTACTATACGTGTAAGAAAAGTCGAATGGTCTTACAAAAAAACAGATAAATATAACTTCACTTCTGACACCTTAGAAACCCGTTTTGTGTACCATAACAACCCATTATGAATTCGATGAATTCGAATCGATTCTGGAAATCGAAAGAAGTGTGCCCAGTCTAAAGCTTTATGCTCAATCGTAGTAGGTACAATGATCATTAATACGTTGCTATGGTGTCTCTACTTGGTTACAGGTGCAGTGTTTGCGTTTACACACGGCTTACTATATGTATAAGAAAAGCCGAATGGTCTTGCAAAAAACAGATACATTTAACTTCACTTCTAACACCTTAGAAACCCGTTTTGTGCACCATAGCAACCCATTATGAATTCGATGAATTCGAATCGATTCTGGAAATCGAAAGACGAGTTAGCCCACTCCAAAGCTGTATCTTCAATCGTAGTAGGTACAATGATCATTAATACGTTGCTATGGTGTCTCTACTTGGTTACAGGTGCAGTGTTTTGGTTTACACACGGCTTACTATATGTATAAGAAAAGCCGAATGGTCTTGCAAAAAAACAGATAAATTTAACTTCACTTCTGACACCTTAGAAACCCGTTTTGTGCACCATAACAACCCATTATGAATTCGATGAATTCAAATCGATTTTGGAAATCGAAAAAAAGAGTTAGCCTAGTCCAAAACTGTATGCTCAATCGTAGTAGGTACAATGATTATTAATACGTTGTTATGGTGTCTCTACTTGGTTACAGGTGCAGTGTTTGGGTATACACAGGGCTTACTATATGTGTAAGAAAAGCCGAATGGCCTTGCAAAAAAAAGAGATAAATTTAACTTCACTTCTGACACATTAGAAACCCGTTTTGTGCACCATAACTACCCATTATGAATTCGATGAATTCGAATCGATTCTGGAAATCGAAAGACGAGTTAGCCCAGTCCAAAGCTGTATCCTCAATCGTAGTAGGTACAATGATCATTAATACGTTGCTATGGTGTCTCTACTTGGTTACATGTGCAGTGTTTGGGTTTACACACGACTTACAATATCTGTAAGAAAAGCCGAATCGTCTTGCAGAAAAACAGATAAATTTAACTTCACTACTGACACCTTACTGACCCGTTTTGTGCACCATAACAACCCATTATTAATCCGATGAATTCGAATCGATTCTGGAAATCGATTTTCCGAAGCATTACATAGCTTTTCTATACTACGTGCATTACTCGGTATATACGTATGTAGACACATTGCCGGCCAAATTAGTTTGAATTTGGCGCCTTGTCTTTTTTACAGTGCGTTTAATGTTCTTTGAAGGCGTTTCAAAGGAAAAGACTATACATTTTAAACTTTGCGCCTTCAACATAGTCTTACTTTTCCCTAAAAACCCTCGAGAATTTTTTCTCTTGTGTCCAGACAATCATTTCTTTTTGCAAGTTCCTTGGGGTCGATTTCAACTTGTTCTATTAGTGCAGAGCGTCACCGAAAGATCGCACCAGCTCCTGGAGAAAGATCCACTGAACACTCCCTCGTAAATTTCGGCATGGGCGAAATTGCGGAAAATATTTGCAGAATGCAAATATTACTTTATGAATATTAATATTCATAAAGTAAAATTGGGGTCTACAATCAGTAAACTGAAAAATTGGAAAAAAAAGCATTGTACTTTGTACGGCGAGTGACGGCAGCTGGCAAGAGGATGGAACAAATCAGAGTAGTTAGCCCAGTCCAAAGCTGTATGCTCAATCGTAGTAGGTACAATGTTCATTAATACGTTGTTATGGTGTCTTTACTTGGCTACAGGTGCAGTGTTTGGGTTTACACACGACTTACTATACGTGTAAGAAAAGTCGAATGGTCTTACAAAAAAACAGATAAATATAACTTCACATCTGACACCTTAGAAACCCGTTTTGTGTACCATAACAACCCATTATGAATTCGATGAATTCGAATCGATTCTGGAAATCGAAAGAAGTGTGCCCAGTCTAAAGCTTTATGCTCAATCGTAGTAGGTACAATGATCATTAATACGTTGCTATGGTGTCTCTACTTGGTTACAGGTGCAGTGTTTGCGTTTACACACGGCTTACTATATGTATAAGAAAAGCCGAATGGTCTTGCAAAAAACAGATAAATTTAACTTCACTTCTAACACCTAAGAAACCCGTTTTGTGCACCATTATGAATTCGATGAATTCGAATCGATTCTGGAAATCGAAAGAAGTGTGCCCAGTCTAAAGCTTTATGCTCAATCGTAGTAGGTACAATGATTATTAATACGTTGTTATGGTGTCTCTACTTGGTTACAGGTGCAGTGTTTGGGTATACACAGGGCTTACTATATGTGTAAGAAAAGCCGAATGGCCTTGCAAAAAAAAGAGATAAATTTAACTTCACTTCTGACACATTAGAAACCCGTTTTGTGCACCATAACTACCCATTATGAATTCGATGAATTCGAATCGATTCTGGAAATCGAAAGACGAGTTAGCCCAGTCCAAAGCTGTATCCTCAATCGTAGTAGGTACAATGATCATTAATACGTTGCTATGGTGTCTCTACTTGGTTACATGTGCAGTGTTTGGGTTTACACACGACTTACAATATCTGTAAGAAAAGCCGAATCGTCTTGCAGAAAAACAGATAAATTTAACTTCACTACTGACACCTTACTGACCCGTTTTGTGCACCATAACAACCCATTATTAATCCGATGAATTCGAATCGATTCTGGAAATCGATTTTCCGAAGCATTACATAGCTTTTCTATACTACGTGCATTACTCGGTATATACGTATGTAGACACATTGCCGGCCAAATTAGTTTGAATTTGGCGCCTTGTCTTTTTTACAGGGCGTTTAATGTTTTTTGAAGGTGTTTCAAAGGAAAAGACTATACATTTTAAACTTTGCGCCTTCAACATAGTCTTACTTTTCTCTAAAAACCCTCGAGAATTATTTCTCTTGTGTCCAGACAATCATTTCTTTTTGCAAGTTCCTTGGGGACGATTTCAACTTGTTCTATTAGTGCAGAGCGTCACCGAAAGATCGCACCAGCTCCTGGAGAAAGATCCACTGAACACTCCCTCGTAAATTTCGGCATGGGCGAAATTGCGGAAAATATTTGCAGAATGCAAATATTACTTTATGAATATTAATATTCATAAAGTAAAATTGGGGTCTACAATCAGTAAACTGAAAAATTGGAAAAAAAAGCATTGTACTTTGTACGGCGAGTGACGGCAGCTGGCAAGAGGATGGAACAAATCAGAGTAGTTAGCCCAGTCCAAAGCTGTATGCTCAATCGTAGTAGGTACAATGTTCATTAATACGTTGTTATGGTGTCTCTACTTGGCTACAGGTGCAGTGTTTGGGTTTACACACGACTTACTATACGTGTAAGAAAAGTCGAATGGTCTTACAAAAAAACAGATAAATATAACTTCACTTCTGACACCTTAGAAACCCGTTTTGTGTACCATAACAACCCATTATGAATTCGATGAATTCGAATCGATTCTGGAAATCGAAAGAAGTGTGCCCAGTCTAAAGCTTTATGCTCAATCGTAGTAGGTACAATGATCATTAATACGTTGCTATGGTGTCTCTACTTGGTTACAGGTGCAGTGTTTGCGTTTACACACGGCTTACTATATGTATAAGAAAAGCCGAATGGTCTTGCAAAAAACAGATACATTTAACTTCACTTCTAACACCTTAGAAACCCGTTTTGTGCACCATAGCAACCCATTATGAATTCGATGAATTCGAATCGATTCTGGAAATCGAAAGACGAGTTAGCCCACTCCAAAGCTGTATCTTCAATCGTAGTAGGTACAATGATCATTAATACGTTGCTATGGTGTCTCTACTTGGTTACAGGTGCAGTGTTTTGGTTTACACACGGCTTACTATATGTATAAGAAAAGCCGAATGGTCTTGCAAAAAAACAGATAAATTTAACTTCACTTCTGACACCTTAGAAACCCGTTTTGTGCACCATAACAACCCATTATGAATTCGATGAATTCAAATCGATTTTGGAAATCGAAAAAAAGAGTTAGCCTAGTCCAAAACTGTATGCTCAATCGTAGTAGGTACAATGATTATTAATACGTTGTTATGGTGTCTCTACTTGGTTACAGGTGCAGTGTTTGGGTATACACAGGGCTTACTATATGTGTAAGAAAAGCCGAATGGCCTTGCAAAAAAAAGAGATAAATTTAACTTCACTTCTGACACATTAGAAACCCGTTTTGTGCACCATAACTACCCATTATGAATTCGATGAATTCGAATCGATTCTGGAAATCGAAAGACGAGTTAGCCCAGTCCAAAGCTGTATCCTCAATCGTAGTAGGTACAATGATCATTAATACGTTGCTATGGTGTCTCTACTTGGTTACATGTGCAGTGTTTGGGTTTACACACGACTTACAATATCTGTAAGAAAAGCCGAATCGTCTTGCAGAAAAACAGATAAATTTAACTTCACTACTGACACCTTACTGACCCGTTTTGTGCACCATAACAACCCATTATTAATCCGATGAATTCGAATCGATTCTGGAAATCGATTTTCCGAAGCATTACATAGCTTTTCTATACTACGTGCATTACTCGGTATATACGTATGTAGACACATTGCCGGCCAAATTAGTTTGAATTTGGCGCCTTGTCTTTTTTACAGTGCGTTTAATGTTCTTTGAAGGCGTTTCAAAGGAAAAGACTATACATTTTAAACTTTGCGCCTTCAACATAGTCTTACTTTTCTCTAAAAACCCTCGAGAATTTTTTCTCTTGTGTCGAGACAATCATTTCTTTTTGCAAGTTCCTTGGGGTCGATTTCAACTTGTTCTATTAGTGCAGAGCGTCACCGAAAGATCGCACTAGCTCCTGGAGAAAGAGCCAGCGAACACTCCCACTTAAATTTCGGCATGGGCGAAATTGCGGAAAATATTTGCAGAAAGCAAATATTACTTTATGAATATTAATATTCATAAAGTAAAATTGGGGTCTACAATCAGTAAACTGAAAAATTGGGAAAAAAAGCAATGTACTTTGTACGGCGAGAGACGGCAGCTGGCAAGAGTTTGGAACAAATCAGAATAGTTAGACATGTCCAAAGCTGTATGCTCAATCGTAGTAGGTACAATGTTCATCAATACCTTGTTATGGTGTCTCTACTTGGTTACAGGTGAGTGTTTGTGTTTACACACGACTTACTATACGTGTAAGAAAAGTCGAATGGTCTTACAAAAAAACAGATAAATTTAACTTCACTTCTGACACCTTAGAAACCCGTTTTGTGTACCATAACAACCCATTATGAATTCGATGAATTCGAATCGATTCTGGAAATCGAAAGAAGAGTTAGCCCAGTCCAAAGCTTTATGCTCAATCGTAGTAGGTACAATGATCATTAATACGTTGCTATGGTGTCTCTACTTGGTTACAGGTGCAGTGTTTGGGTTTACACACGGCTTACTATATGTATAAGAAAAGCCGAATGGTCTTGCAAAAAACAGATAAATTTAACTTCACTTCTAACACCTTAGAAACCCGTTTTGTGCACCATAGCAACCCATTATGAATTCGATGAATTCGAATCGATTCTGGAAATCGAAAGACGAGTTAGCCCACTCCAAAGCTGTATCTTCAATCGCAGTAGGTACAATGATCATTAATACGTTGCTATGGTGTCTGTACTTGGTTACAGGTGCAGTGTTTGGGTTTTCACACGGCGTACTATATGTATAAGAAAAGCCGAATGGTCTTGCAAAAAAACAGATAAATTTAACTTCACTTCTGACACTTTAGAAACCCGTTTTGTGCACCATAACAACCCATTATGAATTCTATGAATTCGAATCGATTCTGGAAATCGAAAAAAAAGAGTTAGCCCAGTCCAAAGCTGTATGCTCAATCGTAGTAAGTACAATGATTATTAAAACTTTGTTATGGTGTCTCTACTTGGTTACAGGTGCAGTGTTTGGGTATACACAGGGCTTACTGTATGTGTAAGAAAAGCCGAATGGTCTTGCAAAAAAACAGATAAATTTAACTTCACTTCTGACACCTTAGAAACCCGTTTTGTGCACCATAACTACCCATTATGAATTCGATGCATTCGAATCGATTCTGGAAATCGAAAGACGAGTTAGCCCAGTCCAAAGCTGTATCCTCAATCGTAGTAGGTACAATGATCATTAATACGTTGCTATGGTGTCTCTACTTGGTTACATGTGCAGTGTTTGGGTTTACACACGACTTACAATATCTGTAAGAAAAGCCGAATCGTCTCGCAGAAAAACAGATAAATTTAACTTCACTTCTGACACCTTACTGACCCGTTTTTTGCACCATAACAACCCATTATTAATCCGATGAATTCGAATCGATTCTGGAAATCGATTTTCGGAAGCATTACATAGCTTTTCTATACTACGTGCATTACTCGGTATATACGTATGTAGACACATTGCCGGCCAAATTAGTTTGAATTTGGCGCCTTGTCTTTTTTACAGGGCGTTTAATGTTCTTTGAAGGCGTTTCAAAGGAAAAGACTATACATTTTAAACTTTGCGCCTTCAACATAGTCTTACTTTTCCCTAAAAACCCTCGAGAATTTTTTCTCTTGTGTCCAGACAATCATTTCTTTTTGCAAGTTCCTTGGGGTCGATTTCAACTTGTTCTATTAGTGCAGAGCGTCACCGAAAGATCGCACCAGCTCCTGGAGAAAGATCCACTGAACACTCCCTCGTAAATTTCGGCATGGGCGAAATTGCGGAAAATATTTGCAGAATGCAAATATTACTTTATGAATATTAATATTCATAAAGTAAAATTGGGGTCTACAATCAGTAAACTGAAAAATTGGAAAAAAAAGCATTGTACTTTGTACGGCGAGTGACGGCAGCTGGCAAGAGGATGGAACAAATCAGAGTAGTTAGCCCAGTCCAAAGCTGTATGCTCAATCGTAGTAGGTACAATGTTCATTAATACGTTGTTATGGTGTCTCTACTTGGCTACAGGTGCAGTGTTTGGGTTTACACACGACTTACTATACGTGTAAGAAAAGTCGAATGGTCTTACAAAAAAACAGATAAATATAACTTCACTTCTGACACCTTAGAAACCCGTTTTGTGTACCATAACAACCCATTATGAATTCGATGAATTCGAATCGATTCTGGAAATCGAAAGAAGTGTGCCCAGTCTAAAGCTTTATGCTCAATCGTAGTAGGTACAATGATCATTAATACGTTGCTATGGTGTCTCTACTTGGTTACAGGTGCAGTGTTTGCGTTTACACACGGCTTACTATATGTATAAGAAAAGCCGAATGGTCTTGCAAAAAACAGATAAATTTAACTTCACTTCTAACACCTTAGAAACCCGTTTTGTGCACCATTATGAATTCGATGAATTCGAATCGATTCTGGAAATCGAAAGAAGTGTGCCTAGTCTAAAGCTTTATGCTCAATCGTAGTAGGTACAATAATTATTAATACGTTGTTATGGTGTCTCTACTTGGTTACAGGTGCAGTGTTTGGGTATACACAGGGCTTACTATATGTGTAAGAAAAGCCGAATGGCCTTGCAAAAAAAAGAGATAAATTTAACTTCACTTCTGACACATTAGAAACCCGTTTTGTGCACCATAACTACCCATTATGAATTCGATGAATTCGAATCGATTCTGGAAATCGAAAGACGAGTTAGCCCAGTCCAAAGCTGTATCCTCAATCGTAGTAGGTACAATGATCATTAATACGTTGCTATGGTGTCTCTACTTGGTTACATGTGCAGTGTTTGGGTTTACACACGACTTACAATATCTGTAAGCAAAGCCGAATCGTCTTGCAGAAAAACAGATAAATTTAACTTCACTACTGACACCTTACTGACCCGTTTTGTGCACCATAACAACCCATTATTAATCCGATGAATTCGAATCGATTCTGGAAATCGATTTTCCGAAGCATTACATAGCTTTTCTATACTACGTGCATTACTCGGTATATACGTATGTAGACACATTGCCGGCCAAATTAGTTTGAATTTGGCGCCTTGTCTTTTTTACAGGGCGTTTAATGTTTTTTGAAGGTGTTTCAAAGGAAAAGACTATACATTTTAAACTTTGCGCCTTCAACATAGTCTTACTTTTCTCTAAAAACCCTCGAGAATTTTTTCTCTTGTGTCCAGACAATCATTTCTTTTTGCAAGTTCCTTGGGGTCGATTTCAACTTGTTCTATTAGTGCAGAGCGTCACCGAAAGATCGCACTAGCTCCTGGAGAAAGATCCAGCGAACACTCCCGCTTAAATTTCGGCATGGGCGAAATTGCGGAAAATATTTGCAGAAAGCAAATATTACTTTATGAATATTAATATTCATAAAGTAAAATTGGGGTCTACAATCAGTAAACTGAAAAATTGGAAAAAAAAAGCATTGTACTTTGTACGGCGAGTGACGGCAGCTGGCAAGAGGATGGAACAACCCAGAGTAGTTAGCCCAGTCCAAAGCTGTATGCTCAATCGTAGTAGGTACAATGTTCATTAATACGTTGTTATGGTGTCTCTACTTGGCTACAGGTGCAGTGTTTGGGTTTACACACGACTTACTATACGTGTAAGAAAAGTCGAATGGTCTTACAAAAAAACAGATAAATATAACTTCACTTCTGACAACTTAGAAACCCGTTTTGTGTACCATAACAACCCATTATGAATTCGATGAATTCGAATCGATTCTGGAAATCGAAAGAAGTGTGCCCAGTCTAAAGCTTTATGCTCAATCGTAGTAGGTACAATGATCATTAATACGTTGCTATGGTGTCTCTACTTGGTTACAGGTGCAGTGTTTGCGTTTACACACGGCTTACTATATGTATAAGAAAAGCCGAATGGTCTTGCAAAAAACAGATAAATTTAACTTCACTTCTAACACCTTAGAAACCCGTTTTGTGCACCATAGCAACCCATTATGAATTCGATGAATTCGAATCGATTCTGGAAATCGAAAAAAAAGAGTTAGCCCAGTCCAAAGCTGTATGCTCAATCGTAGTAAGTACAATGATTATTAAAACGTTGTTATGGTGTCTCTACTTGGTTACAGGTGCAGTGTTTGGGTATACACAGGGCTTACTGTATGTGTAAGAAAAGCCGAATGGTCTTGCAAAAAAACAGATAAATTTAACTTCACTTCTGACACCTTAGAAACCCGTTTTGTTCACCATAAATACCCATTATGAATTCGATGCATTCGAATCGATTCTGGAAATCGAAAGACGAGTTAGCCCAGTCCAAAGCTGTATCCTCAATCGTAGTAGGTACAATGATCATTAATACGTTGCTATGGTGTCTCTACTTGGTTACATGTGCAGTGTTTGGGTTTACACACGACTTACAATATCTGTAAGAAAAGCCGAATCGTCTCGCAGAAAAACAGATAAATTTAACTTCACTTCTGACACCTTACTGACCCTTTTTTGCACCATAACAACCCATTATTAATCCGATGAATTCGAATCGATTCTGGAAATCGATTTTCGGAAGCATTACATAGCTTTTCTATACTACGTGCATTACTCGGTATATACGTATGTAGACACATTGCCGGCCAAATTAGTTTGAATTTGGCGCCTTGTCTTTTTTACAGGGCGTTTAATGTTCTTTGAAGGCGTTTCAAAGGAAAAGATTATACATTTTAAACTTTGCGCCTTCAACATAGTCTTACTTTTCCCTAAAACCCTCGAGAATTTTTTCTCTTGTGTCCAGACAATCATTTCTTTTTGCAAGTTCCTTGGGGTCGATTTCAACTTGTTCTATTAGTGCAGAGCGTCACCGAAAGATCGCACCAGCTCCTGGAGAAAGATCCACTGAACACTCCCTCGTAAATTTCGGCATGGGCGAAATTGCGGAAAATATTTGCAGAATGCAAATATTACTTTATGAATATTAATATTCATAAAGTAAAATTGGGGTCTACAATCAGTAAACTGAAAAATTGGAAAAAAAAGCATTGTACTTTGTACGGCGAGTGACGGCAGCTGGCAAGAGGATGGAACAAATCAGAGTAGTTAGCCCAGTCCAAAGCTGTATGCTCAATCGTAGTAGGTACAATGTTCATTAATACGTTGTTATGGTGTCTCTACTTGGCTACAGGTGCAGTGTTTGGGTTTACACACGACTTACTATACGTGTAAGAAAAGTCGAATGGTCTTACAAAAAAACAGATAAATATAACTTCACTTCTGACACCTTAGAAACCCGTTTTGTGTACCATAACAACCCATTATGAATTCGATGAATTCGAATCGATTCTGGAAATCGAAAGAAGTGTGCCCAGTCTAAAGCTTTATGCTCAAAAGTAGTAGGTACAATGATCATTAATACGTTGCTATGGTGTCTCTACTTGGTTACAGGTGCAGTGTTTGGGTTTTCACACAGCTTACTATATGTATAAGAAAAGCCGAATGGTCTTGCAAAAAAACAGATAAATTTAACTTCACTTCTGACACTTTAGAAACCCGTTTTGGGCACCATAACAACCCATTATGAATTCGATGAATTCGAATCGATTCTGGAAATCGAAAAAAAAGAGTTAGCCCAGTCCAAAACTGTATGCTCAATCGTAGTAGGTACAATGATTATTAATACGTTGTTATGGTGTCTCTACTTGGTTACAGGTGCAGTGTTTGGGTATACACAGGGCTTACTATATGTGTAAGAAAAGCCGAATGGCCTTGCAAAAAAAAGAGATAAATTTATCTTCACTTCTGACACATTAGAAACCCGTTTTGTGCACCATAACTACCCATTATGAATTCGATGAATTCGAATCGATTCTGGAAATCGAAAGACGAGTTAGCCCAGTCCAAAGCTGTATCCTCAATCGTAGTAGGTACAATGATCATTAATACGTTGCTATGGTGTCTCTACTTGGTTACATGTGCAGTGTTTGGGTTTACACACGACTTACAATATCTGTAAGAAAAGCCGAATCGTCTTGCAGAAAAACAGATAAATTTAACTTCACTACTGACACCTTACTGACCCGTTTTGTGCACCATAACAACCCATTATTAATCCGATGAATTCGAATCGATTCTGGAAATCGATTTTCCGAAGCATTACATAGCTTTTCTATACTACGTGCATTACTCGGTATATACGTATGTAGACACATTGCCGGCCAAATTACTACGAATTTGGACCCTTGTCTTCTTCACAGGGCGTTTAATGCTCTTTGAAGGCGTTTCAAAGGAAAAGACTATACATTTTAAACTTTGCGCCTTCAACATAGTCTTACTTTTCCCTAAAAACCCTCGAGAATTTTTTCTCTTGTGTCCAGACAATCATTTCTTTTTGCAAGTTCCTTTGGGTCGATTTCAACTTGTTCTATTAGTGCAGAGCGTCACCGAAAGATCGCACCAGCTCCTGGAGAAAGATCCACCGAACACTCCCGCTTAAATTTCGGCATGGGCGAAATTGCGGAAAATATTTGCAGAAAGCAAATATTACTTTATGAATATTAATATTCATAAAGTAAAATTGGGGTCTACAATCAGTAAACTGAAAAATTGGGAAAAAAAGCAATGTACTTTGTACGGCGAGAGACGGCAGCTGGCAAGAGGATGGAACAAATCAGAATAGTTAGACATGTCCAAAGCTGTATGCTCAATCGTAGTAGGTACAATGTTCATTAATACGTTGTTATGGTGTCTCTACTTGGTTACAGGTGAGTGTTTGTGTTTACACACGACTTACTATACGTGTAAGAAAAGTCGAATGGTCTTACAAAAAAACAGATAAATTTAACTTCACTTCTGACACCTTAGAAACCCGTTTTGTGTACCATAACAACCCATTATGAATTCGATGAATTCGAATCGATTCTGGAAATCGAAAGAAGAGTTAGCCCAGTCCAAAGCTTTATGCTCAATCGTAGTAGGTACAATGATCATTAATACGTTGCTATGGTGTCTCTACTTGGTTACAGGTGCAGTGTTTGGGTTTACACACGACTTAATATATGTGTAAGAAAAACCGAATGGTCTTGCAAAAAATCAGATAAATTTAACTTCACTTCTGACACCTTAGGAACCCGTTTTGTGCACCATAACAACCCATTATGAATTCTATGAATTCGAATCGATTCTGGAAATCGAAAAAAAAGAGTTAGCCCAGTCCAAAGCTGTATGCTCAATCGTAGTAGGTACAATGATTATTAATACGTTGTTATGGTGTCTCTACTTGGTTACAGGTGCAGTGTTTGGGTATACACAAGGCTTACTATATGTGTAAGAAAAGCCGAATGGCCTTGCAAAAAAAAGAGATAAATTTAACTTCACTTCTGACACCTTAGAAACCCGTTTTGTGTACCATAACAACCCATTATGAATTCGATGAATTCGAATCGATTCTGGAAATCGAAAGAAGAGTTAGCCCAGTCCAAAGCTTTATGCTCAATCGTAGTAGGTACAATGATCATTAATACGTTGCTATGGTGTCTCTACTTGGTTACAGGTGCAGTGTTTGGGTTTACACACGGCTTACTATATGTATAAGAAAAGCCGAATGGTCTTGCAAAAAACAGATAAATTTAACTTCACTTCTAACACCTTAGAAACCCGTTTTGTGCACCATAGCAACCCATTATGAATTCGATGAATTCGAATCGATTCTGGAAATCGAAAGACGAGTTAGCCCACTCCAAAGCTGTATCTTCAATCGCAGTAGGTACAATGATCATTAATACGTTGCTATGGTGTCTGTACTTGGTTACAGGTGCAGTGTTTGGGTTTTCACACGGCTTACTATATGTATAAGAAAAGCCGAATGGTCTTGCAAAAAAACAGATAAATTTAACTTCACTTCTGACACTTTAGAAACCCGTTTTGTGCACCATAACAACCCATTATGAATTCTATGAATTCGAATCGATTCTGGAAATCGAAAAAAAAGAGTTAGCCCAGTCCAAAGCTGTATGCTCAATCGTAGTAAGTACAATGATTATTAAAACGTTGTTATGGTGTCTCTACTTGGTTACAGGTGCAGTGTTTGGGTATACACAGGGCTTACTGTATGTGTAAGAAAAGCCGAATGGTCTTGCAAAAAAACAGATAAATTTAACTTCACTTCTGACACCTTAGAAACCCGTTTTGTGCACCATAACTACCCATTATGAATTCGATGCATTCGAATCGATTCTGGAAATCGAAAGACGAGTTAGCCCAGTCCAAAGCTGTATCCTCAATCGTAGTAGGTACAATGATCATTAATACGTTGCTATGGTGTCTCTACTTGGTTACATGTGCAGTGTTTGGGTTTACACACGACTTACAATATCTGTAAGAAAAGCCGAATCGTCCCAGAAAAACAGATAAATTTAACTTCACTTCTGACACCTTACTGACCCGTTTTTTGCACCATAACAACCCATTATTAATCCGATGAATTCGAATCGATTCTGGAAATCGATTTTCGGAAGCATTACATAGCTTTTCTATACTACGTGCATTACTCGGTATATACGTATGTAGACACATTGCCGGCCAAATTAGTTTGAATTTGGCGCCTTGTCTTTTTTACAGGACGTTTAATGTTCTTTGACGGCGTTTCAAAGGAAAAGACTATACATGTTAAACTTTGCGCCTTCAACATAGTCTTACTTTTCTCTAAAAACCCTCGAGAATTTTTTCTCTTGTGTCCAGACAATCATTTCTTTTTGCAAGTTCCTTGGGGACGATTTCAACTTGTTCTATTAGTGCAGAGCGTCAACGAAAGATCGCACCAGCTCCTGGAGAAAGATCCACTGAACACTCCCTCGTAAATTTCGGCATGGGCGAAATTGCGGAAAATATTTGCAGAATGCAAATATTACTTTATGAATATTAATATTCATAAAGTAAAATTGGGGTCTACAATCAGTAAACTGAAAAATTGGAAAAAAAAGCATTGTACTTTGTACGGCGAGTGACGGCAGCTGGCAAGAGGATGGAACAAATCAGAGTAGTTAGCCCAGTCCAAAGCTGTATGCTCAATCGTAGTAGGTACAATGTTCATTAATACGTTGTTATGGTGTCTCTACTTGGCTACAGGTGCAGTGTTTGGGTTTACACACGACTTACTATACGTGTAAGAAAAGTCGAATGGTCTTACAAAAAAACAGATAAATATAACTTCACTTCTGACACCTTAGAAACCAGTTTTGTGTACCATAACAACCCATTATGAATTCGATGAATTCGAATCGATTCTGGAAATCGAAAGAAGTGTGCCCAGTCTAAAGCTTTATGCTCAATCGTAGTAGGTACAATGATCATTAATACGTTGCTATGGTGTCTCTACTTGGTTACAGGTGCAGTGTTTGCGTTTACACACGGCTTACTATATGTATAAGAAAAGCCGAATGGTCTTGCAAAAAACAGATAAATTTAACTTCACTTCTAACACCTTAGAAACCCGTTTTGTGCACCATAGCAACCCATTATGAATTCGATGAATTCGAATCGATTCTGGAAATCGAAAGACGAGTTAGCCCACTCCAAAGCTGTATCTTCAATCGTAGTAGGTACAATGATCATTAATACGTTGCTATGGTGTCTCTACTTGGTTACAGGTGCAGTGTTTGGGTTTACACACGGCTTAATATATGTATAAGAAAAGCCGAATGGTCTTGCAAAAAAACAGATAAATTTAACTTCACTTCTGACACTTTAGAAACCCGTTTTGGGCACCATAACAACCCATTATGAATTCGATGAATTCGAATCGATTTTGGAAATCTAAAAAAAGAGTTATCCCAGTCCAAAACTGTATGCTCAATCGTAGTAGGTACAATGATTATTAATACGTTGTTATGGTGTCTCTACTTGGTTACAGGTGCAGTGTTTGGGTATACACAGGGCTTACTATATGTGTAAGAAAAGCCGAATGGCCTTGCAAAAAAAAGAGATAAATTTAACTTCACTTCTGACACATTAGAAACCCGTTTTGTGCACCATAACTACCCATTATGAATTCGATGAATTCGAATCGATTCTGGAAATCGAAAGACGAGTTAGCCCAGTCCAAAGCTGTATCCTCAATCGTAGTAGGTACAATGATCATTAATACGTTGCTATGGTGTCTCTACTTGGTTACATGTGCAGTGTTTGGGTTTTCACACGTTTACAATATCTGTAAGAAAAGCCGAATCGTCTCGCAGAAAAACAGATAAATTTAACTTCACTTCTGACACCTTACTGACCCTTTTTTGCACCATAACAACCCATTATTAATCCGATGAATTCGAATCGATTCTGGAAATCGATTTTCGGAAGCATTACATAGCTTTTCTATACTACGTGCATTACTCGGTATATACGTATGTAGACACATTGCCGGCCAAATTAGTTTGAATTTGGCGCCTTGTCTTTTTTACAGGGCGTTTAATGTTCTTTGAAGGCGTTTCAAAGGAAAAGATTATACATTTTAAACTTTGCGCCTTCAACATAGTCTTACTTTTCCCTAAAAACCCTCGAGAATTTTTTCTCTTGTGTCCAGACAATCATTTCTTTTTGCAAGTTCCTTTGGGTCGATTTCAACTTGTTCTATTAGTGCAGAGCGTCACCGAAAGATCGCACCAGCTCCTGGAGAAAGATCCACCGAACACTCCCGCTTAAATTTCGGCATGGGCGAAATTGCGGAAAATATTTGCAGAAAGCAAATATTACTTTATGAATATTAATATTCATAAAGTAAAATTGGGGTCTACAATCAGTAAACTGAAAAATTGGGAAAAAAAGCAATGTACTTTGTACGGCGAGAGACGGCAGCTGGCAAGAGGATGGAACAAATCAGAATAGTTAGACATGTCCAAAGCTGTATGCTCAATCGTAGTAGGTACAATGTTCATTAATACGTTGTTATGGTGTCTCTACTTGGTTACAGGTGAGTGTTTGTGTTTACACACGACTTACTATACGTGTAAGAAAAGTCGAATGGTCTTACAAAAAAACAGATAAATTGAACTTCACTTCTGACACCTTAGAAACCCGTTTTGTGTACCATAACAACCCATTATGAATTCGATGAATTCGAATCGATTCTGGAAATCGAAAGAAGAGTTAGCCCAGTCCAAAGCTTTATGCTCAATCGTAGTAGGTACAATGATCATTAATACGTTGCTATGGTGTCTCTACTTGGTTACAGGTGCAGTGTTTGGGTTTACACACGACTTAATATATGTGTAAGAAAAACCGAATAGTCTTGCAAAAAATCAGATAAATTTAACTTCACTTCTGACACCTTAGGAACCCGTTTTGTGCACCATAACAACCCATTATGAATTCTATGAATTCGAATCGATTCTGGAAATCGAAAAAAAAGAGTTAGCCCAGTCCAAAGCTGTATGCTCAATCGTAGTAGGTACAATGATTATTAATAGTTGTTATGGTGTCTCTACTTGGTTACAGGTGCAGTGTTTGGGTATACACAAGGCTTACTATATGTGTAAGAAAAGCCGAATGGCCTTGCAAAAAAAAGAGATAAATTTAACTTCACTTCTGACACCTTAGAAACCCGTTTTGTGTACCATAACAACCCATTATGAATTCGATGAATTCGAATCGATTCTGGAAATCGAAAGAAGAGTTAGCCCAGTCCAAAGCTTTATGCTCAATCGTAGTAGGTACAATGATCATTAATACGTTGCTATGGTGTCTCTACTTGGTTACAGGTGCAGTGTTTGGGTTTACACACGGCTTACTATATGTATAAGAAAAGCCGAATGGTCTTGCAAAAAACAGATAAATTTAACTTCACTTCTAACACCTTAGAAACCCGTTTTGTGCACCATAGCAACCCATTATGAATTCGATGAATTCGAATCGATTCTGGAAATCGAAAGACGAGTTAGCCCACTCCAAAGCTGTATCTTCAATCGCAGTAGGTACAATGTTCATTAATACGTTGCTATGGTGTCTGTACTTGGTTACAGGTGCAGTGTTTGGGTTTTCACACGGCTTACTATATGTATAAGAAAAGCCGAATGGTCTTGCAAAAAAACAGATAAATTTAACTTCACTTCTGACACTTTAGAAACCCGTTTTGTGCACCATAACAACCCATTATGAATTCTATGAATTCGAATCGATTCTGGAAATCGAAAAAAAAGAGTTAGCCCAGTCCAAAGCTGTATGCTCAATCGTAGTAAGTACAATGATTATTAAAACGTTGTTATGGTGTCTCTACTTGGTTACAGGTGCAGTGTTTGGGTATACACAGGGCTTACTGTATGTGTAAGAAAAGCCGAATGGTCTTGCAAAAAAACAGATAAATTTAACTTCACTTCTGACACCTTAGAAACCCGTTTTGTGCACCATAACTACCCATTATGAATTCGATGCATTCGAATCGATTCTGGAAATCGAAAGACGAGTTAGCCCAGTCCAAAGCTGTATCCTCAATCGTAGTAGGTACAATGATCATTAATACGTTGCTATGGTGTCTCTACTTGGTTACATGTGCAGTGTTTGGGTTTACACACGACTTACAATATCTGTAAGAAAAGCCGAATCGTCCCAGAAAAACAGATAAATTTAACTTCACTTCTGACACCTTACTGACCCGTTTTTTGCACCATAACAACCCATTATTAATCCGATGAATTCGAATCGATTCTGGAAATCGATTTTCGGAAGCATTACATAGCTTTTCTATATTACGTGCATTACTCGGTATATACGTATGTAGACACATTGCCGGCCAAATTAGTTTGAATTTGGCGCCTTGTCTTTTTTACAGGGCGTTTAATGTTCTTTGACGGCGTTTCAAAGGAAAAGACTATACATGTTAAACTTTGCGCCTTCAACATAGTCTTACTTTTCTCTAAAAACCCTCGAGAATTTTTTCTCTTGTGTCCAGACAATCATTTCTTTTTGCAAGTTCCTTGGGGACGATTTCAACTTGTTCTATTAGTGCAGAGCGTCAACGAAAGATCGCACCAGCTCCTGGAGAAAGATCCACTGAACACTCCCTCGTAAATTTCGGCATGGGCGAAATTGCGGAAAATATTTGCAGAATGCAAATATTACTTTATGAATATTAATATTCATAAAGTAAAATTGGGGTCTACAATCAGTAAACTGAAAAATTGGAAAAAAAAGCATTGTACTTTGTACGGCGAGTGACGGCAGCTGGCAAGAGGATGGAACAAATCAGAGTAGTTAGCCCAGTCCAAAGCTGTATGCTCAATCGTAGTAGGTACAATGTTCATTAATACGTTGTTATGGTGTCTCTACTTGGCTACAGGTGCAGTGTTTGGGTTTACACACGACTTACTATACGTGTAAGAAAAGTCGAATGGTCTTACAAAAAAACAGATAAATATAACTTCACTTCTGACACCTTAGAAACCCGTTTTGTGTACCATAACAACCCATTATGAATTCGATGAATTCGAATCGATTCTGGAAATCGAAAGAAGTGTGCCCAGTCTAAAGCTTTATGCTCAATCGTAGTAGGTACAATGATCATTAATACGTTGCTATGCTGTCTCTACTTGGTTACAGGTGCAGTGTTTGCGTTTACACACGGCTTACTATATGTATAAGAAAAGCCGAATGGTCTTGCAAAAAACAGATAAATTTAACTTCACTTCTAACACCTTAGAAACCCGTTTTGTGCACCATAGCAACCCATTATGAATTCGATGAATTCGAATCGATTCTGGAAATCGAAAGACGAGTTAGCCCACTCCAAAGCTGTATCTTCAATCGTAGTAGGTACAATGATCATTAATACGTTGCTATGGTGTCTCTACTTGGTTACAGGTGCAGTGTTTGGGTTTACACACGGCTTAATATATGTATAAGAAAAGCCGAATGGTCTTGCAAAAAAACAGATAAATTTAACTTCACTTCTGACACTTTAGAAACCCGTTTTGGGCACCATAACAACCCATTATGAATTCGATGAATTCGAATCGATTTTGGAAATCTAAAAAAAAGAGTTATCCCAGTCCAAAACTGTATGCTCAATCGTAGTAGGTACAATGATTATTAATACGTTGTTATGGTGTCTCTACTTGGTTACAGGTGCAGTGTTTGGGTATACACAGGGCTTACTATATGTGTAAGAAAAGCCGAATGGCCTTGCAAAAAAAAGAGATAAATTTAACTTCACTTCTGACACATTAGAAACCCGTTTTGTGCACCATAACTACCCATTATGAATTCGATGAATTCGAATCGATTCTGGAAATCGAAAGACGAGTTAGCCCAGTCCAAAGCTGTATCCTCAATCGTAGTAGGTACAATGATCATTAATACGTTGCTATGGTGTCTCTACTTGGTTACATGTGCAGTGTTTGGGTTTACACACGACTTACAATATCTGTAAGAAAAGCCGAATCGTCTTGCAGAAAAACAGATAAATTTAACTTCACTACTGACACCTTACTGACCCGTTTTGTGCACCATAACAACCCATTATTAATCCGATGAATTCGAATCGATTCTGGAAATCGATTTTCCGAAGCATTACATAGCTTTTCTATACCACGTGCATTACTCGGTATATACGTATGTAGACACATTGCCGGCCAAATTACTACGAATTTGGACCCTTGTCTTCTTCACAGGGCGTTTAATGTTCTTTGAAGGCGTTTCAAAGGAAAAGACTATACATTTTAAACTTTGCGCCTTCAACATAGTCTTACTTTTCTCTAAAAACCCTCGAGAATTTTTTCTCTTGTGTCCAGACAATCATTTCTTTTTGCAAGTTCCTTGGGGTCGATTTCAACTTGTTCTATTAGTGCAGAGCGTCACCGAAAGATCGCACTAGCTCCTGGAGAAAGATCCAGCGAACACTCCCGCTTAAATTTCGGCATGGGCGAAATTGCGGAAAATATTTGCAGAAAGCAAATATTACTTTATGAATATTAATATTCAAAAGTAAAATTGGGGTCTACAATCAGTAAACTGAAAAATTGGGAAAAAAAGCAATGTACTTTGTACGGCGAGAGACGGCAGCTGGTAAGAGTTTGGAACAAATCAGAATAGTTAGACATGTCCAAAACTGTATGCTCAATCGTAGTAGGTACAATGTTCATTAATACGTTGTTATGGTGTCTCTACTTGGTTACAGGTGAGTGTTTGTGTTTACACACGACTTACTATACGTGTAAGAAAAGTCGAATGGTCTTACAAAAAAACAGGTAAATTTAACTTCACTTCTGACACCTTAGAAACCCGTTTTGTGTACCATAACAACCCATTATGAATTCGATGAATTCGAATCGATTCTGGAAATCGAAAGAAGAGTTAGCCCAGTCCAAAGCTTTATGCTCAATCGTAGTAGGTACAATGATCATTAATACGTTGCTATGGTGTCTCTACTTGGTTACAGGTGCAGTGTTTGGGTTTACACACGGCTTACTATATGTATAAGAAAAGCCGAATGGTCTTGCAAAAAACAGATAAATTTAACTTCACTTCTAACACCTTAGAAACCCGTTTTGTACACCATAGCAACCCATTATGAATTCGATGAATTCGAATCGATTCTGGAAATCGAAAGACGAGTTAGCCCACTCCAAAGCTGTATCTTCAATCGCAGTAGGTACAATGAACATTAATACGTTGCTATGGTGTCTGTACTTGGTTACAGGTGCAGTGTTTGGGTTTTCACACGGCTTACTATATGTATAAGAAAAGCCGAATTGTCTTGCAAAAAAACAGATAAATTTAACTTCACTTCTGACACTTTAGAAACCCGTTTTGTGCACCATAACAACCCATTATGAATTCTATGAATTCGAATCGATTCTGGAAATCGAAAAAAAAGAGTTAGCCCAGTCCAAAGCTGTATGCTCAATCGTAGTAAGTACAATGATTATTAAAACGTTGTTATGGTGTCTCTACTTGGTTACAGGTGCAGTGTTTGGGTATACACAGGGCTTACTGTATGTGTAAGAAAAGCCGAATGGTCTTGCAAAAAAACAGATAAATTTAACTTCACTTCTGACACCTTAGAAACCCGTTTTGTGCACCATAACTACCCATTATGAATTCGATGCATTCGAATCGATTCTGGAAATCGAAAGACGAGTTAGCCCAGTCCAAAGCTGTATCCTCAATCGTAGTAGGTACAATGATCATTAATACGTTGCTATGGTGTCTCTACTTGGTTACATGTGCAGTGTTTGGGTTTACACACGACTTACAATATCTGTAAGAAAAGCCGAATCGTCTCGCAGAAAAACAGATAAATTTCACTTCACTTCTGACACCTTACTGACCCGTTTTTTGCACCATAACAACCCATTATTAATCCGATGAATTCGAATCGATTCTGGAAATCGATTTTCGGAAGCATTACATAGCTTTTCTATACTACGTGCATTACTCGGTATATACGTATGTAGACACATTGCCGGCCAAATTAGTTTGAATTTGGCGCCTTGTCTTTTTTACAGGGCGTTTAATGTTCTTTGAAGGCGTTTCAAAGGAAAAGACTATACATTTTAAACTTTGCGCCTTCAACATAGTCTTACTTTTCCCTAAAAACCCTCGAGAATTTTTTCTCTTGTGTCCAGACAATCATTTCTTTTTGCAAGTTCCTTGGGGTCGATTTCAACTTGTTCTATTAGTGCAGAGCGTCACCGAAAGATCGCACCAGCTCCTGGAGAAAGATCCACTGAACACTCCCTCGTAAATTTCGGCATGGGCGAAATTGCGGAAAATATTTGCAGAATGCAAATATTACTTTATGAATATTAATATTCATAAAGTAAAATTGGGGTCTACAATCAGTAAACCGAAAAATTGGAAAAAAAAGCATTGTACTTTGTACGGCGAGTGACGGCAGCTGGCAAGAGGATGGAACAAATCAGAGTAGTTAGCCCAGTCCAAAGCTGTATGCTCAATCGTAGTAGGTACAATGTTCATTAATACGTTGTTATGGTGTCTCTACTTGGCTACAGGTGCAGTGTTTGGGTTTACACACGACTTACTATACGTGTAAGAAAAGTCGAATGGTCTTACAAAAAAACAGATAAATATAACTTCACTTCTGACACCTTAGAAACCCGTTTTGTGTACCATAACAACCCATTATGAATTCGATGAATTCGAATCGATTCTGGAAATCGAAAGAAGTGTGCCCAGTTTAAAGCTTTATGCTCAATCGTAGTAGGTACAATGATCATTAATACGTTGCTATGGTGTCTCTACTTGGTTACAGGTGCAGTGTTTGCGTTTACACACGGCTTACTATATGTATAAGAAAAGCCGAATGGTCTTGCAAAAAACAGATAAATTTAACTTCACTTCTAACACCTTAGAAACCCGTTTTGTGCACCATAGCAACCCATTATGAATTCGATGAATTCGAATCGATTCTGGAAATCGAAAGACGAGTTAGCCCACTCCAAAGCTGTATCTTCAATCGTAGTAGGTACAATGATCATTAATACGTTGCTATGGTGTCTCTACTTGGTTACAGGTGCAGTGTTTGGGTTTACACACGGCTTACTATATGTATAAGAAAAGCCGAATGGTCTTGCAAAAAAACAGATAAATTTAACTTCACTTCTGACACTTTAGAAACCCGTTTTGGGCACCATAACAACCCATTATGAATTCGATGAATTCGAATCGATTCTGGAAATCGAAAAAAAAGAGTTAGCCCAGTCCAAAACTGTATGCTCAATCGTAGTAAGTACAATGATTATTAATACGTTGTTATGGTGTCTCTACTTGGTTACAGGTGCAGTGTTTGGGTATACACAGGGCTTACTATATGTGTAAGAAAAGCCGAATGGCCTTGCAAAAAACAGCGATAAATTTAACTTCACTTCTGACACATTAGAAACCCGTTTTGTGCACCATAACTACCCATTATGAATTCGATGAATTCGAATCGATTCTGGAAATCGAAAGACGAGTTAGCCCAGTCCAAAGCTGTATCCTCAATCGTAGTAGGTACAATGATCATTAATACGTTGCTATGGTGTCTCTACTTGGTTACATGTGCAGTGTTTGGGTTTACACACGACTTACAATATCTGTAAGAAAAGCCGAATCGTCTTGCAGAAAAACAGATAAATTTAACTTCACTACTGACACCTTACTGACCCGTTTTGTGCACCATAACAACCCATTATTAATCCGATGAATTCGAATCGATTCTGGAAATCGATTTTCCGAAGCATTACATAGCTTTTCTATACTACGTGCATTACTCGGTATATACGTATGTAGACACATTGCCGGCCAAATTACTACGAATTTGGACCCTTGTCTTCTTCACAGGGCGTTTAATGCTCTTTGAAGGCGTTTCAAAGGAAAAGACTATACATTTTAAACTTTGCGCCTTCAACATAGTCTTACTTTTCCCTAAAAACCCTCGAGAATTTTTTCTCTTGTGTCCAGACAATCATTTCTTTTTGCAAGTTCCTTTGGGTCGATTTCAACTTGTTCTATTAGTGCAGAGCGTCACCGAAAGATCGCACCAGCTCCTGGAGAAAGATCCACCGAACACTCCCGCTTAAATTTCGGCATGGGCGAAATTGCGGAAAATATTTGCAGAAAGCAAATATTACTTTATGAATATTAATATCCATAAAGTAAAATTGGGGTCTACAATCAGTAAACTGAATAATTGGGAAAAAAAGCAATGTACTTTGTACGGCGAGAGACGGCAGCTGGCAAGAGGATGGAACAAATCAGAATAGTTAGACATGTCCAAAGCTGTATGCTCAATCGTAGTAGGTACAATGTTCATTAATACGTTGTTATGGTGTCTCTACTTGGTTACAGGTGAGTGTTTGTGTTTACACACGACTTACTATACGTTAAGAAAAGTCGAATGGTCTTACAAAAAAACAGATAAATTTAACTTCACTTCTGACACCTTAGAAACCCGTTTTGTGTACCATAACAACCCATTATGAATTCGATGAATTCGAATCGATTCTGGAAATCGAAAGAAGAGTTAGCCCAGTCCAAAGGTTTATGCTCAATCGTAGTAGGTACAATGATCATTAATACGTTGCTATGGTGTCTCTACTTGGTTACAGGTGCAGTGTTTGGGTTTACACACGACTTAATATATGTGTAAGAAAAACAGAATGGTCTTGCAAAAAATCAGATAAATTTAACTTCACTTCTGACACCTTAGGAACCCGTTTTGTGCACCATAACAACCCATTATGAATTCTATGAATTCGAATCGATTCTGGAAATCGAAAAAAAAGAGTTAGCCCAGTCCAAAGCTGTATGCTCAATCGTAGTAGGTACAATGATTATTAATACGTTGTTATGGTGTCTCTACTTGGTTACAGGTGCAGTGTTTGGGTATACACAAGGCTTACTATATGTGTAAGAAAAGCCGAATGGCCTTGCAAAAAAAAGAGATAAATTTAACTTCACTTCTAACACCTTAGAAACCCGTTTTGTGTACCATAACAACCCATTATGAATTCGATGAATTCGAATCGATTCTGGAAATCGAAAGAAGAGTTAGCCCAGTCCAAAGCTTTATGCCCAATCGTAGTAGGTACAATGATCATTAATACGTTGCTATGGTGTCTCTACTTGGTTACAGGTGCAGTGTTTGGGTTTACACACGGCTTACTATATGTATAAGAAAAGCCGAATGGTCTTGCAAAAAACAGATAAATTTAACTTCACTTCTAACACCTTAGAAACCCGTTTTGTGTACCATAACAACCCATTATGAATTCGATGAATTCGAATCGATTCTGGAAATCGAAAGAAGAGTTAGCCCAGTACAAAGCTTTATGCTCAATCGTAGTAGGTACAATGATCATTAATACGTTGCTATGGTGTCTCTACTTGGTTACAGGTGCAGTGTTTGGGTTTACACACGACTTAATATATGTGTAAGAAAAACCGAATGGTCTTGCAAAAAATCAGATAAATTTAACTTCACTTCTGAAACCTTAGGAACCCGTTTTGTGCACCATAACAACCCATTATGAATTCTATGAATTCGAATCGATTCTGGAAATCGAAAAAAAAGAGTTAGCCCAGTCCAAAGCTGTATGCTCAATCGTAGTAGGTACTATGATTATTAATACGTTGTTATGGTGTCTCTACTTGGTTACAGGTGCAGTGTTTGGGTATACACAAGGCTTACTATATGTGTAAGAAAAGCCGAATGGCCTTGCAAAAAAAAGAGATAAATTTAACTTCACTTCTGACACCTTAGAAACCCGTTTTGTGTACCATAACAACCCATTATGAATTCGATGAATTCGAATCGATTCTGGAAATCGAAAGAAGAGTTAGCCCAGTCCAAAGCTTTATGCTCAATCGTAGTAGGTACAATGATCATTAATACGTTGCTATGGTGTCTCTACTTGGTTACATGTGCAGTGTTTGGGTTTACACACGACTTACAATATCTGTAAGAAAAGCCGAATCGTCTTGCAGAAAAACAGATAAATTTAACTTCACTACTGACACCTTACTGACCCGTTTTGTGCACCATAACAACCCATTATTAATCCGATGAATTCGAATCGATTCTGGAAATCGATTTTCCGAAGCATTACATAGCTTTTCTATACCACGTGCATTACTCGGTATATACGTATGTAGACACATTGCCGGCCAAATTACTACGAATTTGGACCCTTGTCTTCTTCACAGGGCGTTTAATGCTCTTTGAAGGCGTTTCAAAGGAAAAGACTATACATTTTAAACTTTGCGCCTTCAACATAGTCTTACTTTTCCCTAAAAACCCGCGCAAATTTCTTCTCTGGTGTCCAGACAATCATTTCTTTTTGCAAGTTCCTTGGGGTCGATTTCAACTTGTTCTATTAGTGCAGAGCGTCACCGAAAGATCGCACCAGCTCCTGGAGAAAGATCCACCGAACACTCCCGCTTAAATTTCGGCATGGGCGAAATTGCGGAAAATATTTGCAGAAAGCAAATATTACTTTATGAATATTAATATTCATAAAGTAAAATTGGGGTCTACAATCAGTAAACTGAAAAATTGGAAAAAAAGCAATGTACTTTGTACGGCGAGAGACGGCAGCTGGCAAGAGGATGGAACAAATCAGAGTAGTTAGCCCAGTCCAAAGCTGTATGCTCAATCGTAGTAGGTACAATGTTCATTAATACGTTGTTATGGTGTCTCTACTTGGCTACAGGTGCAGTGTTTGGGTTTACACACGACTTACTATACGTGTAAGAAAAGTCGAATGGTCTTACAAAAAAACAGATAAATATAACTTCACTTCTGACACCTTAGAAACCCGTTTTGTGTACCATAACAACCCATTATGAATTCGATGAATTCGAATCGATTCTGGAAATCGAAAGAAGTGTGCCCAGTCTAAAGCTTTATGCTCAATCGTAGTAGGTACAATGATCATTAATACGTTGCTATGGTGTCTCTACTTGGTTACAGGTGCAGTGTTTGCGTTCACACACGGCTTACTATATGTATAAGAAAAGCCGAATGGTCTTGCAAAAAACAGATAAATTTAACTTCACTTCTAACACCTTAGAAACCCGTTTTGTGCACCATAGCAACCCATTATGAATTCGATGAATTCGAATCGATTCTGGAAATCGAAAGACGAGTTAGCCCACTCCAAAGCTGTATCTTCAATCGTAGTAGGTACAATGATCATTAATACGTTGCTATGGTGTCTCTACTTGGTTACAGGTGCAGTGTTTGGGTTTACACACGGCTTACTATATGTATAAGAAAAGTCGAATGGTCTTACAAAAAAACAGATAAATTTAACTTCACTTCTGACACCTTAGAAACCCGTTTTGTGTACCATAACAACCCATTATGAATTCGATGAATTCGAATCGATTCTGGAAATCGAAAGAAGAGTTAGCCCAGTCCAAAGCTTTATGCTCAATCGTAGTAGGTACAATGAACATTAATACGTTGCTATGGTGTCTCTACTTGGTTACAGGTGCAGTGTTTGGGTTTACACACGGCTTACTATATGTATAAGAAAAGCCGAATGGTCTTGCAAAAAACAGATAAATTTAACTTCACTTCTAACACCTTAGAAACCCGTTTTGTGCACCATAGCAACCCATTATGAATTCGATGAATTCGAATCGATTCTGGAAATCGAAAGACGAGTTAGCCCACTCCAAAGCTGTATCTTCAATCGTAGTAGGTACAATGATCATTAATACGTTGCTATGATGTCTGTACTTGGTTACAGGTGCAGTGTTTGGGTTTTCACACGGCTTACTATATGTATAAGAAAAGCCGAATGGTCTTGCAAAAAAACAGATAAATTTAACTTCACTTCTGACACTTTAGAAACCCGTTTTGTGCACCATAGCAACCCATTATGAATTCTATGAATTCGAATCGATTCTGGAAATCGAAAAAAAAGAGTTAGCCCAGTCCAAAGCTGTATGCTCAATCGTAGTAAGTACAATGATTATTAAACCGTTGTTATGGTGTCTCAACTTGGTTACAGGTGCAGTGTTTGGGTATACACAGGGCTTACTGTATGTGTAAGAAAAGCCGAATGGTCTTGCAAAAAAACAGATAAATTTAACTTCACTTCTGACACCTTAGAAACCCGTTTTGTGCACCATAACTACCCATTATGAATTCGATGCATTCGAATCGATTCTGGAAATCGAAAGACGAGTTAGCCCAGTCCAAAGCTGTATCCTTTATCGTAGTAGGTACAATGATCATTAATACGTTGCTATGGTGTCTCTACTTGGTTACATGTGCAGTGTTTGGGTTTACACACGACTTACAATATCTGTAAGAAAAGCCGAATCGTCTTGCAGAAAAACAGATATATTTAACTTCACTACTGACACCTTACTGACCCGTTTTGTGCACCATAACAACCCATTATTAATCCGATGAATTCGAATCGATTCTGGAAATCGATTTTCCGAAGCATTACATAGCTTTTCTATACTACGTGCATTACTCGGTATATACGTATGTAGACACATTGCCGGCCAAATTAGTTTGAATTTGGCGCCTTGTCTTTTTTACAGGGCGTTTAATGTTCTTTGAAGGCGTTTCAAAGGAAAAGACTATACATTTTAAACTTTGCGCCTTCAACATAGTCTTACTTTTCTCTAAAAACCCTCGAGAATTTTTTCTCTTGTGTCCAGACAATCATTTCTTTTTGCAAGTTCCTTGGGGTCGATTTCAACTTGTTCTATTAGTGCAGAGCGTCACCGAAAGATCGCACTAGCTCCTGGAGAAAGATCCAGCGAACACTCCCGCTTAAATTTCGGCATGGGCGAAATTGCGGAAAATATTTGCAGAAAGCAAATATTACTTTATGAATATTAATATTCATAAAGTAAAATTGGGGTCTACAATCAGTAAACTGAAAAATTGGGAAAAAAAGCAATGTACTTTGTACGGCGAGAGACGGCAGCTGGCAAGAGGTTGGAACAAATCAGAATAGTTAGACATGACCAAAGCTGTATGCTCAATCGTAGTAGGTACAATGTTCATTAATACGTTGTTATGGTGTCTCTACTTGGTTACAGGTGAGTGTTTGTGTTTACACACGACTTACTATACGTGTAAGAAAAGTCGAATGGTCTTACAAAAAAACAGATAAATTTAACTTCACTTCTGACACCTTAGAAACACCTTTTGTGTACCATAACAACCCATTATGAATTCGATGAATTCGAATCGATTCTGGAAATCGAAAGAAGAGTTAGCCCAGTCCAAAGGTTTATGCTCAATCGTAGTAGTTACAATGATCATTAATACGTTGCTATGGTGTCTCTACTTGGTTACAGGTGCAGTGTTTGGGTTTACACACGGCTTACTATATGTATAAGAAAAGCCGAATGGTCTTGCAAAAAACAGATAAATTTAACTTCACTTCTAACACCTTAGAAACCCGTTTTGTGCACCATAGCAACCCATTATGAATTCGATGAATTCGAATCGATTCTGGAATTCGAAAGACGAGTTAGCCCACTCCAAAGCTGTATCTTCAATCGCAGTAGGTACAATGATCATTAATACGTTGCTATGGTGTCTGTACTTGGTTACAGGTGCAGTGTTTGGGTTTTCACACGGCTTACTATATGTATAAGAAAAGCCGAATGGTCTTGCAAAAAAAGAGATAAATTTAACTTCACTTCTGACACTTTAGAAACCCGTTTTGTGCACCATAACAACCCATTATGAATTCTATGAATTCGAATCGATTCTGGAAATCGAAAAAAAAGAGTTAGCCCAGTCCAAAGCTGTATGCTCAATCGTAGTAAGTACAATGATTATTAAAACGTTGTTATGGTGTCTCTACTTGGTTACAGGTGCAGTGTTTGGGTATACACAGGGCTTACTGTATGTGTAAGAAAAGCCGAATGGTCTTGCAAAAAAACAGATAAATTTAACTTCACTTCTGACACCTTAGAAACCCGTTTTGTGCACCATAACTACCCATTATGAATTCGATGCATTCGAATCGATTCTGGAAATCGAAAGACGAGTTAGCCCAGTCCAAAGCTGTATCCTCAATCGTAGTAGGTACAATGATCATTAATACGTTGCTATGGTGTCTCTACTTGGTTACATGTGCAGTGTTTGGGTTTACACACGACTTACAATATCTGTAAGAAAAGCCGAATCGTCTCGCAGAAAAACAGATAAATTTAACTTCACTTCTGACACCTTACTGACCCGTTTTGTGCACCATAACAACCCATTATTAATCCGATGAATTCGAATCGATTCTGGAAATCGATTTTCGGAAGCATTACATAGCTTTTCTATACTACGTGCATTACTCGGTATATACGTATGTAGACACATTGCCGGCCAAATAGTTTGAATTTGGCGCCTTGTCTTTTTTACAGGGCGTTTAATGTTCTTTGAAGGCGTTTCAAAGGAAAAGACTATACATTTTAAACTTTGCGCCTTCAACATAGTCTTACTTTTCTCTAAAAACCCTCGAGAATTTTTTCTCTTGTGTCCAGACAATCATTTCTTTTTGCAAGTTCCTTGGGGTCGATTTCAACTTGTTCTATTAGTGCAGAGCGTCACCGAAAGATCGCACCAGCTCCTGGAGAAAGATCCACCGAACACTCCCGCTTAAATTTCGGCATGGGCGAAATTGCGGAAAATATTTGCAGAAAGCAAATATTACTTTATGAATATTAATATTCATAAAGTAAAATTGGGGTCTACAATCAGTAAACTGAAAAATTGGGAAAAAAAGCAATGTACTTTGTACGGCGAGAGACGGCAGCTGGCAAGAGGATGGAACAAATCAGAAAAGTTAGACATGTCCAAAGCTGTATGCTTAATCGTAGTAGGTACAATGTTCATTAATACGTTGTTATGGTGTCTCTACTTGGTTACAGGTGAGTGTTTGTGTTTACACACGACTTACTATACGTGTAAGAAAAGTCGAATGGTCTTACAAAAAAACAGATAAATTTAACTTCACTTCTGACACCTTAGAAACCCCTTTTGTGTACCATAACAACCCATTATGAATTCGATGAATTCGAATCGATTCTGGAAATCGAAAGAAGAGTTAGCCCAGTCCAAAGGTTTATGCTCAATCGTAGTAGGTACAATGATCATTAATACGTTGCTATGGTGTCTCTACTTGGTTACAGGTGCAGTGTTTGGATTTACACACGGCTTACTATATGTGTAACAAAAGCCGAATGGTCTTGCAAAAAAACAGATAAATTTAACTTCTCTTCTGACACCTTAGAAACCCGTTTTGGGCACCATAACAACCAATTATGAATTCGATGAATTCGAATAGATTCTGGAAATCGAAAGGCGAGTTAGCCCAGTCCAAAGCTGTATGCTCAATCGTAGTAGGTACAATGATCATTAATACGTTGTTATGGTGTATCTACTTGGTTACAGGTGCAGTGTTTGGGTTTACACACGACTTAATATATTTGTAAGAAAAACCGAATGGTCTTGCAAAAAATCAGATAAATTTAACTTCACTTCTGACACCTTAGGAACCCGTTTTGTGCACCATAACAACCCATTATGATTTCTATGAATTCGAATCGATTCTGGAAATCGAAAAAAAAGAGTTAGCCCAGTCCAAAGCTGTATGCTCAATCGTAGTAGGTACAATGATTATTAATACGTTGTTATGGTGTCTCTACTTGGTTACAGGTGCAGTGTTTGGGTATACACAAGGCTTACTATATGTGTAAGAAAAGCCGAATGGCCTTGCAAAAAAAAGAGATAAATTTAACTTCACTTCTGATACCTTAGAAACCCGTTTTGTGCACCATAACTACCCATTATGAATTCGATGAATTCGAATCGATTCTGGAAATCGAAAGACGAGTTAGCCCAGTCCAAAGCTGTATCCTCAATCGTAGTAGGTACAATGATCATTAATACGTTGCTATGGTGTCTCTACTTGGTTACATGTGCAGTGTTTGGGTTTACACACGACTTACAATATCTGTAAGAAAAGCCGAATCGTCTTGCAGAAAAACAGATAAATTTAACTTCACTTCTGACACCTTACTGACCCGTTTTGTGCACCATAACAACCCATTATTAATCCGATGAATTCGAATCGATTCTGGAAATCGATTTTTCGAAGCTTTACATAGCTTTCTCTATACTACGTGCATTACTCGGTATATACGTATGTTGACACATTGCCGGCCAAATTACTTCGAATTTGGACCCTTGTCTTCTTTACAGGGCGTTTAATGCTCTTTGAAGGCGTTTCAAAGGAAAAGAGTATACATTTTAAACTATGCGCCTTCAACATAGTCTTACTTTTCCCTAAAAACCCGCGCGAATTTCTTCTCTTGTGTCCAGACAATCATTTCTTTTTGCAAGTTCCTTGGGGTCGAATTCAACTTGTTCTATTAGTGCAGAGCGTCACCGAAAGATCGCACCAGCTCCTGGAGAAAGATCCACCGAACACTCCCGCGTAAATTTCGGCATGGGCGAAATTGCGGAAAATATTTGCAGAATGCAATTAATACTTTATGAATATTAATATTCATAAAGTAAAATTGGGGTCTACAATCAGTAAACTGAAAAAGTGGGGAAAAAAAGCATTGTACTTTTTACGGCGAGTGACGGCAGCTGGCAAGAGGATGGAACAAATCAGAGTAGTTAGCCCAGTCCAAAGCTGTATGCTCAATCGTAGTAGGTACAATGATCATTAATACGTTGCTATGGTGTCTCTACTTGGTTACAGGTGCAGTGTTTGGATTTACACACGGCTTACTATATGTGTAAGAAAAGCCGAATGGTCTTACAAAAAAACAGATAAATTTAACTTCACTTCTGACACCTTAGAAACCCGTTTTGTGTACCATAACAACCCATTATGAATTCGATGAATTCGAATCGATTCTGGAAATCGAAAGAAGAGTTAGCCCAGTCCAAAGCTTTATGCTCAATCGTAGTAGGTACAATGATCATTAATACGTTGCTATGGTGTCTCTACTTGGTTACAGGTGCAGTGTTTGGGTTTACACACGGCTTACTATATGTATAAGAAAAGTCGAATGGTCTTACAAAAAAACAGATAAATTTAACTTCACTTCTGACACCTTAGAAACCCGTTTTGTGTACCATAACAACCCATTATGAATTCGATGAATTCGAATCGATTCTGGAAATCGAAAGAAGAGTTAGCCCAGTCCAAAGCTTTATGCTCAATCGTAGTAGGTACAATGATCATTAATACGTTGCTATGGTGTCTCTACTTGGTTACAGGTGCAGTGTTTGGGTTTACACACGGCTTACTATATGTATAAGAAAAGCCGAATGGTCTTGCAAAAAACAGATAAATTTAACTTCACTTCTAACACCTTAGAAACCCGTTTTGTGCACCATAGCAACCCATTATGAATTCGATGAATTCGAATCGATTCTGGAAATCGAAAGACGAGTTAGCCCACTCCAAAGCTGTATCTTCAATCGTAGTAGGTACAATGATCATTAATACGTTGCTATGATGTCTGTACTTGGTTACAGGTGCAGTGTTTGGGTTTTCACACGGCTTACTATATGTATAAGAAAAGCCGAATGGTCTTGCAAAAAAACAGATAAATTTAACTTCACTTCTGACACTTTAGAAACCCGTTTTGTGCACCATAGCAACCCATTATGAATTCTATGAATTCGAATCGATTCTGGAAATCGAAAAAAAAGAGTTAGCCCAGTCCAAAGCTGTATGCTCAATCGTAGTAAGTACAATGATTATTAAACCGTTGTTATGGTGTCTCAACTTGGTTACAGGTGCAGTGTTTGGGTATACACAGGGCTTACTGTATGTGTAAGAAAAGCCGAATGGTCTTGCAAAAAAACAGATAAATTTAACTTCACTTCTGACACCTTAGAAACCCGTTTTGTGCACCATAACTACCCATTATGAATTCGATGCATTCGAATCGATTCTGGAAATCGAAAGACGAGTTAGCCCAGTCCAAAGCTGTATCCTTTATCGTAGTAGGTACAATGATCATTAATACGTTGCTATGGTGTCTCTACTTGGTTACATGTGCAGTGTTTGGGTTTACACACGACTTACAATATCTGTAAGAAAAGCCGAATCGTCTCGCAGAAAAACAGATAAATTTAACTTCACTTCTGACACCTTACTGACCCGTTTTGTGCACCATAACAACCCATTATTAATCCGATGAATTCGAATCGATTCTGGAAATCGATTTTCCGAAGCATTACATAGCTTTTCTATACTACGTGCATTACTCGGTATATACGTATGTAGACACATTGCCGGCCAAATTAGTTTGAATTTGGCGCCTTGTCTTTTTTACAGGGCGTTTAATGTTCTTTGAAGGCGTTTCAAAGGAAAAGACTATACATTTTAAACTTTGCGCCTTCAACATAGTCTTACTTTTCCCTAAAAACCCTCGAGAATTTTTTCTCTTGTGTCCAGACAATCATTTCTTTTTGCAAGTTCCTTTGGGTCGATTTCAACTTGTTCTATTAGTGCAGAGCGTCACCGAAAGATCGCACCAGCTCCTGGAGAAAGATCAACCGAACACTCCCGCTTAAATTTCGGCTTGGGCGAAATTGCGGAAAATATTTGCAGAATGCAAATATTACTTTATGAATATTAATATTCATAAAGTAAAATTGGGGTCTACAATCAGTAAACTGAAAAATTGGAAAAAAAAGCATTGTACTTTGTACGGCGAGTGACGGCAGCTGGCAAGAGGATGGAACAAATCAGAGTAGTTAGCCCAGTCCAAAGCTGTATGCTAAATCGTAGTAGGTACAATGTTCATTAATACGTTGTTATGGTGTCTCTACTTGGCTACAGGTGCAGTGTTTGGGTTTACACACGACTTACTATACGTGTAAGAAAAGTCGAATGGTCTTACAAAAAAACAGATAAATATAACTTCACTTCTGACACCTTAGAAACCCGTTTTGTGTACCATAACAACCCATTATGAATTCGATGAATTCGAATCGATTCTGGAAATCGAAAGAAGTGTGCCCAGTCTAAAGCTTTATGCTCAATCGTAGTAGGTACAATGATCATTAATACGTTGCTATGGTGTCTCTACTTGGTTACAGGTGAAGTGTTTGCGTTTACACACGGCTTACTATATGTATAAGAAAAGCCGAATGGTCTTGCAAAAAACAGATAAATTTAACTTCACTTCTAACACCTTAGAAACCCGTTTTGTGCACCATAGCAACCCATTATGAATTCGATGAATTCGAATCGATTCTGGAAATCAATAGACGAGTTAGCCCACTCCAAAGCTGTATCTTCAATCGTAGTAGGTACAATGATCATTAATACGTTGCTATGGTGTCTCTACTTGGTTACAGGTGCAGTGTTTGGGTTTACACACGGCTTACTATATGTATAAGAAAAGCCGAATGGTCTTGCAAAAAAACAGATAAATTTAACTTCACTTCTGACACTTTAGAAACCCGTTTTGGGCACCATAACAACCCATTATGAATTCGATGAATTCGAATCGGTTCTGGAAATCGAAAAAAAAGAGTTAGCCTAGTCCAAAACTGTATGCTCAATCGTAGTAGGTACAATGATTATTAATACGTTGTTATGGTGTCTCTACTTGGTTACAGGTGCAGTGTTTGGGTATACACAGGGCTTACTATATGTGTAAGAAAAGCCGAATGGCCTTGCAAAAAAAAGAAATAAATTTAACTTCACTTCTGACACATTAGAAACCCGTTTTGTGCACCATAACTACCCATTATGAATTCGATGAATTCGAATCGATTCTGGAAATCGAAAGACGAGTTAGCCCAGTCCAAAGCTGTATCCTCAATCGTAGTAGGTACAATGATCATTAATACGTTGCTATGGTGTCTCTACTTGGTTACATGTGCAGTGTTTGGGTTTACACACGACTTACAATATCTGTAAGAAAAGCCGAATCGTCTTGCAGAAAAACAGATATATTTAACTTCACTACTGACACCTTACTGACCCGTTTTGTGCACCATAACAACCCATTATTAATCCGATGAATTCGAATCGATTCTGGAAATCGATTTTCCGAAGCATTACATAGCTTTTCTATACTACGTGCATTACTCGGTATATACGTATGTAGACACATTGCCGGCCAAATTAGTTTGAATTTGGCGCCTTGTCTTTTTTACAGGGCGTTTAATGTTCTTTGAAGGCGTTTCAAAGGAAAAGACTATACATTTTAAACTTTGCGCCTTCAACATAGTCTTACTTTTCTCTAAAAACCCTCGAGAATTTTTTCTCTTGTGTCCAGACAATCATTTCTTTTTGCAAGTTCCTTGGGGTCGATTTCAACTTGTTCTATTAGTGCAGAGCGTCACCGAAAGATCGCACTAGCTCCTGGAGAAAGATCCAGCGAACACTCCCGCTTAAATTTCGGCATGGGCGAAATTGCGGAAAATATTTGCAGAAAGCAAATATTACTTTATGAATATTAATATTCATAAAGTAAAATTGGGGTCTACAATCAGTAAACTGAAAAATTGGGAAAAAAAGCAATGTACTTTGTACGGCGAGAGACGGCAGCTGGCAAGAGGTTGGAACAAATCAGAATAGTTAGACATGACCAAAGCTGTATGCTCAATCGTAGTAGGTACAATGTTCATTAATACGTTGTTATGGTGTCTCTACTTGGTTACAGGTGAGTGTTTGTGTTTACACACGACTTACTATACGTGTAAGAAAAGTCGAATGGTCTTACAAAAAAACAGATAAATTTAACTTCACTTCTGACACCTTAGAAACACCTTTTGTGTACCATAACAACCCATTATGAATTCGATGAATTCGAATCGATTCTGGAAATCGAAAGAAGAGTTAGCCCAGTCCAAAGGTTTATGCTCAATCGTAGTAGTTACAATGATCATTAATACGTTGCTATGGTGTCTCTACTTGGTTACAGGTGCAGTGTTTGGGTTTACACACGGCTTACTATATGTATAAGAAAAGCCGAATGGTCTTGCAAAAAACAGATAAATTTAACTTCACTTCTAACACCTTAGAAACCCGTTTTGTGCACCATAGCAACCCATTATGAATTCGATGAATTCGAATCGATTCTGGAATTCGAAAGACGAGTTAGCCCACTCCAAAGCTGTATCTTCAATCGCAGTAGGTACAATGATCATTAATACGTTGCTATGGTGTCTGTACTTGGTTACAGGTGCAGTGTTTGGGTTTTCACACGGCTTACTATATGTATAAGAAAAGCCGAATGGTCTTGCAAAAAAAGAGATAAATTTAACTTCACTTCTGACACTTTAGAAACCCGTTTTGTGCACCATAACAACCCATTATGAATTCTATGAATTCGAATCGATTCTGGAAATCGAAAAAAAAGAGTTAGCCCAGTCCAAAGCTGTATGCTCAATCGTAGTAAGTACAATGATTATTAAAACGTTGTTATGGTGTCTCTACTTGGTTACAGGTGCAGTGTTTGGGTATACACAGGGCTTACTGTATGTGTAAGAAAAGCCGAATGGTCTTGCAAAAAAACAGATAAATTTAACTTCACTTCTGACACCTTAGAAACCCGTTTTGTGCACCATAACTACCCATTATGAATTCGATGCATTCGAATCGATTCTGGAAATCGAAAGACGAGTTAGCCCAGTCCAAAGCTGTATCCTCAATCGTAGTAGGTACAATGATCATTAATACGTTGCTATGGTGTCTCTACTTGGTTACATGTGCAGTGTTTGGGTTTACACACGACTTACAATATCTGTAAGAAAAGCCGAATCGTCTCGCAGAAAAACAGATAAATTTAACTTCACTTCTGACACCTTACTGACCCGTTTTGTGCACCATAACAACCCATTATTAATCCGATGAATTCGAATCGATTCTGGAAATCGATTTTCGGAAGCATTACATAGCTTTTTTATACTACGTGCATTACTCGGTATATACGTATGTAGACACATTGCCGGCCAAATAGTTTGAATTTGGCGCCTTGTCTTTTTTACAGGGCGTTTAATGTTCTTTGAAGGCGTTTCAAAGGAAAAGACTATACATTTTAAACTTTGCGCCTTCAACATAGTCTTACTTTTCTCTAAAAACCCTCGAGAATTTTTTCTCTTGTGTCCAGACAATCATTTCTTTTTGCAAGTTCCTTGGGGTCGATTTCAACTTGTTCTATTAGTGCAGAGCGTCACCGAAAGATCGCACCAGCTCCTGGAGAAAGATCCACCGAACACTCCCGCTTAAATTTCGGCATGGGCGAAATTGCGGAAAATATTTGCAGAAAGCAAATATTACTTTATGAATATTAATATTCATAAAGTAAAATTGGGGTCTACAATCAGTAAACTGAAAAATTGGGAAAAAAAGCAATGTACTTTGTACGGCGAGAGACGGCAGCTGGCAAGAGGATGGAACAAATCAGAATAGTTAGACATGTCCAAAGCTGTATGCTCAATCGTAGTAGGTACAATGTTCATTAATACGTTGTTATGGTGTCTCTACTTGGTTACAGGTGAGTGTTTGTGTTTACACACGACTTACTATACGTGTAAGAAAAGTCGAATGGTCTTACAAAAAAACAGATAAATTTAACTTCACTTCTGACACCTTAGAAACCCCTTTTGTGTACCATAACAACCCATTATGAATTCGATGAATTCGAATCGATTCTGGAAATCGAAAGAAGAGTTAGCCCAGTCCAAAGGTTTATGCTCAATCGTAGTAGGTACAATGATCATTAATACGATGCTATGGTGTCTCTACTTGGTTACAGGTGCAGTGTTTGGGTTTACACACGGCTTACTATATGTGTAACAAAAGCCGAATGGTCTTGCAAAAAAACAGATAAATTTAACTTCTCTTCTGACACCTTAGAAACCCGTTTTGGGCACCATAACAACCAATTGAAATTCGATGAATTCGAATAGATTCTGGAAATCGAAAGGCGAGTTAGCCCAGTCCAAAGCTGTATGCTCAATCGTAGTAGGTACAATGATCATTAATACGTTGTTATGGTGTATCTACTTGGTTACAGGTGCAGTGTTTGGGTTTACACACGACTTAATATATGTGTAAGAAAAACCGACTGGTCTTGCAAAAAATCAGATAAATTTAACTTCACTTCTGACACCTTAGGATCCCGTTTTGTGCACCATAACAACCGATTATGAATTCTATGAATTCGAATCGATTCTGGAAATCGAAAAAAAAAGAGTTAGCCCAGTCCAAAGCTGTATGCTCAATCGTAGTAGGTACAATGATTATTAATACGTTGTTATGGTGTCTCTACTTGGTTACAGGTGCAGTGTTTGGGTATACACAAGGCTTACTATATGTGTAAGAAAAGCCGAATGGACTTGCAAAAAAAAGAGATAAATTTAACTTCACTTCTGACACCTTTAGAAACCCGTTTTGTGCACCATAACTACCCATTATGAATTCGATGAATTCGAATCGATTCTGGAAATCGAAAGACGAGTTAGCCCAGTCCAAAGCTGTATCCTCAATCGTAGTAGGTACAATGATCATTAATACGTTGCTATGGTGTCTCTACTTGGTTACATGTGCAGTGTTTGGGTTTACACACGACTTACAATATCTGTAAGAAAAGCCGAATCGTCTTGCAGAAAAACAGATAAATTTAACTTCACTTCTGACACCTTACTGACCCGTTTTGTGCACCATAACAACCCATTATTAATCCGATGAATTCGAATCGATTCTGGAAATCGATTTTCCGAAACATTACATAGCTTTTCTATACTACGTGCATTACTCGGTTTATACGTATGTAGACACATTGCCGGCCAAATTAGTTTGAATTTGGCGCCTTGTCTTTTTTACAGGGCGTATAATGAGATTTGAAGGCGTTTCAAAGGAAAAGACTATACATTTTAAACTTTGCGCCTACAACATAGTCTTACTTTTCCCTAAAAACCCGCGCGAATTTCTTCTCTGGTGTCCAGACAATCATTTCTTTTTGCAAGTTCCTTGGGGTCGATTTCAACTTGTTCTATTAGTGCAGAGCGTCACCGAAAGATCGCACCAGCTCCTGGAGAAAGATCCACCAAACACTCCCGCTTAAATTTCGGCATGGGCGAAATTGCGGAAAATATTTGCAGAAAGCAAATATTACTTTATGAATATTAATATTCATAAAGTAAAATTGGGGTCTACAATCAGTAAACTGAAAAATTGGGAAAAAAAGCAATGTACTTTGTACGGCGAGAGACGGCAACTGGCAAGAGAATGGAACAAATCAGAATAGTTAGACATGTCCAAAGCTGTATGCTCAATCGTAGTAGGTACAATGTTCATTAATACGTTGTTATGGTGTCTCTACTTGGTTACAGGTGCAGTGTTTGTGTTTACACACGAATTACTATACGTGTAAGAAAAGTCGAATGGTCTTACAAAAAAACAGATAAATTTAACTTCACTTTTGACACCTTAAAAACCCGTTTTGTGTACCATAACAACCCATTATGAATTCGATGAATTCGAATCGATTCTGGAAATCGAAAGAAGAGTTAGTCCAGTCCAAAGCTTTATGCTCAATCGTAGTAGGTACAATGATCATTAATACGTTGCTATGGTGTCTCTACTTGGTTACAGGTGCAGTGTTTGGGTTTACACACGGCTTACTATATGTATAAGAAAAGCCGAATGGTCTTGCAAAAAACAGATAAATTTAACTTCACTTCTAACACCTTAGAAACCCGTTTTGTGCACCACTTCTAACACCTTAGAAACCCGTTTTGTGCACCATAGCAAACCATTATGAATTCGATGAATTCGAATCGATTCTGGAAATCGAAAGACGAGTTAGGCCACTCCAAAGCTGTATCTTCAATCGTAGTAGGTACAATGATCATTAATACGTTGCTATGGTGTCTGTACTTGGTTACAGGTGCAGTGTTTGGGTTTTTACACGGCTTACTATATGTATAAGAAAAGCCGAATGGTCTTGCAAAAAAACAGATAAATTTAACTTCACTTTTGACACTTTAGAAACCCGTTTTGTGCACCGTAACAACCCATTATGAATTCTATGAATTCGAATCGATTCTGGAAATCGAAAAAAAAGAGTTAGCCCAGTCCAAAGCTGTATGCTCAATCGTAGTAAGTACAATGATTATTATTACGTTGTTATGGTGTCTCTACTTGGTTACAGGTGCAGTGTTTGGGTATACACATGGCTTACTGTATGTGTAAGAAAAGCCGAATGGTCTTGCAAAAAAACAGATAAATTTAACTTCACTTCTGACACCTTAGAAACCCGTTTTGTGCACCATAACTACCCATTATGAATTCGATGAATTCGAATCGATTCTGGAAATCGAAAGAAGAGTTAGCCCAGTCCAAAGCTTTATGCTCAATCGTAGTAGGTACAATGATCATTAATACGTTGCTACGGTGTCTCTACTTGGTTACAGGTGCAGTGTTTGCGTTTACACACGGCTTACTATATGTATAAGAAAAGCCGAATGGTCTTGCAAAAAACAGATAAATTTAACTTCACTTCTAACACCTTAGAAACCCGTTTTGTGCACCATAGTAACCCATTATGACATCGATGAATTCGAATCGATTCTGGAAATCGAAAGACGAGTTAGCCCACTCCAAAGCTGTATCTTCAATCGTAGTAGGTACAATGATCATTAATACGTTGCTATGGTGTCTCTACTTGGTTACAGGTAGAGTGTTTGGGTTTACACACGGCTTACTATATGTATAAGAAAAGCCGAATGGTCTTGCAAAAAAACAGATAAATTTAACTTCACTTCTGAAACTTTAGAAACCCGTTTTGGGGACCATAACAACCCATTATGAATTCGATGAATTCGAATCGATTCTGGAAATCGAAAGGCGAGTTAGCCCAGTCCAAAGCTGTAGGCTCAATCGTAGTAGGTACAATGATCATTAATACGTTGCTATTGTGTCTCTACTTGGTTACAGGTGCAGTGTTTGGGTTTTCACACGACTTACAATATCTGTAAGAAAAGCCGAATCGTCTTGCAAACAAACAGATAAATTTAACTTCACTTCTGACACCTTACTGACCCGTTTTGTGCACCATAACAACCCATTATTAATCCGATGAATTCGAATCGATTCTGGAAATCGATTTTTCTTAGCTTTACATAGCTTTCTTTATACTACGTGCATTACTCGGTATATACGTATGTTGACACATTGCCGGCCAAATTACTTCGAATTTGGACCCTTGTCTTCTTTACAGGGCGTTTAATGCTCTTTGAAGGCGTTTCAAAGGAAAAGACTATACATTTTAAACTTTGCGCCTTCAACATAGTCTTCCTTTTCCCTAAAAACCCGCGCGAATTTCTTCTCTGGTGTCCAGACAATCATTTCTTTTTGCAAGTTCCTTGGGGTCGATTTCAACTTGTTCTATTAGTGCAGAGCGTTACCGAAAGATCGCACCAGCTCCTGGAGAAAGATCCACCGAACACTCCCGCGTAAATTTCGGCATGGGCGAAATTGCGGAAAATATTTGCAGAATGCAAATATTACTTTATGAAAATTAATATTCATAAAGTAAAATTTGGGTCTACAATCAGTAAACTGAAAAATTGGGAAAAAAAGCAATGTACTTTGTACGGCGAGAGACGGCTGCTGGCAAGAGGATGGAACAAATCAGAATAGTTAGACATGTCCAAAGCTGTATGCTCAATCGTAGTAGGTACAATGTTCATTAATACGTTGTTATGGTGTCTCTACTTGGTTACAGGTGCAGTTTTTGGGTTTACACACGACTTACTATACGTGTAAGAAAAGTCGAATGGTCTTACAAAAAAACAGATAAATTTAACTTCACTTCTGACACCTTAGAAACCCGTTTTGTGTACCATAACAACCCACTATGAATTCGATGAATTCGAATCGATTCTGGAAATCGAAAGAAGAGTTAGCCCAGTCCAAAGCTTTATGCTCAATCGTAGTAGGTACAATGATCATTAATACGTTGCTATGGTGTCTCTACTTAATTACAGGTGCAGTGTTTGGGTTTACACACGGCTTACTATATGAATAAGAAAAGCCGAATGGTCTTGCAAAAAACAGATAAATTTAACTTCACTTCTAACACCTTAGAAACCCGTTTTGTGCACCATAGCAACCCATTATGAATTCGATGAATTCGAATCGATTCTGGAAATCGAAAGACGAGTTAGCCCACTCCAAAGCTGTATCTTCAATCGTAGTAGGTACAATGATCATTAATACGATGCTATGGTGTCTCTACTTGGTTACAGGTGCAGTGTTTGGGTTTACACACGGCTTACTATATGTGTAACGAAAGCCGAATGGTCTTGCAAAAAAACAGATAAATTTAACTTCTCTTCTGACACCTTAGAATCCCGTTTTGGGCACCATAACATCCAATTATGAATTCGATGAATTCGAATAGATTCTGGAAATCGAAAGGCGAGTTAGCCCAGTCCAAAGCTGTATGCTCAATCGTTTTAGGTACAATGATCATTAATACGTTGTTATGGTGTATCTACTTGGTTACAGGTGCAGTGTTTGGGTTTACACACGACTTAATATATGTGTAAGAAAAACCGACTGGTCTTGCAAAAAATCAGATAAATTTAACTTCACTTCTGACACCTTAGGATCCCGTTTTGTGCACCATAACAACCGATTATGAATTCTATGAATTCGAATCGATTCTGGAAATCGAAAAAAAAAGAGTTAGCCCAGTCCAAAGCTGTATGCTCAATCGTAGTAGGTACAATGATTATTAATACGTTGTTATGGTGTCTCTACTTGGTTACAGGTGCAGTGTTTGGGTATACACAAGGCTTACTATATGTGTAAGAAAAGCCGAATGGACTTGCAAAAAAAAGAGATAAATTTAACTTCACTTCTGACACCTTAGAAACCCGTTTTGTGCACCATAACTACCCATTATGAATTCGATGAATTCGAATCGATTCTGGAAATCGAAAGACGAGTTAGCCCAGTCCAAAGCTGTATCCTCAATCGTAGTAGGTACAATGATCATTAATACGTTGCTATGGTGTCTCTACTTGGTTACATGTGCAGTGTTTGGGTTTACACACGACTTACAATATCTGTAAGAAAAGCCGAATCGTCTTGCAGAAAAGCAGATAAATTTAACTTCACTTCTGACACCTTACTGACCCGTTTTGTGCACCATAACAACCCATTATTAATCCGATGAATTCGAATCGATTCTGGAAATCGATTTTCCGAAGCATTACATAGCTTTTCTATACTACGTGCATTACTCGGTATATACGTATGTAGACACATTGCCGGCCAAATTAGTTTGAATTTGGCGCCTTGTCTTTTTTACAGGGCGTATAATGACATTTGAAGGCGTTTCAAAGGAAAAGACTATACATTTTAAACTTTGCGCCTACAACATAGTCTTACTTTTCCCTAAAAACCCGCGCGAATTTCTTCTCTGGTGTCCAGACAATCATTTCTTTTTGCAAGTTCCTTGGGGTCGATTTCAACTTGTTCTATTAGTGCAGAGCGTCACCGAAAGATCGCACCAGCTCCTGGAGAAAGATCCACCAAACACTCCCGCTTAAATTTCGGCATGGGCGAAATTGCGGAAAATATTTGCAGAAAGCAAATATTACTTTATGAATATTAATATTCATAAAGTAAAATTGGGGTCTACAATCAGTAAACTGAAAAATTGGGAAAAAAAGCAATGTACTTTGTACGGCGAGAGACGGCAACTGGCAAGAGAATGGAACAAATCAGAATAATTAGACATGTCCAAAGCTGTATGCTCAATCGTAGTAGGTACAATGTTCATTAATACGTTGTTATGGTGTCTCTACTTGGTTACAGGTGCAGTGTTTGTGTTTACACACGAATTACTATACGTGTAAGAAAAGTCGAATGGTCTTACAAAAAAACAGATAAATTTAACTTCACTTTTGACACCTTAAAAAACCCGTTTTGTGTACCATAACAACCCATTATGAATTCGATGAATTCGAATCGATTCTGGAAATCGAAAGAAGAGTTAGCCCAGTCCAAAGCTTTATGCTCAATCGTAGTAGGTACAATGATCATTAATACGTTGCTATGGTGTCTCTACTTGGTTACAGGTGCAGTGTTTGGGTTTACACACGGCTTACTATATGTATAAGAAAAGCCGAATGGTCTTGCAAAAAACAGATAAATTTAACTTCACTTCTAACACCTTAGAAACCCGTTTTGTGCACCATAGCAACCCATTATGAATTCGATGAATTCGAATCGATTCTGGAAATCGAAAGACGAGTTAGCCCACTCCAAAGCTGTATCTTCAATCGTAGTAGGTACAATGATCATTAATACGTTGCTATGGTGTCTGTACTTGGTTACAGGTGCAGTGTTTGGGTTTTTACACGGCTTACTATATGTATAAGAAAAGCCGAATGGTCTTGCAAAAAAACAGATAAATTTAACTTCACTTTTGACACTTTAGAAACCCGTTTTGTGCACCGTAACAACCCATTATGAATTCTATGAATTCGAATCGATTCTGGAAATCGAAAAAAAAGAGTTAGCCCAGTCCAAAGCTGTATGCTCAATCGTAGTAAGTACAATGATTATTATTACGTTGTTATGGTGTCTCTACTTGGTTACAGGTGCAGTGTTTGGGTATACACAGGGCTTACTGTATGTGTAAGAAAAGCCGAATGGTCTTGCAAAAAAACAGATAAATTTAACTTCACTTCTGACACCTTAGAAACCCGTTTTGTGCACCATAACTACCCATTATGAATTCGATGAATTCGAATCGATTCTGGAAATCGAAAGAAGAGTTAGCCCAGTCCAAAGCTTTATGCTCAATCGTAGTAGGTACAATGATCATTAATACGTTGCTACGGTGTCTCTACTTGGTTACAGGTGCAGTGTTTGCGTTTACACACGGCTTACTATATGTATAAGAAAAGCCGAATGGTCTTGCAAAAAACAGATAAATTTAACTTCACTTCTAACACCTTAGAAACCCGTTTTGTGCACCATAGCAACCCATTATGAATTCGATGAATTCGAATTGATTTTGTAAATCGAAAGAAGAGTTAGCCCAGTCCAAAGCTGTATGCTCAATCGTAGTAGGTACAATGATCATTAATACGTTGCTATTGTGTCTCTACTTGGTTACAGGTGCAGTGTTTGGGTTTTCACACGACTTACAATATCTGTAAGAAAAGCCGAATCGTCTTGCAAACAAACAGATAAATTTAACTTCACTTCTGACACCTTACTGACCCGTTTTGTGCACCATAACAACCCATTATTAATCCGATGAATTCGAATCGATTCTGGAAATCGATTTTTCTAAGCTTTACATAGCTTTCTCTATACTACGTGCATTACTCGGTATATACGTATGTTGACACATTGCCGGCCAAATTACTTCGAATTTGGACCCTTGTCTTCTTTACAGGGCGTTTAATGCTCTTTGAAGGCGTTTCAAAGGAAAAGACTATACATTTTAAACTTTGCGCCTTCAACATAGTCTTACTTTTCCCTAAAAACCCGCGCGAATTTCTTCTCTGGTGTCCAGATAATCATTTCTTTTTGCAAGTTCCTTGGGGTCGATTTCAACTTGTTCTATTAGTGCAGAGCGTCACCGAAAGATCGCACCTGCTCCTGGAGAAAGATCCACAGAACACTCCCGCGTAAATTTCGGCATGGGCGAAATTGCGGAAAATATTTGCAGAATGCAAATATTACTTTGTGAAAATTAATATTCATAAAGTAAAATTGGGGTCTACAATCAGTAAACTGAAAAATTGGGAAAAAAAGCAATGTACTTTGTACGGCGAGAGACGGCTGCTGGCAAGAGGATGGAACAAATCAGAATAGTTAGACATGTCCAAAGCTGTATGCTCAATCGTAGTAGGTACAATGTTCATTAATACGTTGTTATGGTGTCTCTACTTGGTTACAGGTGCAGTTTTTGGGTTTACACACGACTTACTATACGTGTAAGAAAAGTCGAATGGTCTTACAAAAAAACAGATATATTTAACTTCACTTCTGACACCTTAGAAACCCGTTTTGTGTACCATAACAACCCATTATGAATTCGATGAATTCGAATCGATTCTGGAAATCGAAAGAAGAGTTAGCCCAGTCCAAAGCTTTATGCTCAATCGTAGTAGGTACAATGATCATTAATACGTTGCTATGGTGTCTCTACTTGGTTACAGGTGCAGTGTTTGGGTTTACACACGGCTTACTATATGAATAAGAAAAGCCGAATGGTCTTGCAAAAAACAGATAAATTTAACTTCACTTCTAACACCTTAGAAACCCGTTTTGTGCACCATAGCAACCCATTATGAATTCGATGAATTCGAATCGATTCTGGAAATCGAAAGACGAGTTAGCCCACTCCAAAGCTGTATCTTCAATCGTAGTAGGTACAATGATCATTAATACGATGCTATGGTGTCTCTACTTGGTTACAGGTGCAGTGTTTGGGTTTACACACGGCTTACTATATGTGTAACAAAAGCCGAATGGTCTTGCAAAAAAACAGATAAATTTAACTTCTCTTCTGACACCTTAGAAACCCGTTTTGGGCACCATAACAACCAATTATGAATTCGATGAATTCTAATAGATTCTGGAAATCGAAAGGCGAGTTAGCCCAGTCCAAAGCTGTATGCTCAATCGTAGTAGGTACAATGATCATTAATACGTTGTTATGGTGTATCTACTTGGTTACAGGTGCAGTGTTTGGGTTTACACACGACTTAATATATGTGTAAGAAAAACCGACTGGTCTTGCAAAAAATCAGATAAATTTAACTTCACTTCTGACTCCTTAGGAACCCGTTTTGTGCACCATAACAACCCATTATGAATTCTATGAATTCGGATCGATTCTGGAAATCGAAAAAAAAGACTTAGCCCAGTCCAAAGCTGTATGCTCAATCGTAGTAGGTACAATGATGATTAATACGTTGTTATGGTGTCTCTACTAGGTTACAGGTGCAGTGTTTGGGTATACACAAGGCTTACTATATGTGTAAGAAAAGCCGAATGGACTTGCAAAAAAAAGAGATAAATTTAACTTCACTTCTGACACCTTAGAAACCCGTTTTGTGCACCATAACTACCCATTATGAATTCGATGAATTCGAATCGATTCTGGAAATCGAAAGACGAGTTAGCCCAGTCCAAAGCTGTATCCTCAATCGTAGTAGGTACAATGATCATTAATACGTTGCTATGGTGTCTCTACTTGGTTACATGTGCAGTGTTTGGGTTTACACACGACTTACAATATCTGTAAGAAAAGCCGAATCGTCTTGCAGAAAAGCAGATAAATTTAACTTCACTTCTGACACCTTACTGACCCGTTTTGTGCACCATAACAACCCATTATTAATCCGATGAATTCGAATCGATTCTGGAAATCGATTTTCCGAAGCATTACATAGCTTTTCTATACTACGTGCATTACTCGGTATATACGTATGTAGACACATTGCCGGCCAAATTAGTTTGAATTTGGCGCCTTGTCTTTTTTACAGGGCGTATAATGAGATTTGAAGGCGTTTCAAAGGAAAAGACTATACATTTTAAACTTTGCGCCTACAACATAGTCTTACTTTTCCCTAAAAACCCGCGCGAATTTCTTCTCTGGTGTCCAGACAATCATTTCTTTTTGCAAGTTCCTTGGGGTCGATTTCAACTTGTTCTATTAGTGCAGAGCGTCACCGAAAGATCGCACCAGCTCCTGGAGAAAGATCCACCAAACACTCCCGCTTAAATTTCGGCATGGGCGAAATTGCGGAAAATATTTGCAGAAAGCAAATATTACTTTATGAATATTAATATTCATAAAGTAAAATTGGGGTCTACAATCAGTAAACTGAAAAATTGGGAAAAAAAGCAATGTACTTTGTACGGCGAGAGACGGCAACTGGCAAGAGAATGGAACAAATCAGAATAGTTAGACATGTCCAAAGCTGTATGCTCAATCGTAGTAGGTACAATGTTCATTAATACGTTGTTATGGTGTCTCTACTTGGTTACAGGTGCAGTGTTTGTGTTTACACACGAATTACTATACGTGTAAGAAAAGTCGAATGGTCTTACAAAAAAACAGATAAATTTAACTTCACTTTTGACACCTTAAAAACCCGTTTTGTGTACCATAACAACCCATTATGAATTCGATGAATTCGAATCGATTCTGGAAATCGAAAGAAGAGTTAGCCCAGTCCAAAGCTTTATGCTCAATCGTAGTAGGTACAATGATCATTAATACATTGCTATGGTGTCTCTACTTGGTTACAGGTGCAGTGTTTGGGTTTACACACGGCTTACTATATGTATAAGAAAAGCCGAATGGTCTTGCAAAAAACAGATAAATTTAACTTCACTTCTAACACCTTAGAAACCCGTTTTGTGCACCATAGCAAACCATTATGAATTCGATGAATTCGAATCGATTCTGGAAATCGAAAGACGAGTTAGCCCACTCCAAAGCTGTATCTTCAATCGTAGTAGGTACAATGATCATTAATACGTTGCTATGGTGTCTGTACTTGGTTACAGGTGCAGTGTTTGGGTTTTTACACGGCTTACTATATGTATAAGAAAAGCCGAATGGTCTTGCAAAAAAACAGATAAATTTAACTTCACTTTTGACACTTTAGAAACCCGTTTTGTGCACCGTAACAACCCATTATGAATTCTATGAATTCGAATCGATTCTGGAAATCGAAAAAAAAGAGTTAGCCCAGTCCAAAGCTGTATGCTCAATCGTAGTAAGTACAATGATTATTATTACGTTGTTATGGTGTCTCTACTTGGTTACAGGTGCAGTGTTTGGGTATACACAGGGCTTACTGTATGTGTAAGAAAAGCCGAATGGTCTTGCAAAAAAACAGATAAATTTAACTTCACTTCTGACACCTTAGAAACCCGTTTTGTGCACCATAACTACCCATTATGAATTCGATGAATTCGAATCGATTCTGGAAATCGAAAGAAGAGTTAGCCCAGTCCAAAGCTTTATGCTCAATCGTAGTAGGTACAATGATCATTAATACGTTGCTACGGTGTCTCTACTTGGTTACAGGTGCAGTGTTTGCGTTTACACACGGCTTACTATATGTATAAGAAAAGCCGAATGGTCTTGCAAAAAACAGATAAATTTAACTTCACTTCTAACACCTTAGAAACCCGTTTTGTGCACCATAGCAACCCATTATGAATTCGATGAATTCGAATTGATTTTGTAAATCGAAAGAAGAGTTAGCCCAGTCCAAAGCTGTATGCTCAATCGTAGTAGGTACAATGATCATTAATACGTTGCTATTGTGTCTCTACTTGGTTACAGGTGCAGTGTTTGGGTTTTCACACGACTTACAATATCTGTAAGAAAAGCCGAATCGTCTTGCAAACAAACAGATAAATTTAACTTCACTTCTGACACCTTACTGACCCGTTTTGTGCACCATAACAACCCATTATTAATCCGATGAATTCGAATCGATTCTGGAAATCGATTTTTCTAAGCTTTACATAGCTTTCTCTATACTACGTGCATTACTCGGTATATACGTATGTTGACACATTGCCGGCCAAATTACTTCGAATTTGGACCCTTGTCTTCTTTACAGGGCGTTTAATGCTCTTTGAAGGCGTTTCAAAGGAAAAGACTATACATTTTAAACTTTGCGCCTTCAACATAGTCTTACTTTTCCCGAAAAACCCGCGCGAATTTCTTCTCTGGTGTCCAGACAATCATTTCTTTTTGCAAGTTCCTTGGGGTCGATTTCAACTTGTTCTATTAGTGCAGAGCGTCACCGAAAGATCGCACCTGCTCCTGGAGAAAGATCCACAGAACACTCCCGCGTAAATTTCGGCATGGGCGAAATTGCGGAAAATATTTGCAGAATGCAAATATTACTTTGTGAAAATTAATATTCATAAAGTAAAATTGGGGTCTACAATCAGTAAACTGAAAAATTGGGAAAAAAAGCAATGTACTTTGTACGGCGAGAGACGGCTGCTGGCAAGAGGATGGAACAAATCAGAATAGTTAGACATGTCCAAAGCTGTATGCTCAATCGTAGTAGGTACAATGTTCATTAATACGTTGTTATGGTGTCTCTACTTGGTTACAGGTGCAGTTTTTGGGTTTACACACGACTTACTATACGTGTAAGAAAAGTCGAATGGTCTTACAAAAAAACAGATATATTTAACTTCACTTCTGACACCTTAGAAACCCGTTTTGTGTACCATAACAACCCATTATGAATTCGATGAATTCGAATCGATTCTGGAAATCGAAAGACGAGTTAGCCCACTCCAAAGCTGTATCTTCAATCGTAGTAGGTACAATGATCATTAATACGATGCTATGGTGTCTCTACTTGGTTACAGGTGCAGTGTTTGGGTTTACACACGGCTTACTATATGTGTAACAAAAGCCGAATGGTCTTGCAAAAAAACAGATAAATTTAACTTCTCTTCTGACACCTTAGAAACCCGTTTTGGGCACCATAACAACCAATTATGAATTCGATGAATTCTAATAGATTCTGGAAATCGAAAGGCGAGTTAGCCCAGTCCAAAGCTGTATGCTCAATCGTAGTAGGTACAATGATCATTAATACGTTGTTATGGTGTATCTACTTGGTTACAGGTGCAGTGTTTGGGTTTACACACGACTAAATATATGTGTAAGAAAAACCGACTGGTCTTGCAAAAAATCAGATAAATTTAACTTCACTTCTGACTCCTTAGGAACCCGTTTTGTGCACCATAACAACCCATTATGAATTCTATGAATTCGGATCGATTCTGGAAATCGAAAAAAAAGAGTTAGCCCAGTCCAAAGCTGTATGCTCAATCGTAGTAGGTACAATGATGATTAATACGTTGTTATGGTGTCTCTACTTGGTTACAGGTGCAGTGTTTGGGTATACACAAGGCTTACTATATGTGTAAGAAAAGCCGAATGGACTTGCAAAAAAAAAGAGATAAATTTAACTTCACTTCTGACACCTTAGAAACCCGTTTTGTGCACCATAACTACCCATTATGAATTCGATGAATTCGAATCGATTCTGGAAATCGAAAGACGAGTTAGCCCAGTCCAAAGCTGTATCCTCAATCGTAGTAGGTACAATGATCATTAATACGTTGCTATGGTGTCTCTACTTGGTTACATGTGCAGTGTTTGGGTTTACACACGACTTACAATATCTGTAAGAAAAGCCGAATCGTCTTGCAGAAAAACAGATAAATTTAACTTCACTTCTGACACCTTACTGACCCGTTTTGTGCACCATAACAACCCATTATTAATCCGATGAATTCGAATCGATTCTGGAAATCGATTTTCCGAAGCATTACATAGCTTTTCTATACTACGTGCATTACTCGGTATATACGTATGTAGACACATTGCCGGCCAAATTAGTTTGAATTTGGCGCCTTGTCTTTTTTACAGGGCGTATAATGAGATTTGAAGGCGTTTCAAAGGAAAAGACTATACATTTTAAACTTTGCGCCTTCAACATAGTCTTACTTTTCCCTAAAAACCCGCGCGAATTTCTTCTCTGGTGTCCAGACAATCATTTCTTTTTGCAAGTTCCTTGAGGTCGATTTCAACTTGTTCTATTAGTGCAGAGCGTCACCGAAAGATCGCACCAGCTCCTGGAGAAAGATCCACCAAACACTCCCGCTTAAATTTCGGCATGGGCGAAATTGCGGAAAATATTTGCAGAAAGCAAATATTACTTTATGAATATTAATATTCATAAAGTAAAATTGGGGTCTACAATCAGTAAACTGAAAAATTGGGAAAAAAAGCAATGTACTTTGTACGGCGAGAGACGGCAGCTGGCAAGAGAATGGAACAAATCAGAATAGTTAGACATGTCCAAAGCTGTATGCTCAATCGTAGTAGGTACAATGTTCATTAATACGTTGTTATGGTGTCTCTACTTGGTTACAGGTGCAGTGTTTGTGTTTACACACGACTTACTATACGTGTAAGAAAAGTCGAATGGTCTTGCAAAAAAACAGATAAATTTAACTTCACTTCTGACACCTTAGAAACCCGTTTTGTGTACCATAACAACCCATTATGAATTCGATGAATTCGAATCGATTCTGGAAATCGAAAGAAGAGTTAGCCCAGTCCAAAGTTTTATGCTCAATCGTAGTAGGTACAATGATCATTAATACGTGGCTATGGTGTCTCTACTTGGTTACAGGTGCAGTGTTTGGGTTTACACACGGCTTACTATATGTATAAGAAAAGCCGAATGGTCTTGCAAAAAACAGATAAATTTAACTTCACTTCTAACACCTTAGAAACCCGTTTTGTGCACCATAGCAACCCATTATGAATTCGATGAATTCGAATCGATTCTGGAAATCGAAAGACGAGTTAGCCCACTCCAAAGCTGTATCTTCAATCGTAGTAGGTACAATCATCATTAATACGTTGCTATGGTGTCTGTACTTGGTTACAGGTGCAGTGTTTGGGTTTTCACATGGCTTACTATATGTATAAGAAAAGCCGAATGGTCTTGCAAAAAAAACAGATAAATTTAACTTCACTTTTGACACTTTAGAAACCCGTTTTGTGCACCGTAACAACCCATTATGAATTCTATGAAATCGAATCGATTCTGGAAATCGAAAAAAAAAGGGTTAGCCCAGTCCAAAGCTGTATGCTCAATCGTAGTAAGTACAATGATTATTATTACGTTGTTATGGTGTCTCTACTTGGTTACAGGTGCAGTGTTTGGGTATACACAGGGCTTACTGTATGTGTAAGAAAAGCCGAATGGTCTTGCAAAAAAACAGATAAATTTAACTTCACTTCTGACACCTTAGAAACCCGTTTTGTGCACCATAACTACCCATTATGAATTCGATGAATTCGAATCGATTCTGGAAATCGAAAGAAGAGTTAGCCCAGTCCAAAGCTTTATGCTCAATCGTAGTAGGTACAATGATCATTAATACGTTGCTACGGTGTCTCTACTTGGTTACAGGTGCAGTGTTTGCGTTTACACACGGCTTACTATATGTATAAGAAAAGCCGAATTGTCTTGCAAAAAACAGATAAATTTAACTTCACTTCTAACACCTTAGAAACCCGTTTTGTGCACCATAGCAACCCATTATGAATTCGATGAATTCGAATTAATTTTGTAAATCGAAAGAAGAGTTAGCCCAGTCCAAAGCTGTACGCTCAATCGTAGTAGGTACAATGATCATTAATACGTTGCTATTGTGTCTCTACTTGGTTACAGGTGCAGTGTTTGGGTTTTCACACGACTTACAATATCTGTAAGAAAAGCCGAATCGTCTTGCAAACAAACAGATAAATTTAACTTCACTTCTGACACCTTACTGACCCGTTTTGTGCACCATAACAACCCATTATTAATCCGATGAATTCGAATCGATTCTGGAAATCGATTTTTCTAAGCTTTACATAGCTTTCTCTATACTACGTGCATTACTCGGTATATACGTATGTTGACACATTGCCGGCCAAATTACTTCGAATTTGGACCCTTGTCTTCTTTACAGGGCGTTTAATGCTCTTTGAAGGCGTTTCAAAGGAAAAGACTATACATTTTAAACTTTGCGCCTTCAACATAGTCTTACTTTTCCCTAAAAACCCGCGCGAATTTCTTCTCTGGTGTCCAGACAATCATTTCTTTTTGCAAGTTCCTTGGGGTCGATTTCAACTTGTTCTATTAGTGCAGAGCGTCACCGAAAGATCGCACCAGCTCCTGGAGAAAGATCCACCGAACACTCCCGCGTAAATTTGGCATGGGCGAAATTGCGGAAAATATTTGCAGAATGCAAATATTACTTTATGAATATTAATATTCATAAAGTAAAATTGGGGTCTACAATCAGTAAACTGAAAAATTGGGAAAAAAAGCAATGTACTTTGTACGGCGAGAGACGGCAGCTGGCAAGAGGATGGAACAAATCAGAATAGTTAGACATGTCCAAAGCTGTATGCTCAATCGTAGTAGGTACAATGTTCATTAATACGTTGTTATGGTGTCTCTACTAGGTTACAGGTGCAGTGTTTGGGTATACACAAGGCTTACTATATGTGTAAGAAAAGCCGAATGGACTTGCAAAAAAAAGAGATAAATTTAACTTCACTTCTGACACCTTAGAAACCCGTTTTGTGCACCATAACTACCCATTATGAATTCGATGAATTCGAATCGATTCTGGAAATCGAAAGACGAGTTAGCCCAGTCCAAAGCTGTATCCTCAATCGTAGTAGGTACAATGATCATTAATACGTTGCTATGGTGTCTCTACTTGGTTACATGTGCAGTGTTTGGGTTTACACACGACTTACAATATCTGTAAGAAAAGCCGAATCGTCTTGCAGAAAAGCAGATAAATTTAACTTCACTTCTGACACCTTACTGACCCGTTTTGTGCACCATAACAACCCATTATTAATCCGATGAATTCGAATCGATTCTGGAAATCGATTTTCCGAAGCATTACATAGCTTTTCTATACTACGTGCATTACTCGGTATATACGTATGTAGACACATTGCCGGCCAAATTAGTTTGAATTTGGCGCCTTGTCTTTTTTACAGGGCGTATAATGAGATTTGAAGGCGTTTCAAAGGAAAAGACTATACATTTTAAACTTTGCGCCTACAACATAGTCTTACTTTTCCCTAAAAACCCGCGCGAATTTCTTCTCTGGTGTCCAGACAATCATTTCTTTTTGCAAGTTCCTTGGGGTCGATTTCAACTTGTTCTATTAGTGCAGAGCGTCACCGAAAGATCGCACCAGCTCCTGGAGAAAGATCCACCAAACACTCCCGCTTAAATTTCGGCATGGGCGAAATTGCGGAAAATATTTGCAGAAAGCAAATATTACTTTATGAATATTAATATTCATAAAGTAAAATTGGGGTCTACAATCAGTAAACTGAAAAATTGGGAAAAAAAGCAATGTACTTTGTACGGCGAGAGACGGCAACTGGCAAGAGAATGGAACAAATCAGAATAGTTAGACATGTCCAAAGCTGTATGCTCAATCGTAGTAGGTACAATGTTCATTAATACGTTGTTATGGTGTCTCTACTTGGTTACAGGTGCAGTGTTTGTGTTTACACACGAATTACTATACGTGTAAGAAAAGTCGAATGGTCTTACAAAAAAACAGATAAATTTAACTTCACTTTTGACACCTTAAAAACCCGTTTTGTGTACCATAACAACCCATTATGAATTCGATGAATTCGAATCGATTCTGGAAATCGAAAGAAGAGTTAGCCCAGTCCAAAGCTTTATGCTCAATCGTAGTAGGTACAATGATCATTAATACATTGCTATGGTGTCTCTACTTGGTTACAGGTGCAGTGTTTGGGTTTACACACGGCTTACTATATGTATAAGAAAAGCCGAATGGTCTTGCAAAAAACAGATAAATTTAACTTCACTTCTAACACCTTAGAAACCCGTTTTGTGCACCATAGCAAACCATTATGAATTCGATGAATTCGAATCGATTCTGGAAATCGAAAGACGAGTTAGCCCACTCCAAAGCTGTATCTTCAATCGTAGTAGGTACAATGATCATTAATACGTTGCTATGGTGTCTGTACTTGGTTACAGGTGCAGTGTTTGGGTTTTTACACGGCTTACTATATGTATAAGAAAAGCCGAATGGTCTTGCAAAAAAACAGATAAATTTAACTTCACTTTTGACACTTTAGAAACCCGTTTTGTGCACCGTAACAACCCATTATGAATTCTATGAATTCGAATCGATTCTGGAAATCGAAAAAAAAGAGTTAGCCCAGTCCAAAGCTGTATGCTCAATCGTAGTAAGTACAATGATTATTATTACGTTGTTATGGTGTCTCTACTTGGTTACAGGTGCAGTGTTTGGGTATACACAGGGCTTACTGTATGTGTAAGAAAAGCCGAATGGTCTTGCAAAAAAACAGATAAATTTAACTTCACTTCTGACACCTTAGAAACCCGTTTTGTGCACCATAACTACCCATTATGAATTCGATGAATTCGAATCGATTCTGGAAATCGAAAGAAGAGTTAGCCCAGTCCAAAGCTTTATGCTCAATCGTAGTAGGTACAATGATCATTAATACGTTGCTACGGTGTCTCTACTTGGTTACAGGTGCAGTGTTTGCGTTTACACACGGCTTACTATATGTATAAGAAAAGCCGAATGGTCTTGCAAAAAACAGATAAATTTAACTTCACTTCTAACACCTTAGAAACCCGTTTTGTGCACCATAGCAACCCATTATGAATTCGATGAATTCGAATTGATTTTGTAAATCGAAAGAAGAGTTAGCCCAGTCCAAAGCTGTATGCTCAATCGTAGTAGGTACAATGATCATTAATACGTTGCTATTGTGTCTCTACTTGGTTACAGGTGCAGTGTTTGGGTTTTCACACGACTTACAATATCTGTAAGAAAAGCCGAATCGTCTTGCAAACAAACAGATAAATTTAACTTCACTTCTGACACCTTACTGACCCGTTTTGTGCACCATAACAACCCATTATTAATCCGATGAATTCGAATCGATTCTGGAAATCGATTTTTCTAAGCTTTACATAGCTTTCTCTATACTACGTGCATTACTCGGTATATACGTATGTTGACACATTGCCGGCCAAATTACTTCGAATTTGGACCCTTGTCTTCTTTACAGGGCGTTTAATGCTCTTTGAAGGCGTTTCAAAGGAAAAGACTATACATTTTAAACTTTGCGCCTTCAACATAGTCTTACTTTTCCCGAAAAACCCGCGCGAATTTCTTCTCTGGTGTCCAGACAATCATTTCTTTTTGCAAGTTCCTTGGGGTCGATTTCAACTTGTTCTATTAGTGCAGAGCGTCACCGAAAGATCGCACCTGCTCCTGGAGAAAGATCCACAGAACACTCCCGCGTAAATTTCGGCATGGGCGAAATTGCGGAAAATATTTGCAGAATGCAAATATTACTTTGTGAAAATTAATATTCATAAAGTAAAATTGGGGTCTACAATCAGTAAACTGAAAAATTGGGAAAAAAAGCAATGTACTTTGTACGGCGAGAGACGGCTGCTGGCAAGAGGATGGAACAAATCAGAATAGTTAGACATGTCCAAAGCTGTATGCTCAATCGTAGTAGGTACAATGTTCATTAATACGTTGTTATGGTGTCTCTACTTGGTTACAGGTGCAGTTTTTGGGTTTACACACGACTTACTATACGTGTAAGAAAAGTCGAATGGTCTTACAAAAAAACAGATATATTTAACTTCACTTCTGACACCTTAGAAACCCGTTTTGTGTACCATAACAACCCATTATGAATTCGATGAATTCGAATCGATTCTGGAAATCGAAAGACGAGTTAGCCCACTCCAAAGCTGTATCTTCAATCGTAGTAGGTACAATGATCATTAATACGATGCTATGGTGTCTCTACTTGGTTACAGGTGCAGTGTTTGGGTTTACACACGGCTTACTATATGTGTAACAAAAGCCGAATGGTCTTGCAAAAAAACAGATAAATTTAACTTCTCTTCTGACACCTTAGAAACCCGTTTTGGGCACCATAACAACCAATTATGAATTCGATGAATTCTAATAGATTCTGGAAATCGAAAGGCGAGTTAGCCCAGTCCAAAGCTGTATGCTCAATCGTAGTAGGTACAATGATCATTAATACGTTGTTATGGTGTATCTACTTGGTTACAGGTGCAGTGTTTGGGTTTACACACGACTAAATATATGTGTAAGAAAAACCGACTGGTCTTGCAAAAAATCAGATAAATTTAACTTCACTTCTGACTCCTTAGGAACCCGTTTTGTGCACCATAACAACCCATTATGAATTCTATGAATTCGGATCGATTCTGGAAATCGAAAAAAAAGAGTTAGCCCAGTCCAAAGCTGTATGCTCAATCGTAGTAGGTACAATGATGATTAATACGTTGTTATGGTGTCTCTACTTGGTTACAGGTGCAGTGTTTGGGTATACACAAGGCTTACTATATGTGTAAGAAAAGCCGAATGGACTTGCAAAAAAAAAGAGATAAATTTAACTTCACTTCTGACACCTTAGAAACCCGTTTTGTGCACCATAACTACCCATTATGAATTCGATGAATTCGAATCGATTCTGGAAATCGAAAGACGAGTTAGCCCAGTCCAAAGCTGTATCCTCAATCGTAGTAGGTACAATGATCATTAATACGTTGCTATGGTGTCTCTACTTGGTTACATGTGCAGTGTTTGGGTTTACACACGACTTACAATATCTGTAAGAAAAGCCGAATCGTCTTGCAGAAAAACAGATAAATTTAACTTCACTTCTGACACCTTACTGACCCGTTTTGTGCACCATAACAACCCATTATTAATCCGATGAATTCGAATCGATTCTGGAAATCGATTTTCCGAAGCATTACATAGCTTTTCTATACTACGTGCATTACTCGGTATATACGTATGTAGACACATTGCCGGCCAAATTAGTTTGAATTTGGCGCCTTGTCTTTTTTACAGGGCGTATAATGAGATTTGAAGGCGTTTCAAAGGAAAAGACTATACATTTTAAACTTTGCGCCTTCAACATAGTCTTACTTTTCCCTAAAAACCCGCGCGAATTTCTTCTCTGGTGTCCAGACAATCATTTCTTTTTGCAAGTTCCTTGAGGTCGATTTCAACTTGTTCTATTAGTGCAGAGCGTCACCGAAAGATCGCACCAGCTCCTGGAGAAAGATCCACCAAACACTCCCGCTTAAATTTCGGCATGGGCGAAATTGCGGAAAATATTTGCAGAAAGCAAATATTACTTTATGAATATTAATATTCATAAAGTAAAATTGGGGTCTACAATCAGTAAACTGAAAAATTGGGAAAAAAAGCAATGTACTTTGTACGGCGAGAGACGGCAGCTGGCAAGAGAATGGAACAAATCAGAATAGTTAGACATGTCCAAAGCTGTATGCTCAATCGTAGTAGGTACAATGTTCATTAATACGTTGTTATGGTGTCTCTACTTGGTTACAGGTGCAGTGTTTGTGTTTACACACGACTTACTATACGTGTAAGAAAAGTCGAATGGTCTTGCAAAAAAACAGATAAATTTAACTTCACTTCTGACACCTTAGAAACCCGTTTTGTGTACCATAACAACCCATTATGAATTCGATGAATTCGAATCGATTCTGGAAATCGAAAGAAGAGTTAGCCCAGTCCAAAGTTTTATGCTCAATCGTAGTAGGTACAATGATCATTAATACGTGGCTATGGTGTCTCTACTTGGTTACAGGTGCAGTGTTTGGGTTTACACACGGCTTACTATATGTATAAGAAAAGCCGAATGGTCTTGCAAAAAACAGATAAATTTAACTTCACTTCTAACACCTTAGAAACCCGTTTTGTGCACCATAGCAACCCATTATGAATTCGATGAATTCGAATCGATTCTGGAAATCGAAAGACGAGTTAGCCCACTCCAAAGCTGTATCTTCAATCGTAGTAGGTACAATCATCATTAATACGTTGCTATGGTGTCTGTACTTGGTTACAGGTGCAGTGTTTGGGTTTTCACATGGCTTACTATATGTATAAGAAAAGCCGAATGGTCTTGCAAAAAAAACAGATAAATTTAACTTCACTTTTGACACTTTAGAAACCCGTTTTGTGCACCGTAACAACCCATTATGAATTCTATGAAATCGAATCGATTCTGGAAATCGAAAAAAAAAGGGTTAGCCCAGTCCAAAGCTGTATGCTCAATCGTAGTAAGTACAATGATTATTATTACGTTGTTATGGTGTCTCTACTTGGTTACAGGTGCAGTGTTTGGGTATACACAGGGCTTACTGTATGTGTAAGAAAAGCCGAATGGTCTTGCAAAAAAACAGATAAATTTAACTTCACTTCTGACACCTTAGAAACCCGTTTTGTGCACCATAACTACCCATTATGAATTCGATGAATTCGAATCGATTCTGGAAATCGAAAGAAGAGTTAGCCCAGTCCAAAGCTTTATGCTCAATCGTAGTAGGTACAATGATCATTAATACGTTGCTACGGTGTCTCTACTTGGTTACAGGTGCAGTGTTTGCGTTTACACACGGCTTACTATATGTATAAGAAAAGCCGAATTGTCTTGCAAAAAACAGATAAATTTAACTTCACTTCTAACACCTTAGAAACCCGTTTTGTGCACCATAGCAACCCATTATGAATTCGATGAATTCGAATTAATTTTGTAAATCGAAAGAAGAGTTAGCCCAGTCCAAAGCTGTACGCTCAATCGTAGTAGGTACAATGATCATTAATACGTTGCTATTGTGTCTCTACTTGGTTACAGGTGCAGTGTTTGGGTTTTCACACGACTTACAATATCTGTAAGAAAAGCCGAATCGTCTTGCAAACAAACAGATAAATTTAACTTCACTTCTGACACCTTACTGACCCGTTTTGTGCACCATAACAACCCATTATTAATCCGATGAATTCGAATCGATTCTGGAAATCGATTTTTCTAAGCTTTACATAGCTTTCTCTATACTACGTGCATTACTCGGTATATACGTATGTTGACACATTGCCGGCCAAATTACTTCGAATTTGGACCCTTGTCTTCTTTACAGGGCGTTTAATGCTCTTTGAAGGCGTTTCAAAGGAAAAGACTATACATTTTAAACTTTGCGCCTTCAACATAGTCTTACTTTTCCCTAAAAACCCGCGCGAATTTCTTCTCTGGTGTCCAGACAATCATTTCTTTTTGCAAGTTCCTTGGGGTCGATTTCAACTTGTTCTATTAGTGCAGAGCGTCACCGAAAGATCGCACCAGCTCCTGGAGAAAGATCCACCGAACACTCCCGCGTAAATTTGGCATGGGCGAAATTGCGGAAAATATTTGCAGAATGCAAATATTACTTTATGAATATTAATATTCATAAAGTAAAATTGGGGTCTACAATCAGTAAACTGAAAAATTGGGAAAAAAAGCAATGTACTTTGTACGGCGAGAGACGGCAGCTGGCAAGAGGATGGAACAAATCAGAATAGTTAGACATGTCCAAAGCTGTATGCTCAATCGTAGTAGGTACAATGTTCATTAATACGTTGTTATGGTGTCTCTACTTGGTTACAGGTGAGTGTTTGTGTTTACACACGACTTACTATACTAGTAAGAAAAGTCGAATGGTCTTACAAAAAAACAGATAAATTTAACTTCACTTCTGACACCTTAGAAACCCGTTTTGTGTACCATAACAACCCATTATGAATTCGATGAATTCGAATCGATTCTGGAAATCGAAAGAAGAGTTAGCCCAGTCCAAAGCTTTATGCTCAATCGTAGTAGGTACAATGATCATTAATACATTGCTATGGTGTCTCTACTTGGTTACAGGTGCAGTGTTTGGGTTTACACACGGCTTACTATATGAATAAGAAAAGCCGAATTGTCTTGCAAAAAACAGATAAATTTAACTTCACTTCTAACACCTTAGAAACCCGTTTTGTGCACCATAGCAACCCATTATGAATTCGATGAATTCGAATCGATTCTGGAAATCGAAAGACGAGTTAGCCCACTCCAAAGCTGTATCTTCAATCGTAGTAGGTACAATGATCATTAATACGATGCTATGGTGTCTCTACTTGGTTACAGGTGCAGTGTTTGGGTTTACACACGGCTTACTATATGTGTAACAAAAGCCGAATGGTCTTGCAAAAAAACAGATAAATTTAACTTCTCTTCTGACACCTTAGAAACCCGTTTTGGGCACCATAACAACCAATTATGAATTCGATGAATTCGAATAGATTCTGGAAATCGAAAGGCGAGTTAGCCCAGTCCAAAGCTGTATGCTCAATCGTAGTAGGTACAATGATCATTAATACGTTGTTATGGTGTATCTACTTGGTTACAGGTGCAGTGTTTGGGTATACACAGGGCTTACTGTATGTGTAAGAAAAGCCGAATGGTCTTGCAAAAAAACAGATAAATTTAACTTCACTTCTGACACCTTAGAAACCCGTTTTGTGCACCATAACTACCCATTATGAATTCGATGAATTCGAATCGATTCTGGAAATCGAAAGACGAGTTAGCCCAGTCCAAAGCTGTATCCTCAATCGTAGTAGGTACAATGATCATTAATACGTTGCTATGGTGTCTCTACTTGGTTACATGTGCAGTGTTTGGGTTTACACACGACTTACAATATCTGTAAGAAAAGCCGAATCGTCTTGCAGAAAAACAGATAAATTTAACTTCACTTCTGACACCTTACTGACCCGTTTTGTGCACCATAACAACCCATTATTAATCCGATGAATTCGAATCGATTCTGGAAATCGATTTTCCGAAGCATTACATAGCTTTTCTATACTACGTGCATTACTCGGTTTATACGTATGTAGACACATTGCCGGCCAAATTAGTTTGAATTTGGCGCCTTGTCTTTTTTACAGGGCGTATAATGAGATTTGAAGGCGTTTCAAAGGAAAAGACTATACATTTTAAACTTTGCGCCTACAACATAGTCTTACTTTTCCCTAAAAACCCGCGCGAATTTCTTCTCTGGTGTCCAGACAATCATTTCTTTTTGCAAGTTCCTTGGGGTCGATTTCAACTTGTTCTATTAGTGCAGAGCGTCACCGAAAGATCGCACCAGCTCCTGGAGAAAGATCCACCAAACACTCCCGCTTAAATTTCGGCATGGGCGAAATTGCGGAAAATATTTGCAGAAAGCAAATATTACTTTATGAATATTAATATTCATAAAGTAAAATTGGGGTCTACAATCAGTAAACTGAAAAATTAGGAAAAAAAGCAATGTACTTTGTACGGCGAGAGACGGCAACTGGCAAGAGAATGGAACAAATCAGAATAGTTAGACATGTCCAAAGCTGTATGCTCAATCGTAGTAGGTACAATGTTCATTAATACGTTGTTATGGTGTCTCTACTTGGTTACAGGTGCAGTGTTTGTGTTTACACACGAATTACTATACGTGTAAGAAAAGTCGAATGGTCTTACAAAAAAACAGATAAATTTAACTTCACTTTTGACACCTTAAAAACCCGTTTTGTGTACCATAACAACCCATTATGAATTCGATGAATTCGAATCGATTCTGGAAATCGAAAGAAGAGTTAGCCCAGTCCAAAGCTTTATGCTCAATCGTAGTAGGTACAATGATCATTAATACGTTGCTATGGTGTCTCTACTTGGTTACAGGTGCAGTGTTTGGGTTTACACACGGCTTACTATATGTATAAGAAAAGCCGAATGGTCTTGCAAAAAACAGATAAATTTAACTTCACTTCTAACACCTTAGAAACCCGTTTTGTGCACCATAGCAAACCATTATGAATTCGATGAATTCGAATCGATTCTGGAAATCGAAAGACGAGTTAGCCCACTCCAAAGCTGTATCTTCAATCGTAGTAGGTACAATGATCATTAATACGTTGCTATGGTGTCTGTACTTGGTTACAGGTGCAGTGTTTGGGTTTTTACACGGCTTACTATATGTATAAGAAAAGCCGAATGGTCTTGCAAAAAAACAGATAAATTTAACTTCACTTTTGACACTTTAGAAACCCGTTTTGTGCACCGTAACAACCCATTATGAATTCTATGAATTCGAATCGATTCTGGAAATCGAAAAAAAAGAGTTAGCCCAGTCCAAAGCTGTATGCTCAATCGTAGTAAGTACAATGATTATTATTACGTTGTTATGGTGTCTCTACTTGGTTACAGGTGCAGTGTTTGGGTATACACAGGGCTTACTGTATGTGTAAGAAAAGCCGAATGGTCTTGCAAAAAAACAGATAAATTTAACTTCACTTCTGACACCTTAGAAACCCGTTTTGTGCACCATAACTACCCATTATGAATTCGATGAATTCGAATCGATTCTGGAAATCGAAAGAAGAGTTAGCCCAGTCCAAAGCTTTATGCTCAATCGTAGTAGGTACAATGATCATTAATACGTTGCTACGGTGTCTCTACTTGGTTACAGGTGCAGTGTTTGCGTTTACACACGGCTTACTATATGTATAAGAAAAGCCGAATGGTCTTGCAAAAAACAGATAAATTTAACTTCACTTCTAACACCTTAGAAACCCGTTTTGTGCACCATAGCAACCCATTATGAATTCGATGAATTCGAATTGATTTTGTAAATCGAAAGAAGAGTTAGCCCAGTCCAAAGCTGTATGCTCAATCGTAGTAGGTACAATGATCATTAATACGTTGCTATTGTGTCTCTACTTGGTTACAGGTGCAGTGTTTGGGTTTTCACACGACTTACAATATCTGTAAGAAAAGCCGAATCGTCTTGCAAACAAACAGATAAATTTAACTTCACTTCTGACACCTTACTGACCCGTTTTGTGCACCACAACAACCCATTATTAATCCGATGAATTCGAATCGATTCTGGAAATCGATTTTTCTAAGCTTTACATAGCTTTCTCTATACTACGTGCATTACTCGGTATATACGTATGTTGACACATTGCCGGCCAAATTACTTCGAATTTGGACCCTTGTCTTCTTTACAGGGCGTTTAATGCTCTTTGAAGGCGTTTCAAAGGAAAAGACTATACATTTTAAACTTTGCGCCTTCAACATAGTCTTACTTTTCCCTAAAAACCCGCGCGAATTTCTTCTCTGGTGTCCAGACAATCATTTCTTTTTGCAAGTTCCTTGGGGTCGATTTCAACTTGTTCTATTAGTGCAGAGCGTCACCGAAAGATCGCACCTGCTCCTGGAGAAAGATCCACAGAACACTCCCGCGTAAATATCGGCATGGGCGAAATTGCGGAAAATATTTGCAGAATGCAAATATTACTTTGTGAATATTAATATTCATAAAGTAAAATTGGGGTCTACAATCAGTAAACTGAAAAATTGGGAAAAAAAGCAATGTACTTTGTACGGCGAGAGACGGCTGCTGGCAAGAGGATGGAACAAATCAGAATAGTTAGACATGTCCAAAGCTGTATGCTCAATCGTAGTAGGTACAATGTTCATTAATACGTTGTTATGGTGTCTCTACTTGGTTACAGGTGCAGTTTTTGGGTTTACACACGACTTACTATACGTGTAAGAAAAGTCGAATGGTCTTACAAAAAAACAGATATATTTAACTTCACTTCTGACACCTTAGAAACCCGTTTTGTGTACCATAACAACCCATTATGAATTCGATGAATTCGAATCGATTCTGGAAATCGAAAGAAGAGTTAGCCCAGTCCAAAGCTTTATGCTCAATCGTAGTAGGTACAATGATCATTAATACGTTGCTATGGTGTCTCTACTTGGTTACAGGTGCAGTGTTTGGGTTTACACACGGCTTACTATATGAATAAGAAAAGCCGAATGGTCTTGCAAAAAACAGATAAATTTAACTTCACTTCTAACACCTTAGAAACCCGTTTTGTGCACCATAGCAACCCATTATGAATTCGATGAATTCGAATCGATTCTGGAAATCGAAAGACGAGTTAGCCCACTCCAAAGCTGTATCTTCAATCGTAGTAGGTACAATGATCATTAATACGATGCTATGGTGTCTCTACTTGGTTACAGGTGCAGTGTTTGGGTTTACACACGGCTTACTATATGTGTAACAAAAGCCGAATGGTCTTGCAAAAAAACAGATAAATTTAACTTCTCTTCTGACACCTTAGAAACCCGTTTTGGGCACCATAACAACCAATTATGAATTCGATGAATTCTAATTGATTCTGGAAATCGAAAGGCGAGTTAGCCCAGTCCAAAGCTGTATGCTCAATCGTAGTAGGTACAATGATCATTAATACGTTGTTATGGTGTATCTACTTGGTTACAGGTGCAGTGTTTGGGTTTACACACGACTTAATATATGTGTAAGAAAAACCGACTGGTCTTGCAAAAAATCAGATAAATTTAACTTCACTTCTGACTCCTTAGGAACCCGTTTTGTGCACCATAACAACCCATTATGAATTCTATGAATTCGGATCGATTCTGGAAATCGAAAAAAAAGAGTTAGCCCAGTCCAAAGCTGTATGCTCAATCGTAGTAGGTACAATGATGATTAATACGTTGTTATGGTGTCTCTACTTGGTTACAGGTGCAGTGTTTGGGTATACACAAGGCTTACTATATGTGTAAGAAAAGCCGAATGGACTTGCAAAAAAAAGAGATAAATTTAACTTCACTTCTGACACCTTAGAAACCCGTTTTGTGCACCATAACTACCCATTATGAATTCGATGAATTCGAATCGATTCTGGAAATCGAAAGACGAGTTAGCCCAGTCCAAAGCTGTATCCTCAATCGTAGTAGGTACAATGATCATTAATACGTTGCTATGGTGTCTCTACTTGGTTACATGTGCAGTGTTTGGGTTTACACACGACTTACAATATCTGTAAGAAAAGCCGAATCGTCTTGCAGAAAAACAGATAAATTTAACTTCACTTCTGACACCTTACTGACCCGTTTTGTGCACCATAACAACCCATTATTAATCCGATGAATTCGAATCGATTCTGGAAATCGATTTTCCGAAGCATTACATAGCTTTTCTATACTACGTGCATTACTCGGTATATACGTATGTAGACACATTGCCGGCCAAATTAGTTTGAATTTGGCGCCTTGTCTTTTTTACAGGGCGTATAATGAGATTTGAAGGCGTTTCAAAGGAAAAGACTATACATTTTAAACTTTGCGCCTTCAACATAGTCTTACTTTTCCCTAAAAACCCGCGCGAATTTCTTCTCTGGTGTCCAGACAATCATTTCTTTTTGCAAGTTCCTTGGGGTCGATTTCAACTTGTTCTATTAGTGCAGAGCGTCACCGAAAGATCGCACCAGCTCCTGGAGAAAGATCCACCAAACACTCCCGCTTAAATTTCGGCATGGGCGAAATTGGGGAAAATATTTGCAGAAAGCAAATATTACTTTATGAATATTAATATTCATAAAGTAAAATTGGGGTCTACAATCAGTAAACTGAAAAATTGGGAAAAAAAGCAATGTACTTTGTACGGCGAGAGACGGCAGCTGGCAAGAGAATGGAACAAATCAGAATAGTTAGACATGTCCAAAGCTGTATGCTCAATCGTAGTAGGTACAATGTTCATTAATACGTTGTTATGGTGTCTCTACTTGGTTACAGGTGCAGTGTTTGTGTTTACACACGACTTACTATACGTGTAAGAAAAGTCGAATGGTCTTGCAAAAAAACAGATAAATTTAACTTCACTTCTGACACCTTAGAAACCCGTTTTGTGTACCATAACAACCCATTATGAATTCGATGAATTCGAATCGATTCTGGAAATCGAAAGAAGAGTTAGCCCAGTCCAAAGTTTTATGCTCAATCGTAGTAGGTACAATGATCATTAATACGTTGCTATGGTGTCTCTACTTGGTTACAGGTGCAGTGTTTGGGTTTACACACGGCTTACTATATGTATAAGAAAAGCCGAATGGTCATGCAAAAAACAGATAAATTTAACTTCACTTCTAACACCTTAGAAACCCGTTTTGTGCACCATAGCAACCCATTATGAATTCGATGAATTCGAATCGATTCTGGAAATCGAAAGACGAGTTAGCCCACTCCAAAGCTGTATCATCAATCGTAGTAGGTACAATCATCATTAATACGTTGCTATGGTGTCTGTACTTGGTTACAGGTGCAGTGTTTGGGTTTTCACACGGCTTACTATATGTATAAGAAAAGCCGAATGGTCTTGCAAAAAAACAGATAAATTTAACTTCACTTTTGACACTTTAGAAACCCGTTTTGTGCACCGTAACAACCCATTATGAATTCTATGAATTCGAATCGATTCTGGAAATCGAAAAAAAAGAGTTAGCCCAGTCCAAAGCTGTATGCTCAATCGTAGTAAGTACAATGATTATTATTACGTTGTTATGGTGTCTCTACTTGGTTACAGGTGCAGTGTTTGGGTATACACAGGGCTTACTGTATGTGTAAGAAAAGCCGAATGGTCTTGCAAAAAAACAGATAAATTTAACTTCACTTCTGATACCTTAGATACCCGTTTTGTGCACCATAACTACCCATTATGAATTCGATGAATTCGAATCGATTCTGGAAATCGAAAGAAGAGTTAGCCCAGTCCAAAGCTTTATGCTCAATCGTAGTAGGTACAATGATCATTAATACGTTGCTACGGTGTCTCTACTTGGTTACAGGTGCAGTGTTTGCGTTTACACACGGCTTACTATATGTATAAGAAAAGCCGAATGGTCTTGCAAAAAACAGATAAATTTAACTTCACTTCTTACACCTTAGAAACCCGTTTTGTGCACCATAGCAACCTATTATGAATTCTATGAATCCGAATCAATTCTGGAAATCGAAAAAAAAGAGTTAGCCCAGTCCAAAGCTGTATGCTCAATCGTAGTAGGTACAAAGATTATTAATACGTTGTTATGGTGTCTCTACTTGGTTACAGGTGCAGTGTTTGGGTATACACAGGGCTTACTGTATGTGTAAGAAAAGCCGAATGGTCTTAAAAAAAAACAGATAAATTTAACTTCATTTCTGACACCTTAGAAACCCGTTTTGTGCACCATAACTACCCATTTTGAATTCGATGAATTCGAATCGATTCTGGAAATCGAAAGACGAGTTAGCCCAGTCCAAAGCTGTATCCTCAATCGTAGTAGGTACAATGATCATTAATACGTTGCTATGGTGTCTCTACTTGGTTACATGTGCAGTGTTTGGGTTTACACACGACTTACAATATCTGTAAGAAAAGCCGAATCGTCTTGCAGAAAAACAGATAAATTTAACTTCACTTCTGACACCTTACTGACCCGTTTTTTGCTCCATAACAACCCATTATTAATCCGATGATTTCGAATCGATTCTGGAAATCGATTTTCCGAAGCATTACATAGCTTTTCTATACTACGTGCATTACTCGGTATTTACGTATGTAGACACATTGCCAGCCAAATTAGTTTGAATTTGGCGCCTTGTCTTTTTTACAGGGCGTTTAATGTTCTTTGAAGGCGTTTCAAAGAAAAGACTATACATTTTAAACTTTGCGCCTTCAACATAGTCTTACTTTTCTCTAAAAACCCTCGCGAATTTTTTCTCTTGTGTCCAGACAATCATTTCTTTTTGCAAGTTCCTTGGGGACGATTTTAACATGTTCTATTAGTGCAGAGCGTCACCGAAAGATCGCACCAGCTCCTGGAGAAAGATCCACTGAACACTCCCTCGTAAATTTCGGCATGGGCGAAATTGCGGAAAATATTTGCAGAATGCAAATATTACTGTATGAATATTAATATTCATAAAGTAAAATTGGGGTCTACAATCAGTAAACTGAAAAAGTGGGAAAAAAAGCATTGTACTTTGTACGGCGAGTGACGGCAGCTGGCAAGAGGATGGAACAAATCAGAGTAGTTAGCCCAGTCCAAAGCTGTATGCTCAATCGTAGTAGGTACAATGTTCATTAATACGTTGTTATGGTGTCTCTACTTGGTTACAAGTGCAGTGTTTGGGTTTACACACGACTTACTATACGTGTAAGAAAAGTCGAATGGTCTTACAAAAAAACAGATAAATTTAACTTCACTTCTGACACCTTAGAAACCCGTTTTGTGTACCATAACAACCCATTATGAATTCGATGAATTCGAATCGATTCTGGAAATCGAAAGAAGAGTTAGCCCAGTCCAAAGCTTTATGCTCAATCGTAGTAGGTACAATGATCATTAATACGTTGCTATGGTGTCTCTACTTGGTTACAGGTGCAGTGTTTGGGTTTACACACGGCTTACTATATGTATAAGAAAAGCCGAATGGTCTTGCAAAAAACAGATAAATTTAACTTCACTTCTAACACCTTAGAAACCCGTTTTGTGCACCATAGCAACCCATTATGAATTCGATGAATTCGAATCGATTCTGGAAATCGAAAGACGAGTTAGCCCACTCCAAAGCTGTATCTTCAATCGTAGTAGGTACAATGATCATTAATACCTTGCTATGGTGTCTCTACTTGGTTACAGGTGCAGTGTTTGGGTTTACACACGACCTAATATATGTGTAAGAAAAGCCGAATGGTCTTGCAAAAAAGCAGATAAATTTAACTTCACTTCTGACACCTTAGGAACCCGTTTTGTGCACCATAACAACCCATTATGAATTCTATGAATCCGAATCGATTCTGGAAATCGAAAAAAAAGAGTTAGCCTAGTCCAAAGCTGTATGCTCAATCGTAGTAAGTACAATGATTATTAATACGTTGTTATGGTGTCTCTACTTGGTTACAGGTGCAGTGTTTGGGTATACACAGGGCTTACTGTATGTGTAAGAAAAGCCGAATGGTCTTGCAAAAAAACAGATAAATTTAACTTCACTTCTGACACCTTAGAAACCCGTTTTGTGCACCATAACTACCAATTATGAATTCGATGAATTCGAATCGATTCTGGAAATCGAAAGAAGAGTTAGCCCAGTCCAAAGCTTTATGCTAAATCGTAGTAGGTACAATGATCATTAATACGTTGCTACGGTGTCTTTACTTGGTTACAGGTGCAGTGTTTGCGTTTACACACGGCTTACTATATGTATAAGAAAAGCCGAATTGTCTTGCAAAAAACAGATAAATTTAACTTCACTTCTAACACCTTAGAAACCCGTTTTGTGCACCATAGCATCCCATTATGAATTCGATGAATTCGAATCGATTCTGGAAATCGAAAGACGAGTTAGCCCACTCCAAAGCTGTATCTTCAATCGTAGTAGGTACAATGATCATTAATACGTTGCTATGGTGTCTCTACTTGGTTACAGGTAGAGTGTTTGGGTTTACACACGGCTTACTATATGTATAAGAAAAGCCGAATGGTCTTGCAAAAAAACAGATAAATTTAACTTCACTTCTGACACTTTAGAAACCCGTTTTGGGCACCATAACAACCCATTATGAATTCGATGAATTCGAATCGATTCTGGAAATCGAAAGGCGAGTTAGCCCAGTCCAAAGCTGTATGCTCAATCGTAGTAGGTACAATGATCATTAATACGTTGCTATTGTGTCTCTACTTGGTTACAGGTGCAGTGTTTGGGTTTTCACACGACTTACAAAATCTGTGAGAAAAGCCGAATCGTCTTGCAAACAAACAGATAAATTTAACTTCACTTCTGACACCTTACTGACCCGTTTTGTGCACCATAACAACCCATTATTAATCCGATGAATTCGAATCGATTCTGGAAATCGTTTTTTCTAAGCTTTACATAGCTTTCTCTATACTACGTGCATTACTCGGTATATACGTATGTTGACACATTGCCGGCCAAATTACTTCGAATTTGGACCCTTGTCTTCTTTACAGGGCGTTTAATGCTCTTTGAAGGCGTTTCAAAGGAAAAGACTATACATTTTAAACTTTGCGCCTTCAACATAGTCTTACTTTTCCCTAAAAACCCGCGCGAATTTCTTCTCTGGTGTCCAGACAATCATTTCTTTTTGCAAGTTCCTTGGGGTCGATTTCAACTTGTTCTATTAGTGCAGAGCGTCACCGAAAGATCGCACCAGCTCCTGGAGAAAGATCCACCGAACACTCCCGCGTAAATTTCGGCATGGGCGAAATTGCGGAAAATATTTGCAGAATGCAAATATTACTTTATGAATATTAATATTCATAAAGTAAAATTGGGGTCTACAATCAGTAAACTGAAAAATTGGGAAAAAAAGCAATGTACTTTGTACGGCGAGAGACGGCTGCTGGCAAGAGGATGGAACAAATCAGAATAGTTAGACATGTCCAAAGCTGTATGCTCAATCGTAGTAGGTACAATGTTCATTAATACGTTGTTATGGTGTCTCTACTTGGTTACAGGTGCAGTTTTTGGGTTTACACACGACTTACTATACGTGTAAGAAAAGTCGAATGGTCTTACAAAAAAACAGATAAATTTAACTTCACTTCTGACACCTTAGAAACCCGTTTTGTGTACCATAACAACCCATTATGAATTCGATGAATTCGAATCGATTCTGGAAATCGAAAGAAGAGTTAGCCCAGTCCAAAGCTTTATGCTCAATCGTAGTAGGTACAATGATCATTAATACGTTGCTATGGTGTCTCTACTTGGTTACAGGTGCAGTGTTTGGGTTTACACACGGCTTACTATATGAATAAGAAAAGCCGAATGGTCTTGCAAAAAACAGATAAATTTAACTTCACTTCTAACACCTTAGAAACCCGTTTTGTGCACCATAGCAACCCATTATGAATTCGATAAATTCGAATCGATTCTGGAAATCGAAAGACGAGTTAGCCCACTCCAAAGCTGTATCTTCAATCGTAGTAGGTACAATGATCATTAATACGATGCTATGGTGTCTCTACTTGGTTACAGGTGCAGTGTTTGGGTTTATACACGGCTTACTATATGTGTAACAAAAGCCGAATGGTCTTGCAAAAAAACAGATAAATTTAACTTCTCTTCTGACACCTTAGAAACCCGTTTTGGGCACCATAACAACCAATTATGAATTCGATGAATTCGAATAGATTCTGGAAATCGAAAGGCGAGTTAGCCCAGTCCAAAGCTGTATGCTCAATCGTAGTAGGTACAATGATCATTAATACGTTGTTATGGTGTATCTACTTGGTTACAGGTGCAGTGTTTGGGTTTACACACGACTTAATATATGTGTAAGAAAAACCGACTGGTCTTGCAAAAAATCAGATAAATTTAACTTCACTTCTGACTCCTTAGGAACCCGTTTTGTGCACCATAACAACCCATTATGAATTCTATGAATTCGAATCGATTCTGGAAATCGAAAAAAAAGAGTTAGCCCAGTCCAAAGCTGTATGCTCAATCGTAGTAGGTACAATGATTATTAATACGTTGTTATGGTGTCTCTACTTGGTTACAGGTGCAGTGTTTGGGTATACACAAGGCTTACTATATGTGTAAGAAAAGCCGAATGGACTTGCAAAAAAAAGAGATAAATTTAACTTCACTTCTGACACCTTAGAAACCCGTTTTGTGCACCATAACAACCCATTATTAATCCGATGAATTCGAATCGATTCTGGAAATCGATTTTCCGAAGCATTACATAGCTTTTCTATACTACGTGCATTACTCGGTATATACGTATGTAGAAACATTGCCGGCCAAATTAGTTTGAATTTTGGCGCCTTGTCTTTTTTACAGGGCGTATAATGAGATTTGAAGGCGTTTCAAAGGAAAAGACTATACATTTTAAACTTTGCGCCTTCAACATAGTCTTACTTTTCCCTAAAAACCCGCGCGAATTTCTTCTCTGGTGTCCAGACAATCATTTCTTTTTGCAAGTTCCTTGGGGTCGATTTCAACTTGTTCTATTAGTGCAGAGCGTCACCGAAAGATCGCACCAGCTCCTGGAGAAAGATCCACCAAACACTCCCGCTTAAATTTCGGCATGGGCGAAATTGCGGAAAATATTTGCAGAAAGCAAATATTACTTTATGAATATTAATATTCATAAAGTAAAATTGGGGTCTACAATCAGTAAACTGAAAAATTGGGAAAAAAAGCAATGTACTTTGTACGGCGAGAGACGGCAGCTGGCAAGAGAATGGAACAAATCAGAATAGTTAGACATGTCCAAAGCTTTATGCTCAATCGTAGTAGGTACAATGATCATTAATACGTTGCTATGGTGTCTCTACTTGGTTACAGGTGCAGTGTTTGGGTTTACACACGGCTTACTATATGAATAAGAAAAGCCGAATGGTCTTGCAAAAAACAGATAAATTTAACTTCACTTCTAACACCTTAGAAACCCGTTTTGTGCACCATAGCAACCCATTATGAATTCGATAAATTCGAATCGATTCTGGAAATCGAAAGACGAGTTAGCCCACTCCAAAGCTGTATCTTCAATCGTAGTAGGTACAATGATCATTAATACGATGCTATGGTGTCTCTACTTGGTTACAGGTGCAGTGTTTGGGTTTATACACGGCTTACTATATGTGTAACAAAAGCCGAATGGTCTTGCAAAAAAACAGATAAATTTAACTTCTCTTCTGACACCTTAGAAACCCGTTTTGGGCACCATACCAACCAATTATGAATTCGATGAATTCGAATAGATTCTGGAAATCGAAAGGCGAGTTAGCCCAGTCCAAAGCTGTATGCTCAATCGTAGTAGGTACAATGATCATTAATACGTTGTTATGGTGTATCTACTTGGTTACAGGTGCAGTGTTTGGGTTTACACACGACTTAATATATGTGTAAGAAAAACCGACTGGTCTTGCAAAAAATCAGATAAATTTAACTTCACTTCTGACTCCTTAGGAACCCGTTTTGTGCACCATAACAACCCATTATGAATTCTATGAATTCGAATCGATTCTGGAAATCGAAAAAAAAGAGTTAGCCCAGTCCAAAGCTGTATGCTCAATCGTAGTAGGTACAATGATTATTAATACGTTGTTATGGTGTCTCTACTTGGTTACAGGTGCAGTGTTTGGGTATACACAAGGCTTACTATATGTGTAAGAAAAGCCGAATGGACTTGCAAAAAAAAGAGATAAATTTAACTTCACTTCTGACACCTTAGAAACCCGTTTTGTGCACCATAACAACCCATTATTAATCCGATGAATTCGAATCGATTCTGGAAATCGATTTTCCGAAGCATTACATAGCTTTTCTATACTACGTGCATTACTCGGTATATACGTATGTAGAAACATTGCCGGCCAAATTAGTTTGAATTTTGGCGCCTTGTCTTTTTTACAGGGCGTATAATGAGATTTGAAGGCGTTTCAAAGGAAAAGACTATACATTTTAAACTTTGCGCCTTCAACATAGTCTTACTTTTCCCTAAAAACCCGCGCGAATTTCTTTTCTGGTGTCCAGACAATCATTTCTTTTTGCAAGTTCCTTGGGGTCGATTTCAACTTGTTCTATTAGTGCAGAGCGTCACCGAAAGATCGCACCAGCTCCTGGAGAAAGATCCACCAAACACTCCCGCCTAAATTTCGGCATGGGCGAAATTGCGGAAAATATTTGCAGAAAGCAAATATTACTTTATGAATATTAATATTCATAAAGTAAAATTGGGGTCTACATCAGTAAACTGAAAAATTGGGAAAAAAAGCAATGTACTTTGTACGGCGAGAGACGGCAGCTGGCAAGAGAATGGAACAAATCAGAATAGTTAGACATGTCCAAAGCTGTATGCTCAATCGTAGTAGGTACAATGTTCATTAATACGTTGTTATGGTGTCTCTACTTGGTTACAGGTGCAGTGTTTGTGTTTACACACGACTTACTATACGTGTAAGAAAAGTCGAATGGTCTTACAAAAAAACAGATAAATTTAACTTCACTTCTGACACCTTAGAAACCCGTTTTGTGTACCATAACAACCCATTATGAATTCGATGAATTCGAATCGATTCTGGAAATCGAAAGAAGAGTTAGCCCAGTCCAAAGTTTTATGCTCAATCGTAGTAGGTACAATGATCATTAATACGTTGCTACGGTGTCTCTACTTGGTTACAGGTGCAGTGTTTGGGTTTACACACGGCTTACTATATGTATAAGAAAAGCCGAATGGTCTTGCATAAAACAGATAAATTTAACTTCACTTCTAACACCTTAGAAACCCCTTTTGTGCACCATAGCAACCCATTATGAATTCGATGAATTCGAATCGATTCTGGAAATCGAAAGACGAGTTAGCCCACTCCAAAGCTGTATCTTCAATCGTAGTAGGTACAATGATCATTAATACCTTGCTATGGTGTCTCTACTTGGTTACAGGTGCAGTGTTTGGGTTTACACACGACTTAATATATGTGTAAGAAAAGCCGAATGGTCTTGCAAAAAAGCAGATAAATTTAACTTCACTTCTGACACCTTAGGAACCCGTTTTGTGCACCATAACAACCCATTATGAATTCTATGAATCCGAATCGATTCTGGAAATCGAAAAAAAAGAGTTAGCCCAGTCCAAAGCTGTATGCTCAATCGTAGTAAGTACAGTGATAATTATTACGTTGTTATGGTGTCTCTACTTGGTTACAGGTGCAGTGTTTGGGTATACACAGGGCTTACTGTATGTGTAAGAAAAGCCGAATGGTCTTGCAAAAAAACAGATAAATTTAACTTCACTTCTGACACCTTAGAAACCCGTTTTGTGCACCATAACTACCCATTATGAATTCGATAAATTCGAATCGATTCTGGAAATCGAAAGAAGAGTTAGCCCAGTCCAAAGCTTTATGCTCAATCGTAGTAGGTACAATGATCATTAATACGTTGCTACGGTGTCTCTACTTGGTTACAGGTGCAGTGTTTGCGTTTACACACGGCTTACTATATGTATAAGAAAAGCCGAATGGTCTTGCAAAAAACAGATAAATTTAACTTCACTTCTAACACCTTAGAAACCCGTTTTGTGCACCATAGCAACCCATTATGAATTCTATGAATCCGAATCAATTCTGGAAATCGAAAAAAAAGAGTTAGCCCAGTCCAAAGCTGTATGCTCAATCGTATTAGGTACAATGATTATTAATACGTTGTTATGGTGTCTCTACTTGGTTACAGGTGCAGTGTTTGGGTATACACAGGGCTTACTGTATGTGTAAGAAAAGCCGAATGGTCTTGAAAAAAAACAGATAAATTTAACTTCACTTCTGACACCTTAGAAACCCGTTTTGTGCACCATAACTACCCATTATGAATTCGATGAATTCGAATCGATTCTGGAAATCGAAAGAGGTGTTAGCCCAGTCCAAAGCTGTATCCTCAATCGTAGTAGGTACAATGATCATTAATACGTTGCTATGGTGTCTCTACTTGGTTACATGTGCAGTGTTTGGGTTTACACACGACTTACAATATCTGTAAGAAAAGCCGAATCGTCTTGCAGAAAAACAGATAAATTTAACTTCACTTCTGACACCTTACTGACCCGTTTTTTGCACCATAACAACCCATTATTAATCCGATGATTTCGAATCGATTCTGGAAATCGATTTTCCGAAGCATTACATAGCTTTTCTATACTACGTGCATTACTCGGTATATACGTATGTAGACACATTGCCAGCCAAATTAGTTTGAATTTGGCGCCTTGTCTTTTTTACAGGGCGTTTAATGTTCTTTGAAGGCGTTTCAAAGGAAAAGACTATACATTTTAAACTTTGCGCCTTCAAGATAGTCTTACTTTTCTCTAAAAACCCTCGCGAATTTTTTCTCTTGTGTCCAGACAATCATTTCTTTTTGCAAGTTCCTTGGGGACGATTTCAACATGTTCTATTAGTGCAGAGCGTCACCGAAAGATCGCACCAGCTCCTGGTGAAAGATCCACTGAACACTCCCTCGTAAATTTCGGCATGGGCGAAATTGCGGAAAATATTTGCAGAATGCAAATATTACTGTATGAATATTAATATTCATAAAGTAAAATTGGGGTCTACAATCAGTAAACTGAAAAAGTGGGAAAAAAAGCATTGTACTTTGTACGGCGAGTGACGGCAGCTGGCAAGAGGATGGAACAAATCAGAGTAGTTAGCCCAGTCCAAAGCTGTATGCTCAATCGTAGTAGGTACAATGTTCATTAATACGTTGTTATGGTGTCTCTACTTGGTTACAAATGCAGTGTTTGGGTTTACACACGACTTACTATACGTGTAGGAAAGGCGAATGGTCTTCCAAAAAAACAGATAAATTTAACTTCACTTCTGACACCTTAGAAACCCGTTTTGTGTACCATAACAACCCATTATGAATTCGATGAATTCGAATCGATTCTGGAAATCGAAAGAAGAGTTAGCCCAGTCCAAAGCTTTATGCTCAATCGTAGTAGGTACAATGATCATTAATACGTTGCTATGGTGTCTCTACTTGGTTACAGGTGCAGTGTTTGGGTTTACACACGGCTTACTATATGTATAAGAAAAGCCGAATGGTCTTGCAAAAAACAGATAAATTTAACTTCACTTCTAACACCTTAGAAACCCGTTTTGTGCACCATAGCAACCCATTATGAATTCGATGAATTCGAATCGATTCTGGAAATCGAAAGACGAGTTAGCCCACTTCAAATCTGTATCTTCAAACGTAGTAGGTACAATGATCATTAATACGTTGCTACGGCGTCTCTACTTGGTTACAGGTGCAGTGATTGGGTTTACACACGGCTTACTATATGTATAAGAAAAGCCGAATGGTCTTGCAAAAAAACAGATAAATTTAACTTCACTTCTGACACTTTAGAAACCCGTTTTGTGCACCATAACAACCCATTATGAATTCTATGAATTCGAATCGATTCTGGAAATCGAAAAAAAAGAGTTAGCCCAGTCCAAAGCTGTATGCTCAATCGTATTAGGTACAATGATTATTAATACGTTGTTATGGTGTCTCTACTTGGTTACAGGTGCAGTGTTTGGGTATACACAGGGCTTACTGTATGTGTAAGAAAAGCCGAATGGTCTTGAAAAAAAACAGATAAATTTAACTTCACTTCTGACACCTTAGAAACCCGTTTTGTGCACCATAACTACCCATTATGAATTCGATGAATTCGAATCGATTCTGGAAATCGAAAGAGGTGTTAGCCCAGTCCAAAGCTGTATCCTCAATCGTAGTAGGTACAATGATCATTAATACGTTGCTATGGTGTCTCTACTTGGTTACAGGTGCAGTGTTTGGGTTTACAAACGGCTTACTATATGTATAAGAAAAGCCGAATGGTCTTGCAAAAAACAGATAAATTTAACTTCACTTCTAACACCTTAGAAACCCCTTTTGTGCACCATAGCAACCCATTATGAATTCGATGAATTCGAATCGATTCTGGAAATCGAAAGACGAGTTAGCCCACTCCAAAGCTGTATCTTCAATCGTAGTAGGTACAATGATCATTAATACCTTGCTATGGTGTCTCTACTTGGTTACAGGTGCAGTGTTTGGGTTTACACACGACTTAATATATGTGTAAGAAAAGCCGAATGGTCTTGCAAAAAAGCAGATAAATTTAACTTCACTTCTGACACCTTAGGAACCCGTTTTGTGCACCATAACAACCCATTATGAATTCTATGAATCCGAATCGATTCTGGAAATCGAAAAAAAAGAGTTAGCCCAGTCCAAAGCTGTATGCTCAATCGTATTAGGTACAATGATTATTAATACGTGGTTATGGTGTCTCTACTTGGTTACAGGTGCAGTGTTTGGGTATACACAGGGCTTACTGTATGTGTAAGAAAAGCCGAATGGTCTTGAAAAAAAACAGATAAATTTAACTTCACTTCTGACACCTTAGAAACCCGTTTTGTGCACCATAACTACCCATTATGAATTCGATGAATTCGAATCGATTCTGGAAATCGAAAGAGGTGTTAGCCCAGTCCAAAGCTGTATCCTCAATCGTAGTAGGTACAATGATCATTAATACGTTGCTATGGTGTCTCTACTTGGTTACATGTGCAGTGTTTGGGTTTACACACGACTTACAATATCTGTAAGAAAAGCCGAATCGTCTTGCAGAAAAACAGATAAATTTAACTTCACTTCTGACACCTTACTGACCCGTTTTTTGCACCATAACAACCCATTATTAATCCGATGATTTCGAATCGATTCTGGAAATCGATTTTCCGAAGCATTACATAGCTTTTCTATACTACGTGCATTACTCGGTATATACGTATGTAGACACATTCCCATCCAAATTAGTTTGAATTTGGCGCCTTGTCTTTTTTACAGGGCGTTTAATGTTCTTTGTAGGCGTTTCAAAGGAAAAGACTATACATTTTAAACTTTGCGCTTTCAAGATAGTCTTACTTTTCTCTAAAAACCCTCGCGAATTTTTTCTCTTGTGTCCAGACAATCATTTCTTTTTGCAAGTTCCTTGGGGACGATTTCAACATGTTCTATTAGTGCAGAGCGTCACCGAAAGATCGCACCAGCTCCTGGTGAAAGATCCACTGAACACTCCCTCGTAAATTTCGGCATGGGCGAAATTGCGGAAAATATTTGCAGAATGCAAATATTACTGTATGAATATTAATATTCATAAAGTAAAATTGGGGTCTACAATCAGTAAACTGAAAAAGTGGGAAAAAAAGCATTGTACTTTGTACGGCGAGTGACGGCAGCGGGCAAGAGGATGGAACAAATCAGAGTATTTAGCCCAGTCCAAAGCTGTATGCTCAATCGTAGTAGGTACAATGTTCATTAATACGTTGTTATGGTGTCTCTACTTGGTTACAAGTGCAGTGTTTGGGTTTACACACGACTTACTATACGTGTAAGAAAAGTCGAATGGTCTTACAAAAAAACAGATAAATTTAACTTCACTTCTGACACCTTAGAAACCCGTTTTGTGTACCATAACAACCCATTATGAATTCGATGAATTCGAATCGATTCTGGAAATCGAAAGAAGAGTTAGCCCAGTCCAAAGCTTTATGCTCAATCGTAGTAGGTACAATGATCATTAATACGTTGCTATGGTGTCTCTACTTGGTTACAGGTGCAGTGTTTGGGTTTACACACGGCTTACTATATGTATAAGAAAAGCCGAATGGTCTTGCAAAAAACAGATAAATTTAACTTCACTTCTAACACCTTAGAAACCCGTTTTGTGCACCATAGCAACCCATTATGAATTCGATGAATTCGAATCGATTCTGGAAATCGAAAGACGAGTTAGCCCACTTCAAATCTGTATCTTCAAACGTAGTAGGTACAATGATCATTAATACGTTGCTACGGCGTCTCTACTTGGTTACAGGTGCAGTGATTGGGTTTACACACGGCTTACTATATGTATAAGAAAAGCCGAATGGTCTTGCAAAAAAACAGATAAATTTAACTTCACTTCTGACACTTTAGAAACCCGTTTTGTGCACCATAACAACCCATTATGAATTCTATGAATTCGAATCGATTCTGGAAATCGAAAAAAAAGAGTTAGCCCAGTCCAAAGCTGTATGCTCAATCGTATTAGGTACAATGATTATTAATACGTTGTTATGGTGTCTCTACTTGGTTACAGGTGCAGTGTTTGGGTATACACAGGGCTTACTGTATGTGTAAGAAAAGCCGAATGGTCTTGAAAAAAAACAGATAAATTTAACTTCACTTCTGACACCTTAGAAACCCGTTTTGTGCACCATAACTACCCATTATGAATTCGATGAATTCGAATCGATTCTGGAAATCGAAAGAGGTGTTAGCCCAGTCCAAAGCTGTATCCTCAATCGTAGTAGGTACAATGATCATTAATACGTTGCTATGGTGTCTCTACTTGGTTACAGGTGCAGTGTTTGGGTTTACACACGGCTTACTATATGTATAAGAAAAGCCGAATGGTCTTGCAAAAAACAGATAAATTTAACTTCACTTCTAACACTTAGAAACCCCTTTTGTGCACCATAGCAACCCATTATGAATTCGATGAATTCGAATCGATTCTGGAAATCGAAAGACGAGTTAGCCCACTCCAAAGCTGTATCTTCAATCGTAGTAGGTACAATGATCATTAATACCTTGCTATGGTGTCTCTACTTGGTTACAGGTGCAGTGTTTGGGTTTACACACGACTTAATATATGTGTAAGAAAAGCCGAATGGTCTTGCAAAAAAGCAGATAAATTTAACTTCACTTCTGACACCTTAGGAACCCGTTTTGTGCACCATAACAACCCATTATGAATTCTATGAATCCGAATCGATTCTGGAAATCGAAAAAAAAGAGTTAGCCCAGTCCAAAGCTGTATGCTCAATCGTATTAGGTACAATGATTATTAATACGTTGTTATGGTGTCTCTACTTGGTTACAGGTGCAGTGTTTGGGTATACACAGGGCTTACTGTATGTGTAAGAAAAGCCGAATGGTCTTGAAAAAAAACAGATAAATTTAACTTCACTTCTGACACCTTAGAAACCCGTTTTGTGCACCATAACTACCCATTATGAATTCGATGAATTCGAATCGATTCTGGAAATCGAAAGAGGTGTTAGCCCAGTCCAAAGCTGTATCCTCAATCGTAGTAGGTACAATGATCATTAATACGTTGCTATGGTGTCTCTACTTGGTTACATGTGCAGTGTTTGGGTTTACACACGACTTACAATATCTGTAAGAAAAGCCGAATCGTCTTGCAGAAAAACAGATAAATTTAACTTCACTTCTGACACCTTACTGACCCGTTTTTTGCACCATAACAACCCATTATTAATCCGATGATTTCGAATCGATTCTGGAAATCGATTTTCCGAAGCATTACATAGCTTTTCTATACTACGTGCATTACTCGGTATATACGTATGTAGACACATTCCCATCCAAATTAGTTTGAATTTGGCGCCTTGTCTTTTTTACAGGGCGTTTAATGTTCTTTGTAGGCGTTTCAAAGGAAAAGACTATACATTTTAAACTTTGCGCTTTCAAGATAGTCTTACTTTTCTCTAAAAACCCTCGCGAATTTTTTCTCTTGTGTCCAGACAATCATTTCTTTTTGCAAGTTCCTTGGGGACGATTTCAACATGTTCTATTAGTGCAGAGCGTCACCGAAAGATCGCACCAGCTCCTGGTGAAAGATCCACTGAACACTCCCTCGTAAATTTCGGCATGGGCGAAATTGCGGAAAATATTTGCAGAATGCAAATATTACTGTATGAATATTAATATTCATAAAGTAAAATTGGGGTCTACAATCAGTAAACTGAAAAAGTGGGAAAAAAAGCATTGTACTTTGTACGGCGAGTGACGGCAGCGGGCAAGAGGATGGAACAAATCAGAGTAGTTAGCCCAGTCCAAAGCTGTATGCTCAATCGTAGTAGGTACAATGTTCATTAATACGTTGTTATGGTGTCTCTACTTGGTTACAAGTGCAGTGTTTGGGTTTACACACGACTTACTATACGTGTAAGAAAAGTCGAATGGTCTTACAAAAAAACAGATCAATTTAACTTCACTTCTGACACCTTAGAAACCCGTTTTGTGTACCATAACAACCCATTATGAATTCGATGAATTCGAATCGATTCTGGAAATCGAAAGAAGAGTTAGCCCAGTCCAAAGCTTTATGCTCAATCGTAGTAGGTACAATGATCATTAATACGTTGCTATGGTGTCTCTACTTGGTTACAGGTGCAGTGTTTGGGTTTACACACGGCTTACTATGTGTATAAGAAAAGCCGAATGGTCTTGCAAAAAACAGATAAATTTAACTTCACTTCTAACACCTTAGAAACCCGTTTTGTGCACCATAGCAACCCATTATGAATTCGATGAATTCGAATCGATTCTGGAAATCGAAAGACGAGTTAGCCCACTTCAAATCTGTATCTTCAAACGTAGTAGGTACAATGATCATTAATACGTTGCTACGGCGTCTCTACTTGGTTACAGGTGCAGTGATTGGGTTTACACACGGCTTACTATATGTATAAGAAAAGCCGAATGGTCTTGCAAAAAAACAGATAAATTTAACTTCACTTCTGACACTTTAGAAACCCGTTTTGTGCACCATAACAACCCATTATGAATTCTATGAATTCGAATCGACTCTGGAAATCGAAAAAAAAGAGTTAGCCCAGTCCAAAGCTGTATGCTCAATCGTATTAGGTACAATGATTATTAATACGTTGTTATGGTGTCTCTACTTGGTTACAGGTGCAGTGTTTGGGTATACACAGGGCTTACTGTATGTGTAAGAAAAGCCGAATGGTCTTGAAAAAAAACAGATAAATTTAACTTCACTTCTGACACCTTAGAAACCCGTTTTGTGCACCATAACTACCCATTATGAATTCGATGAATTCGAATCGATTCTGGAAATCGAAAGAGGTGTTAGCCCAGTCCAAAGCTGTATCCTCAATCGTAGTAGGTACAATGATCATTAATACGTTGCTATGGTGTCTCTACTTGGTTACATGTGCAGTGTTTGGGTTTACACACGACTTACAATATCTGTAAGAAAAGCCGAATCGTCTTGCAGAAAAACAGATAAATTTAACTTCACTTCTGACACCTTACTGACCCGTTTTTTGCACCATAACAACCCATTATTAATCCGATGATTTCGAATCGATTCTGGAAATCGATTTTCCGAAGCATTACATAGCTTTTCTATACTACGTGCATTACTCGGTATATACGTATGTAGACACATTGCCAGCCAAATTAGTTTGAATTTGGCGCCTTGTCTTTTTTACAGGGCGTTTAATGTTCTTTGAAGGCGTTTCAAAGGAAAAGACTATACATTTTAAACTTTGCGCCTTCAAGATAGTCTTACTTTTCTCTAAAAACCCTCGCGAATTTTTTCTCTTGTGTCCAGACAATCATTTCTTTTTGCAAGTTCCTTGGGGACGATTTCAACATGTTCTATTAGTGCAGAGCGTCACCGAAAGATCGCACCAGCTCCTGGTGAAAGATCCACTGAACACTCCCTCGTAAATTTCGGCATGGGCGAAATTGCGGAAAATATTTGCAGAATGCAAATATTACTGTATGAATATTAATATTCATAAAGTAAAATTGGGGTCTACAATCAGTAAACTGAAAAAGTGGGAAAAAAAGCATTGTACTTTGTACGGCGAGTGACGGCAGCTGGCAAGAGGATGGAACAAATCAGAGTAGTTAGCCCAGTCCAAAGCTGTATGCTCAATCGTAGTAGGTACAATGTTCATTAATACGTTGTTATGGTGTCTCTACTTGGTTACAAATGCAGTGTTTGGGTTTACACACGACTTACTATACGTGTAGGAAAGGCGAATGGTCTTCCAAAAAAACAGATAAATTTAACTTCACTTCTGACACCTTAGAAACCCGTTTTGTGTACCATAACAACCCATTATGAATTCGATGAATTCGAATCGATTCTGGAAATCGAAAGAAGAGTTAGCCCAGTCCAAAGCTTTATGCTCAATCGTAGTAGGTACAATGATCATTAATACGTTGCTATGGTGTCTCTACTTGGTTACAGGTGCAGTGTTTGGGTTTACACACGGCTTACTATATGTATAAGAAAAGCCGAATGGTCTTGCAAAAAACAGATAAATTTAACTTCACTTCTAACACCTTAGAAACCCGTTTTGTGCACCATAGCAACCCATTATGAATTCGATGAATTCGAATCGATTCTGGAAATCGAAAGACGAGTTAGCCCACTTCAAATCTGTATCTTCAAACGTAGTAGGTACAATGATCATTAATACGTTGCTACGGCGTCTCTACTTGGTTACAGGTGCAGTGATTGGGTTTACACACGGCTTACTATATGTATAAGAAAAGCCGAATGGTCTTGCAAAAAAACAGATAAATTTAACTTCACTTCTGACACTTTAGAAACCCGTTTTGTGCACCATAACAACCCATTATGAATTCTATGAATTCGAATCGACTCTGGAAATCGAAAAAAAAGAGTTAGCCCAGTCCAAAGCTGTATGCTCAATCGTATTAGGTACAATGATTATTAATACGTTGTTATGGTGTCTCTACTTGGTTACAGGTGCAGTGTTTGGGTATACACAGGGCTTACTGTATGTGTAAGAAAAGCCGAATGGTCTTGAAAAAAAACAGATAAATTTAACTTCACTTCTGACACCTTAGAAACCCGTTTTGTGCACCATAACTACCCATTATGAATTCGATGAATTCGAAACGATTCTGGAAATCGAAAGAGGTGTTAGCCCAGTCCAAAGCTGTATCCTCAATCGTAGTAGGTACAATGATCATTAATACGTTGCTATGGTGTCTCTACTTGGTTACATGTGCAGTGTTTGGGTTTACACACGACTTACAATATCTGTAAGAAAAGCCGAATCGTCTTGCAGAAAAACAGATAAATTTAACTTCACTTCTGACACCTTACTGACCCGTTTTTTGCACCATAACAACCCATTATTAATCCGATGATTTCGAATCGATTCTGGAAATCGATTTTCCGAAGCATTACATAGCTTTCCTATACTACGTGCATTACTCGGTATATACGTATGTAGACACATTGCCAGCCAAATTAGTTTGAATTTGGCGCCTTGTCTTTTTTACAGGGCGTTTAATGTTCTTTGAAGGCGTTTCAAAGGAAAAGACTATACATTTTAAACTTTGCGCCTTCAAGATAGTCTTACTTTTCTCTAAAAACCCTCGCGAATTTTTTCTCTTGTGTCCAGACAATCATTTCTTTTTGCAAGTTCCTTGGGGACGATTTCAACATGTTCTATTAGTGCAGAGCGTCACCGAAAGATCGCACCAGCTCCTGGTGAAAGATCCACTGAACACTCCCTCGTAAATTTCGGCATGGGCGAAATTGCGGAAAATATTTGCAGAATGCAAATATTACTGTATGAATATTAATATTCATAAAGTAAAATTGGGTTCTACAATCAGTAAACTGAAAAAGTGGGAAAAAAAGCATTGTACTTTGTACGGCGAGTGACGGCAGCTGGCAAGAGGATGGAACAAATCAGAGTAGTTAGCCCAGTCCAAAGCTGTATGCTCAATCGTAGTAGGTACAATGTTCATTAATACGTTGTTATGGTGTCTCTACTTGGTTACAAATGCAGTGTTTGGGTTTACACACGACTTACTATACGTGTAGGAAAGGCGAATGGTCTTCCAAAAAACAGATAAATTTAACTTCACTTCTGACACCTTAGAAACCCGTTTTGTGTACCATAACAACCCATTATGAATTCGATGAATTCGAATCGATTCTGGAAATCGAAAGAAGAGTTAGCCCAGTCCAAAGCTTTATGCTCAATCGTAGTAGGTACAATGATCATTAATACGTTGCTATGGTGTCTCTACTTGGTTACAGGTGCAGTGTTTGGGTTTACACACGGCTTACTATATGTATAAGAAAAGCCGAATGGTCTTGCAAAAAACAGATAAATTTAACTTCACTTCTAACACCTTAGAAACCCGTTTTGTGCACCATAGCAACCCATTATGAATTCGATGAATTCGAATCGATTCTGGAAATCGAAAGACGAGTTAGCCCACTTCAAATCTGTATCTTCAAACGTAGTAGGTACAATGATCATTAATACGTTGCTACGGCGTCTCTACTTGGTTACAGGTGCAGTGATTGGGTTTACACACGGCTTACTATATGTATAAGAAAAGCCGAATGGTCTTGCAAAAAAACAGATAAATTTAACTTCACTTCTGACACTTTAGAAACCCGTTTTGTGCACCATAACAACCCATTATGAATTCTATGAATTCGAATCGACTCTGGAAATCGAAAAAAAAGAGTTAGCCCAGTCCAAAGCTGTATGCTCAATCGTATTAGGTACAATGATTATTAATACGTTGTTATGGTGTCTCTACTTGGTTACAGGTGCAGTGTTTGGGTATACACAGGGCTTACTGTATGTGTAAGAAAAGCCGAATGGTCTTGAAAAAAAACAGATAAATTTAACTTCACTTCTGACACCTTAGAAACCCGTTTTGTGCACCATAACTACCCATTATGAATTCGATGAATTCGAATCGATTCTGGAAATCGAAAGAGGTGTTAGCCCAGTCCAAAGCTGTATCCTCAATCGTAGTAGGTACAATGATCATTAATACGTTGCTATGGTGTCTCTACTTGGTTACATGTGCAGTGTTTGGGTTTACACACGACTTACAATATCTGTAAGAAAAGCCGAATCGTCTTGCAGAAAAACAGATAAATTTAACTTCACTTCTGACACCTTACTGACCCGTTTTTTGCACCATAACAACCCATTATTAATCCGATGATTTCGAATCGATTCTGGAAATCGATTTTCCGAAGCATTACATAGCTTTTCTATACTACGTGCATTACTCGGTATATACGTATGTAGACACATTGCCAGCCAAATTAGTTTGAATTTGGCGCCTTGTCTTTTTTACAGGGCGTTTAATGTTCTTTGAAGGCGTTTCAAAGGAAAAGACTATACATTTTAAACTTTGCGCCTTCAAGATAGTCTTACTTTTCTCTAAAAACCCTCGCGAATTTTTTCTCTTGTGTCCAGACAATCATTTCTTTTTGCAAGTTCCTTGGGGACGATTTCAACATGTTCTATTAGTGCAGAGCGTCACCGAAAGATCGCACCAGCTCCTGGTGAAAGATCCACTGAACACTCCCTCGTAAATTTCGGCATGGGCGAAATTGCGGAAAATATTTGCAGAATGCAAATATTACTGTATGAATATTAATATTCATAAAGTAAAATTGGGGTCTACAATCAGTAAACTGAAAAATTGGGAAAAAAAGCATTGTACTTTGTACGGCGAGTGACGGCAGCTGGCAAGAGGATGGAACAAATCAGAGTAGTTAGCCCAGTCCAAAGCTGTATGCTCAATCGTAGTAGGTACAATGTTCATTAATACGTTGTTATGGTGTCTCTACTTGGTTACAAATGCAGTGTTTGGGTTTACACACGACTTACTATACGTGTAGGAAAGGCGAATGGTCTTCCAAAAAAACAGATAAATTTAACTTCACTTCTGACACCTTAGAAACCCGTTTTGTGTACCATAACAACCCATTATGAATTCGATGAATTCGAATCGATTCTGGAAATCGAAAGAAGAGTTAGCCCACTCCAAAGCTGTATCTTCAATCGTAGTAGGTACAATGATCATTAATACGTTGCTACGGTGTCTCTACTTGGTTACAGGTGCAGTGTTTGGGTTTACACACGGCTTACTATATGTATAAGAAAAGCCGAATGGTCTTGCAAAAAACAGATAAATTTAACTTCACTTCTAACACCTTAGAAACCCCTTTTGTGCACCATAGCAACCCATTATGAATTCGATGAATTCGAATCGATTCTGGAAATCGAAAGACGAGTTAGCCCACTCCAAAGCTGTATCTTCAATCGTAGTAGGTACAATGATCATTAATACCTTGCTATGGTGTCTCTACTTGGTTACAGGTGCAGTGTTTGGGTTTACACACGACTTAATATATGTGTAAGAGAAGCCGAATGGTCTTGCAAAAAAGCAGATAAATTTAACTTTACTTCTGACACCTTAGGAACCCGTTTTGTGCACCATAACAACCCATTATGAATTCTATGAATCCGAATCGATTCTGGAAATCGAAAAAAAAGAGTTAGCCCAGTCCAAAGCTGTATGCTCAATCGTATTAGGTACAATGATTATTAATACGTTGTTATGGTGTCTCTACTTGGTTACAGGTGCAGTGTTTGGGTATACACAGGGCTTACTGTATGTGTAAGAAAAGCCGAATGGTCTTGAAAAAAAACAGATAAATTTAACTTCACTTCTGACACCTTAGAAACCCGTTTTGTGCACCATAACTACCCATTATGAATTCGATGAATTCGAATCGATTCTGGAAATCGAAAGAGGTGTTAGCCCAGTCCAAAGCTGTATCCTCAATCGTAGTAGGTACAATGATCATTAATACGTTGCTATGGTGTCTCTACTTGGTTACATGTGCAGTGTTTGGGTTTACACACGACTTACAATATCTGTAAGAAAAGCCGAATCGTCTTGCAGAAAAACAGATAAATTTAACTTCACTTCTGACACCTTACTGACCCGTTTTTTGCACCATAACAACCCATTATTAATCCGATGATTTCGAATCGATTCTGGAAATCGATTTTCCGAAGCATTACATAGCTTTTCTATACTACGTGCATTACTCGGTATATACGTATGTAGACACATTCCCATCCAAATTAGTTTGAATTTGGCGCCTTGTCTTTTTTACAGGGCGTTTAATGTTCTTTGAAGGCGTTTCAAAGGAAAAGACTATACATTTTAAACTTTGCGCTTTCAAGATAGTCTTACTTTTCTCTAAAAACCCTCGCGAATTTTTTCTCTTGTGTCCAGACAATCATTTCTTTTTGCAAGTTCCTTGGGGACGATTTCAACATGTTCTATTAGTGCAGAGCGTCACCGAAAGATCGCACCAGCTCCTGGTGAAAGATCCACTGAACACTCCCTCGTAAATTTCGGCATGGGCGAAATTGCGGAAAATATTTGCAGAATGCAAATATTACTGTATGAATATTAATATTCATAAAGTAAAATTGGGGTCTACAATCAGTAAACTGAAAAAGTGGGAAAAAAAGCATTGTACTTTGTACGGCGAGTGACGGCAGCGGGCAAGAGGATGGAACAAATCAGAGTAGTTAGCCCAGTCCAAAGCTGTATGCTCAATCGTAGTAGGTACAATGTTCATTAATACGTTGTTATGGTGTCTCTACTTGGTTACAAATGCAGTGTTTGGGTTTACACACGACTTACTATACGTGTAGGAAAGGCGAATGGTCTTACAAAAAAACAGATAAATTTAACTTCACTTCTGACACCTCAGAAACCCGTTTTGTGTACCATAACAACCCATTATGAATTCGATGAATTCGAATCGATTCTGGAAATCGAAAGACGAGTTAGCCCACTCCAAAGCTTTATCTTCAATCTTAGTAGGTACAATGATCATTAATACGTTGCTACGGTGTCTCTACTTGGTTACAGGTGCAGTTTTTGGGTTTACACACGGCTTACTATATGTATAAGAAAAGCCGAATGGTCTTGCAAAAAACAGATAAATTTAACTTCACTTCTAACACCTTAGAAACCCGTTTTGTGCACCATAGCAACCCATTATGAATTCGATGAATTCGAATCGATTCTGGAAATCGAAAGACGAGTTAGCCCACTCCAAAGCTGTATCTTCAATCGTAGTAGGTACAATGATCATTAATACGTTGCTACGGTGTCTCTACTTGGTTACAGGTGCAGTGTTTGGGTTTACACACGACTTAATATATGTGTAAGAAAAGCCGAATGGTCTTGCAAAAAAGCAGATAAATTTAACTTCACTTCTGACACCTTAGGAACCCGTTTTGTGCACCATAACAACCCATTATGAATTCTATGAATCCGAATCGATTCTGGAAATCGAAAAAAAAGAGTTAGCCCAGTCCAAAGCTGTATGCTCAATCGTATCAGGTACAATGATTATTAATACGTTGTTATGGTGTCTCTACTTGGTTACAGGTGCAGTGTTTGGGTATACACAGGGCTTACTGTATGTGTAAGAAAAGCCGAATGGTCTTGAAAAAAAACAGATAAATTTAACTTCACTTCTGACACCTTAGAAACCCGTTTTGTGCACCATAACTACCCATTATGAATTCGATGAATTCGAATCGATTCTGGAAATCGAAAGACGAGTTAGCCCACTCCAACGCTTTATCTTCAATCGTAGTAGGTACAATGATCATTAATACGTTGCTACGGTGTCTCTACTTGGTTACAGGTGCAGTGTTTGGGTTTACACACGGCTTACTATATGTATAAGAAAAGCCGAATGGTCTTGCAAAAAACAGATAAATTTAACTTCACTTCTAACACCTTAGAAACCCGTTTTGTGCACCATAGCAACCCATTATGAATTCGATGAATTCGAATCGATTCTGGAAATCGAAAGACGAGTTAGCCCACTCCAAAGCTGTATCTTCAATCGTAGTAGGTACAATGATCATTAATACGTTGCTACGGTGTCTCTACTTGGTTACAGGTGCAGTGTTTGGGTTTACACACGACTTAATATATGTGTAAGAAAAGCCGAATGGTCTTGCAAAAAAGCAGATAAATTTAACTTCACTTCTGACACCTTAGGAACCCGTTTTGTGCACCATAACAACCCATTATGAATTCTATGAATCCGAATCGATTCTGGAAATCGAAAAAAAAGAGTTAGCCCAGTCCAAAGCTGTATGCTCAATCGTAGTAAGTACAATGATTATTAAAACGTTGTTATGGTGTCTCTACTTGGTTACAGGTGCAGTGTTTGGGTATACACAGGGCTTACTGTATGTGTAAGAAAAGCCGAATGGTCTTGAAAAAAAACAGATAAATTTAACTTCACTTCTGACACCTTAGAAACCCGTTTTGTGCACCATAACTACCCATTATGAATTCGATGAATTCGAATCGATTCTGGAAATCGAAAGAGGAGTTAGCCCAGTCCAAAGCTGTATCCTCAATCGTAGTAGGTACAATGATCATTAATACGTTGCTATGGTGTCTCTACTTGGTTACATGTGCAGTGTTTGGGTTTACACACGACTTACAATATCTGTAAGAAAAGCCGAATCGTCTTGCAGAAAAACAGATAAATTTAACTTCACTTCTGACAACTTACTGACCCGTTTTTTGCACCATAACAACCCATTATTAATCCGATGATTTCGAATCGATTCTGGAAATCGATTTTCCGAAGCATTACATAGCTTTTCTATACCACGTGCATTACGCGGTATATACGTATGTAGACACATTGCCGGCCAAATTAGTTTGAATTTGGCGCCTTGTCTTTTTTACAGGGCGTTTAATGTTCTTTGAAGGCGTTTCAAAGGAAAAAACTATACATTTTAAATTTTGCGCCTTCAAGATAGTCTTACTTTTCTCTAAAAACCATCGCGAATTTTTTCTCTTGTGTCCAGAGAATCATTTCTTTTTGCAAGTTCCTTGGGGACGATTTCAACATGTTCTATTAGTGCAGAGCGTCACCGAAAGATCGCACCAGCTCCTGGAGAAAGATCCACTGAACCCTCCCTCGTAAATTTCGGCATGGGCGAAATTGCGGAAAATATTTGCAGAATGCAAATATTACTGTATAAATATTAATATTCATAAAGTAAAATTGGGGTCTACAATAAGTAAACTGAAAAATTGGGGAAAAAAAGCATTGTACTTTGTACGGCGAGTGACGGCAGCTGGCAAGAGGATGGAACAAATCAGAATAGTTAGCCCAGTCCAAAGCTGTATGCTCAATCGTAGTAGGTACAATGTTCATTAATACGTTGTTATGGTGTCTCTACTTGGTTACAAGTGCAGTGTTTGGGTTTACACACGACTTACTATACGTGTAAGAAAAGTCGAATGGTCTTACAAAAAAACAGATAAATTTAACTTCACTTCTGACACCTTAGAAACCCGTTTTGTGTACCATAACAACCCATTATGAATTCGATGAATTCGAATCGATTCTGGAAATCGAAAGAAGAGTTAGCCCAGTCCAAAGCTTTATGCTCAATCGTAGTAGGTACAATGATCATTAATACGTTGCTATGGTGTCTCTACTTGGTTACAGGTGCAGTGTTTGGGTTTACACACGGCTTACTATATGTATAAGAAAAGCCGAATGGTCTTGCAAAAAACAGATAAATTTAACTTCACTTCTAACACCTTAGAAACCCGTTTTGTGCACCATAGCAACCCATTATGAATTCGATGAATTCGAATCGATTCTGGAAATCGAAAGACGAGTTAGCCCACTTCAAATCTGTATCTTCAAACGTAGTAGGTACAATGATCATTAATACGTTGCTACGGCGTCTCTACTTGGTTACAGGTGCAGTGATTGGGTTTACACACGGCTTACTATATGTATAAGAAAAGCCGAATGGTCTTGCAAAAAACAGATAAATTTAACTTCACTTCTAACACCTTAGAAACCCCTTTTGTGCACCATAGCAACCCATTATGAATTCGATGAATTCGAATCGATTCTGGAAATCGAAAGACGAGTTAGCCCACTCCAAAGCTGTATCTTCAATCGTAGTAGGTACAATGATCATTAATACCTTGCTATGGTGTCTCTACTTGGTTACAGGTGCAGTGTTTGGGTTTACACACGACTTAATATATGTGTAAGAAAAGCCGAATGGTCTTGCAAAAAAGCAGATAAATTTAACTTTACTTCTGACTCCTTAGGAACCCGTTTTGTGCACCATAACAACCCATTATGAATTCTATGAATCCGAATCGATTCTGGAAATCGAAAAAAAAGAGTTAGCCCAGTCCTAAGCTGTATGCTCAATCGTATTAGGTACAATGATTATTAATACGTTGTTATGGTGTCTCTACTTGGTTACAGGTGCAGTGTTTGGGTATACACAGGGCTTACTGTATGTGTAAGAAAAGCCGAATGGTCTTGAAAAAAAACAGATAAATTTAACTTCACTTCTGACACCTTAGAAACCCGTTTTGTGCACCATAACTACCCATTATGAATTCGATGAATTCGAATCGATTC